>NQII01002668.1:172327-311689 GCA_002778355.1 Clitarchus hookeri
GATCCCCGGCGGGGTCGCCCCTACATGTGGTAATAATGCAGGACGATGTCGATGGCCAGCGGATTTTCTCGGGGATCTCCCGTTTCCTCCGCCCTTGCATTCCAGCGCTGTTCCATAGTTACCTCGATTCACCCTCGTCGATGTTAAGAGCCACCTAAATATTTTCACTCACTAATGACTAGTAAGTAAATATCTCCCATTCTTACTGTGGAAGACTGGACTACAAGCATGTACGATCGTGTATTCATTTTATGATTGGACCATAGTGGTTTTGACATGCCCTGCTCAACTCTTCAGCCGGTAGTAAACAGGAACAAATAATGTGGCCGTATCACTAGGGCCACCTGTTTTCCACGAAAAGTTTCACGCGGAGGCTAGACTTCAATATGCTGTGTGCAAACTTGCAGCCTTCATTTGACAATTGGTNTCCACGAAAAGTTTCACGCGGAGGCTAGACTTCAATATGCTGTGTGCAAACTTGCAGCCTTCATTTGACAATTGGCCACTTGTCTGTGTGTGAAGCATTCTGTTACATGAGTGTGAGCCAATCAGAATTAAGTTTCTCCAAGACTGACCTTGCGTGATTCGCGGACATACAGATAAGACGCGTAACAATAAATTCAAACTATCTAATCAAGAAAGTGATTCTGAACTAAAGTGCATTGGAACACAACCTGTCCTGAAATCTTTGAGCGAAAAACAGGTGCCCCTAATGTATCACGTACAATTCAGTTAAATAAAAAAGAGCTCTCACCGTGGCAGTAAACAATGAATAAACAACTGTGTCCCGAATGCNACGTACAATTCAGTTAAATAAAAAAGAGCTCTCACCGTGGCAGTAAACAATGAATAAACAACTGTGTCCCGAAGGCACAAAGGACAAGGAGTCTAGGTTACTGACCACCAAATGAATTCGCGCAATTCACCTACATCTACTAATGTCCAGAAACCTTCTCATTTTGCATTCGGCGCCATGTTAGACTTCACAATCATATGCACAATCAAGCAGAACTACAGATTAAATAAGTATTCAGAGACGAAATAGTGTGGATGTTCNACTTCACAATCATATGCACAATCAAGCAGAACTACAGATTAAATAAGTATTCAGAGACGAAATAGTGTGGATGTTCCTTCTCATGTGGGCGCATCCATCCTCTGATTCACTGCGCGAGGTTCTGGGAACGGGTCTTGTGTCTTATAGGCTACGCGAAAGATTCCTTATTGGCTGGGCTGCCGGCTGGCAAGTAAGATATACCAGGCGCTGATCGACGAACGGCGTTCCAACATTTTGTTGGCCAGGTACGTGATTTTGCTGGCGTGTGCGGCTGTAGTTCCCGATATAACAGGTGGTTTCGCATCTGTGTTCTTAATTTCTGTGCGTCAGACTCGGTCAAACGGAATGAATTCAAGAGTGCTTCATTTTTACTACACGTGCAGAGTCCTTGGTGGGCGTGTCGGATGAGCGGATGTCCAATGACACGCATAAAACAAACACATGCTTTTATGACACCTATTCTGTCACAACATTATAACGCGAATTCCTAAGATCGCTACAAATGAAGCGTCCAGGCGCTGGGTCCACATATGGGGTTAATTTGAACTACAGATACAAACTCTATGAGATTACTCGTTAAAAAAAAAAAGCTGTAGAAAACATAACAAGACCTGTGACCTAACGTGATTACTAAGTGAGAGACACACTTTTGAAAACTTGATATTAAAACTAGTTGTTTGTACAATGTCAGAAACTATGTGATATCTGTCGTCTGTGAACATTTGGCTGGTGATAAAAATTGTTAAACACACACCGATAACTCACCCATTTTGGTAAATAATATAGCAATTTCCTAATGACGCGCGACGTTATCACCCGTCAATTGCAGATATCAAATCAGGCTGACAATAATATTCAACGTTTTTACATCTCACGTAGTTGATGACATCTTACAAGTAGTAATTAATTTTAACTCTCGCTNACAATAATATTCAACGTTTTTACATCTCACGTAGTTGATGACATCTTACAAGTAGTAATTAATTTTAACTCTCGCTTTTCAAGGTCGTGTCTCTCCCATACTAATCACGTTAGACCATACGTCGTATTATGTTTTCTACCCCAGTTTCTACAAGGAATCACCTCACGAAACTTTTATCTTGGATCCTGCCTGTATCATTCTATATTTTAAAAACAACCTGACCTCACAAACCGACCCACCCAGCACACTGCTTATTGTCGTTGTTCCGTGACAATGAGCCGAGAGAGGGGGAAAGCGATGGGACCTCCGATTATGGTAGGCTCCTAACTGCGTGACTGGTCGGTACTCAAAAACTGAGACATGCGTAAACCATTTCTCGCCGGTTAAGGGTCGCGGGGGTGTAGTGGCCTGACTAATCGCCTCCCACCAAGGCGAAATGGGTTTGATTCTTGGTGGGGTTGATCCCAGATTTTCGCAAGTGGGAATCGTGCCGGACGATGCCGCTGGTGACGTGTTTTATCGGAATCTTCTGTTTCCTCCNCCAGATTTTCGCAAGTGGGAATCGTGCCGGACGATGCCGCTGGTGACGTGTTTTATCGGAATCTTCTGTTTCCTCCCCCGCTCTTGCATTCTAGTGCTGCTCCGTTTCTACCTCGCTTCACCATCATCGGCTCTCAAGACCGCGATGTTAAGAGCCGCCCTAATCTCTCCACTCCACTACATTTTTCGCCGGGTTCCNCCAGATTTTCGCAAGTGGGAATCGTGCCGGACGATGCCGCTGGTGACGTGTTTTATCGGAATCTTCTGTTTCCTCTCCCGCTCTTGCATTCGAGTGCTGCTCCGTTTCTACCTCGCTTCAGCATCATCGGCTCTCAAGACCGCGATGTTAAGAGCCGCCCTAATCTCTCCACTCCACTACATTTTTCGCCGGGTTCCTTGCCACGTGGCCTTGGCGGTTAAAGCGATCACAACTACTCACGACCCGGCAGTAGGTACGGTGCCTTTACATAAAGGACAGTTGTACGTGTAGAACTACGGAAATTGCCTTTGTTATGACTTTTTCGCGCTTCCACTGGAAACGACAAACCTACCCTGGGGCACTCTTATGACGATATTGTATGTATTATCTTCCGTACAAGCTTCGTACAAAGCCTGGTTGTATGGCAGGCAAGAGGACGTTTATCGCCTGACATGTTGGATTTCATAACAAGTTTGGTAATTGAAGATGTAATTTTTTTTATCTCAGGTTTCTTACTAACTTTCAAACCTGAGCCAGTCATTTCGTAATTTCATTGCTAGAAAATCTCGTAACAAATGCCACGAGTAGAGGGTTCACAACAATAAAAAGTCAGTTTTATTGATTTAGTATTACATATGTGAAATTGGAAATAAATTAAAATTGGTTTAAAATATATAGTTCAATAACACTGATAACCACATAAAAATACATCTCATGTGATACTTGCGACATAAAACTCTAGTATATTTGTTGTCAGTGGGGTACACAATTTATTATCTGAATATTAGTCGACTTGTTCAATGCTGCTCTGATAGTTCATTGGTATAGTTCTTGGCATACGAGAACGCAGAATTCTGTTTCATGAACACGGTTCAAAACTACATTTCATTTTTTTTTCAATGTCTATAACAATTTATAAATTATATATAACTGCAGTATATGAAACATTACAAATCACGACGCTATTACAAAAAGAATCATGTGGCAATAATGAAAAATCAGTCTGCATGGTTAAAATTTTAACTGTACAAAAAAAAAACTCTTTAAGTATGAATGTTTTTTTCCTATTTTGAGCATTGTTAGAATGTACATAAATTTATTCAATGCTAAGTTATTGGTTCGATGAGTGGACTCCGCATTTGCTNTTTTTTTTATCTCAGGTTTCTTACTAACTTTCAAACCTGAGCCAGTCATTTCGTAATTTCATTGCTAGAAAATCTCGTAACAAATGCCACGAGTAGAGGGTTCACAACAATAAAAAGTCAGTTTTATTGATTTAGTATTACATATGTGAAATTGGAAATAAATTAAAATTGGTTTAAAATATATAGTTCAATAGCACTGATAACCACATAAAAATACATCTCATGTGATACTTGCGACATAAAACTCTAGTATATTTGTTGTCAGTGGGGTACACAATTTATTATCTGCATATTAGTCGACTTGTTCAATGCTGCTCTGATAGTTCATTGGTATAGTTCTTGGCATACGAGAACGCAGAATTCTGTTTCATCNTCGACTTGTTCAATGCTGCTCTGATAGTTCATTGGTATAGTTCTTGGCATACGAGAACGCAGAATTCTGTTTCATCAACACGGTTCAAAACAACATTTCATTTTTTTTCAATGTCTATAACAATTTATAAATTATATATAACTGCAGTATATGAAACATTACAAATCACGACGCTANTTTTTCAATGTCTATAACAATTTATAAATTATATATAACTGCAGTATATGAAACATTACAAATCACGACGCTATTGCAAAAAGAATCATGTGGCAATAATGAAAAATCAGTCTGCATGGTTAAAATTTTAACTGTACAAAAAAAAACTCTTTAAGTATGAATGTTTTTTTCCTAGTTTGAGCATTGTTAGAATGTACATAAATTTATTCAATGCTAAGTTATTGGTTCGATGAGTGGACTCCGCATTTGCTNTTTGAGCATTGTTAGAATGTACATAAATTTATTCAATGCTAAGTTATTGGTTCGATGAGTGGACTCCGCATTTGCTGTCCACCACTGCTCAAATGTGTGCGCAGAAATTCTCTTTCGCTCTATCATGCCAATTACTGTAGTGCAAGAGGAATCTTACATGCCACTCAACCCAAGAGCTTGTATGAAAATAGTAATAAACCTCAGAAATAAATTTAAAGGTAGGTTTATGTATATTAAATTTATTTATAAAAATCATAACTTTTGTTACTGAAATGGATGTTCATTAATCAATTATGAAATGTATTTGTAAAAATTATTTCTAACGTTTAATTATATACAGCTAAAGTAATTATTGTGATTGTCCTGCTTGATGAAAACTTTCTTTCAAAATATGCTTTCTAAAGCATCCAGGGTAGAAATGATCTTACATTTTGATTAAAAATATAATATTTAAAAACATTAAATAAGTAAATTTTAGGAAAATATTTTACATTGTTACGAAATATACACATTATTCTTTCATATGCAACATAAATCGTACTTTTCTGACAGTTTTCGTTTGCGAGTACTTTACTTTATAATTAGTTCTGCATGTTGTGCAGTCACAGCAGCGCTCCATCGCAAGTCTCTTTCCTTCTACCTTATTATCTTTGGTCGAGAACGTTAAGGCGTGACCTTCATTCACTGACATTCTGGGTTCTCATCTTGGTTTCGCTTTTATTTTTGGTAACCAACGAGACTCTACGTACAGCCGTGCCATGCAAATGTTCAATTGCGCCAACAAATTTTACAGGTTTGGAGGAACAAAACAGAAACAACGGAACTATTTGGTTTCAGTCCAATTAGTTCGATTGCACCAAAGTAATTTTTTTTTCCCCCGAGAAAGCTTTTTCTTCAGTCTGCACTTTTTAAACATTAAAGCAGCTAATTTTATGTTAGTATATTTGTGTTTCATGTGACGGACATTATTATTTTATAATATACTTTACAATTTCCCCCTTCTATGACGACACACAAATATACTCATTTATTAAAATATATACTTTTCTACAAACACGTACTCATTATCGTAAAGCTTTCGCAGTACTCACCGCGTAATTTTTTTGAAATGAACGAACGTGTCTGTGGACGTGCGTTAGGACATCTGGCTTATATTACGGCCGGCCTCACTGCAGGCGCGGTTTTACCATCACCGTTTCTTAACCCGTTCGGTCACACATTAATTTGTGATCCAAGTTGTTGCAGACATGCGCTGTTTTGGTCTGCATTGTAATCGTGTGGAGCGTGCTGATTGCAAGAAGTGAATAACGCGCTTCGTTCTCGGTGATGTTAGCACTAACCAATCATGAACAAGAGGTGCAGAAACTTTTCCGAATCGATTGCCGACGAAGACTCTCCAATTAACCGAGCGTTATTTCCTTGCCGTGTATAACATCTTCCATAAATATCCNACCGAGCGTTATTTCCTGGCCGTGTATAACATCTTCCATAAATATCCTCCATGTGCAACATGTCCACGATTGTGGACGCAGTGATTGAATGCGTTAAAATGAACCTTGCCGATTCCTCGCTCGTGCAGCCCATCATTACCGTCTGTGGTGACGCGCACAAATAATATTTCGCTCCGACTCAACATCTTTCTCCATTCTCACAACCAGTAAAACACTCCCTTGTTGCTTTGAGTCATTTGGGTGGACCATTCACAAGCCAAATCTGTAGAAACTACCACAGATCTTATTACTTATGGGGAAATAACTTACTTCACTGGGAATTAATGCTGGCTGGGTACAATCAGGTCATTTGAGTCCTTCGTTTGGGAAACGTACAATGNGTTTGGGTGAACCATTCACAAGCCAAACCTGTAGAAACTACCACCGATCTTATAACTTATGGGGGAAAGAACTTACTTCACTGGGAATTAATGCTGGCTGGGTACAATCAGGTCATTTGAGTCCTTCGTTTGGGAAACGTACAATGTAATGGATACTGTTATGACTGTGTTAAGATCCTTGTTACCCTTATCCTGATTAACATTGGTGCGTAAAGCATAAAGATAAATATAGTTTATTATTCAATGAAACAATTTTTTCGAACGTAAATAAGCATATATTTGTCGCGAGCAGGGGAGAGCGATCTAAACTCGGCATGAAAACAGGATTGTGTTACGTAATCGATGACCATTACGCAAGAGTGCCCGACTCTAGAGACGTAAAAATCTGTGAAAACGTTGACACGTTTTTTCTTTCGGCTTTGGAGAATTGCCAGGGGCGGGGACGCGTTCAATCGGGTGCTAGCGTTTTCAGGGCTTTACATAACGGGATTAGAAGCTCCGGATTCGCCTTCATCCCAGTGGGCGGAGTGAGTAACGGGGGCGAATTGTCTGCACAAGGTTTACGACCCGTGTGACGCTACCGGCCTGATACGAGTGCACGGGGGAATAAAACTACAATCCACGCTTCATTCAGACTGGAGCCGTGACACAACTATTTACAGGCCTTGCCGGTTGATTTCAATTTACTCCCACCCCTCTCGATGGATGTAGACAAGATAGGTTTTTGCCTCCTGCGCGAACATATTTTTCTGCAAGTTTCACACCAATTTTAATTCAATACTTGTGCTGTATTTCAAATGTTACAAGAAGTATCTTTCTTTCCCCATGTATATTTCATAATGAATCCATTTTAAAACTCGCCGAAGATTCAATCCATCACGAACAGTTCTCTAAAGCTCGAATACTGATTTAAATCAGTGAAGTACTGCTCACTGGAAATTTGGCTATTGACTGGCGAATCAGTGAACTGCCTTGAAAGTTAAAAGCACATTACTAAGTAGGTTGTTCATGACTAACTGACCACTTGGAAAGCCTTGCATTGGACCTATTATTTTTCCTGCGTTTGTATATTTCCGTCATATTCGAAGGTAACATCGCCGTAGACAAATTGAANCATTGGACCTATTATTTTTCCTGCGTTTGTATATTTCCGTCATATTCGAAGGTAACATCGCCGTAGACAAATTGACTTAATGCATGCGTCAGTTAATTTAAACTTTAACGTGGTTAGGAACACTTGGCATGTTATCAATGTAATAAATCTTACACCTACGAGGAAAAAAAAAACAAGTTGAAACTATATCCAGTGCCCACAAATTTGACCGCGACACTTGCAATGTGATGTTAAGACAATCACCATAGCTGCTTAAACTGTATACTGTGTACTCCAGCAACTTCAGCAATGGCATGCATAGTCCTTCATGCAGGAAAATGTTGTAATAGCGTTTCATAAAACAACGTCCCAATTAACTGTTCTAATGAAAAGAGTCGTGCACTGTTTATGTTTACTTATTTTCCTATGTAATCGAAACAAACGTTTTTCGGGCATATAAGACAATATTTCTACAATTACAGATTCAATATTTCTTTAATTTGGTTGATTAGAAGTACTGTTTCACTCTCAGTACAAAAATCATGATTGCTTCAAATACCACGGTCGTCGCTGACATTGTTTAGTAAAACCATTAACATTGCACACCTTACAGGAGAGCAATGGAAGTAGTATAAAATTATACGATTCATATCAATAGTGGGAAGAGGGAAACCGATGCTAAAGTAATGTTGCCGTTATTCGCTGTGACACAGCTACACAAAGATTTTTATCCCAGTGTTTGATTAGTGTACTGCGAACCAACTGCAACTGCAAATCAGTGCGGCTTCTGTGGCTGAGCCACAAGTGTTCCACTTTCACACTACGTCGATCAAGATTCGATCTCCGGCGCAAACGTGTTCGAGTTTTCATATGCTTGTCGACCTCCGTGGCCAAGGTCGATATTGCGTTGCCATCACAACACGTGCTTCAAGTTGTGTACCGCGGGCAATCTACGCTTGTGTGTGCCGATTCTACATTAACGAGCTCAGTTCCGAAAGCTCGTGAAAATACAATTTGGCGTGTGGGGTTTCTTTTTTCCTTTCAAAATAGCGACTATCGCGCTTTATAGACAGTTTATAGCTATGCACTAGCTTCTCACACACATATTGCAGGCCATTTTCAGAAAAGTGTGGGGAATAATGGAAGTGGCAGCTTGCACTTTATGCTACCTACTGAACATCACAAATCGCACGTGAGGTACATACCGTATAGACCAGGGGTGGCCAACTTGATTAGACCTAAGATCTATTGTTTACTGACGAAACCCTGTGTGATCTACCAANCATTGGACCTATTATTTTTCCTGCGTTTGTATATTTCCGTCATATTCGAAGGTAACATCGCCGTAGACAAATTGAATTAATGCATGCGTCAGTTAATTTAAACTTTAAAGTGGTTAGGAACACTTGGCATGTTATCAATGTAATAAATCTTACACCTACGAGGANTTATCAATGTAATAAATCTTACACCTACGAGGAAAAAAAAACAAGTTGAAACTATATCCAGTGCCCACAAATTTGACCGCGACACTTGCAATGTGATGTTAAGACAATCACCATAGCTGCTTAAACTGTATACTGTGTACTCCAGCAACTTCAGCAATGGCATGCATAGTCCTTCATGCAGGAAAATGTTGTAATAGCGTTTCATCAAACAACGTCCCAATTAACTGTTCTAATGAAAAGAGTCGTGCACTGTTTATGTTTACTTATTTTCCTATGTAATCGAAACAAACGTTTTTCGGGCATATAAGACAATATTTCTACAATTACAGATTCAATATTTTTTTAATTTGGTTCATTAGAAGTACTGTTTCACTCTCAGTACAAAAATCATGATTGCTTCAAATACCACGGTCGTCGCTGACATTGTTTAGTAAAACCATTAACATTGCACACCTTACAGGAGAGCAATGGAAGTAGTATAAAATTATACGATTCATATCAATAGTGGGAAGAGGGAAACCGATGCTAAAGTAATGTTGCCGTTATTCGCTGTGACACAGCTACACAAAGATTTTTATCCCAATGTTTGATTAGTGTACTGCGAACCAACTGCAACTGCAAATCAGTGCGGCTTCTGTGGCTGAGCCACAAGTGTTCCACTTTCACACTACGTCGATCAAGATTCGATCTCCGGCGCAAACGTGTTCGAGTTTTCATATGCTTGTCGACCTCCGTGGCCAAGGTCGATATTGCGTTGCCATCACAACACGTGCTTCAAGTTGTGTACCGCGGGCAATCTACGCTTGTGTGTGCCGATTCTACATTAACGAGCTCAGTTCCGAAAGCTCGTGAAAATACAATTTGGCGTGTGGGGTTTCTTTTTTCCTTTCAAAATAGCGACTATCGCACTTTATAGACAGTTTATACCTATGCACTAGCTTCTCACACACATATTGCAGGCCATTTTCTGAAAAGTGTGGGGAATAATGGAAGTGGCAGCTTGCACTTTATGCTACCTACTGAACATCACAAATCGCACGTGAGGTACATACCGTATAGACCAGGGGTGGCCAACTTGATTAGACCTAAGATCTATTGTTTACTGACGAAACCCTGTGTGATCTACCAATTACATACTTCTTGAAATTTTAAATGAAACTATACAGTTCAGTATACAATTATGTAGTATTTTTTTTATTTTACTAAGAGGGAAAACATAAAACTGAAAATTATTCTTAGTAACTACTTATTTATAGTAGTGTGAGCATTGCGTCTGAGCATCTTCCGCTAGATTAGCAAAATCAGGTTTGTAGTTGGAAATTGCCAACCTTAAATAATCCAATGTATGAGCGTCTGTCAAGCGAGAACGGTGCTTATTTTTTGTTTGTTTTAAGTAGGAAAATGCTGATTCACATAAATATGTTGAACCAAAACACGAATGCATTTGTTCAACACATTTCTTCAAATTTGGATATTTCTCGTTGGAAACCAATGCCCAGAAATCCAGACATGAGGATGACCTTGCTTTTAGAAATATGTCGTAGCGCAGAGTAATAATTTTGTTTTGAAATATCATGTGGTCCATTTGAAATGTCTCTGTGATTTTTTTTTGCCATTTCATAGATATCACTATGATCAATGGAATTATTAAACGGATAACTAATGAATTCCACGAACTTCTCAATTTTTTTGAAATCACTAAAGCGAATTTCGAAGTCTGATACCACTGCCTTAATTTCTGCCGTGTACTTGTCAGGAATGAAATTATAGGTAGAATGTTTTTCTATATGATCCTTGATGTTTACAAATTGTTGAAATTTTTCCTTTTCGATGTCAACTATCATACACGTTGTTTGACTTTGGAATGCGGCAATAGAACTCATCATTTCTGTTACTGTTTTATTCCTGCCTTGTAATTCCAGATTTAATGTGCTCAGTTTTTCGGTAAAATCTGCTAAAAATGCTAAATCACATTGCCAGTCTAAATCACGCAGTTGCTGATAATCATCACCCCTCTCTTCAAGAAATTATATTATTTCGTCCAATAGATCTCGAAATCTTTCCAAAAACTTGCTTCCACTCCACTCAACCACCTTACGTCAGTGTGCAATGCCAAATCTGGTTCCTTATCATCTAATTGCTGTTTAAAGAGCCACCTTTGGAGAGATTTTCCGTTTATGGAATTTACAATCTTGAAAGAAATATCCATTAAATGTTTTGTGTTAAGTCTCTTACTAGCCAATACTTGTTGATGAATTATGCAGTGGTAGCTAATGAAGTCGGGAAAGTCCGTCTTTGTGACAAAGAGCAATAAAACCATTATGAATACCTGTAATTGCAGGAGCCCCATCAGTTGTCATTGATACGAGTTTATACATAGGTAGCTTAATCTTGCTAATATATGCTTTGAATTCCGTGAATATATCAAGGCCACGAGTTTTTCCTTTTAAGGAAATCATACTTAGCAGTTCTTCTTTCGTCGAGAAATCTTCAAAGACCATCCGAATAAAAATAAGTAATTGTGCAGTATCAGTGATATGTGTTGACTCGTCATGTTGTGGCGAAAAAGCAACGCAGCGGACGATATCTCTCTGTAGTTGTTCGTTTATGTTTTCACTCATCGTTTCTATACGGCGCATCACAGTATTTAGAGACAGCTGTAAACCACGAATAACTTTTTTAATTTCATTTTTATTTTTGAAATTCACGAACAGCGAATCTGACACNGCATTGCGTCTGAGCATCTTCCGCTAGATTAGCAAAATCAGGTTTGTAGTTGGAAATTGCCAACCTTAAATAATCCAATGTATGAGCGTCTGTCAAGCGAGAACGGTGCTTATTTTTTGTTTGTTTTAAGTAGGAAAATGCTGATTCACATAAATATGTTGAACCAAAACACGAATGCATTTGTTCAACACATTTCTTCAAATTTGGATATTTCTCGTTGGAAACCAATGCCCAGAAATCCAGACATGAGGATGACCTTGCTTTTAGAAATATGTCGTAGCGCAGAGTAATAATTTTGTTTTGAAATATCATGTGGTCCATTTGAAATGTCTCTGTANTTTTAGAAATATGTCGTAGCGCAGAGTAATAATTTTGTTTTGAAATATCATGTGGTCCATTTGAAATGTCTCTGTAATTTTTTTTTGCCATTTCATAGATATCACTATGATCAATGGAATTATTAAACGGATAACTGATGAATTCCACGAACTTCTCAATTTTTTTGAAATCACTAAAGCGAATTTCGAAGTCTGATACCACTGCCTTAATTTCTGCGTGTACTTGTCAGGAATGAAATTATAGGTAGAATGTTTTTCTATATGATCCTTGATGTTTACAAATTGTTGAAATTTTTCCTTTTCGATGTCAACTATCATACACGTTGTTTGACTTTGGAATGCGGCAATAGAACTCATCATTTCTGTTACTGTTTTATTCCTGCCTTGTAATTCCAGATTTAATGTGCTCAGTTTTTCGGTAAAATCTGCTAAAAATGCTAAATCACATTGCCAGTCTAAATCACGCAGTTGCTGATAATCATCACCCCTCTCTTCAAGAAATTATATTATTTCGTCCAATAGATCTCGAAATCTTTCCAAAAACTTGCTTCCACTCCACTCAACCACCTTACGTCAGTGTGCAATGCCAAATATGGTTCCTTATCATCTAATTGCTGTTTAAAGAGCCACCTTTGGAGAGATTTTCCGTTTATGGAATTTACAATCTTGAAAGAAATATCCATTAAATGTTTTGTGTTTAGTCTCTTACTAGCCAATACTTGTTGATGAATTATGCAGTGGTAGCTAATGAAGTCGGGAAAGTCCGTCTTTGTGACAAAGAGCAATAAAACCATTATGAATACCTGTAATTGCAGGAGCCCCATCAGTTGTCATTGATACGAGTTTATACATAGGTAGCTTAATCTTGCTAATATATGCTTTGAATTCCGTGAATATATCAAGTCCACGAGTTTTTCCTTTTAAGGAAATCATACTTCGAAAAATCTTCAAAGACCATCCGAATAAAAATAAGTAATTGTGCAGTATCAGTGATATCTGTTGACTCGTCATGTTGTGGCGAAAAAGCAACGCAGCGGACGATATCTCTCTGTAGTTGTTCGTTTATGTTTTCACTCATCGTTTCTATACGGCGCATCACAGTATTTCGAGACAGCTGTAAACCACGAATAACTTTTTTAATTTCATTTTTATTTTTGAAATTCACGAACAGCGAATCTGACACNGAGACAGCTGTAAACCACGAATAACTTTTTTAATTTCATTTTTATTTTTGAAATTCACGAACAGCGAATCTGACACTGCTTCGAAAATTTTCTTGATGTATTCTCCATTGGAAAAAGGTTTCCACTTGTGTGCAATTCTGTAGCTTACTTAGAAAGAAGCTTCAGTTGCAGCCTAATTTTGCTCAATAGGCCTAGAAAACATGTTTTCTTGGACTATTAATTGCGATTTCAATGCTTGCAATTTACTCTTTCTTATTTCGCTGTTAGGTGGATTTAGACAGACTATAAATGTATGCATTGTGTTAAAATGTCGCTCTAAATTTCCTTTTTTCGGTATTGCCACGGATATATTGCATATTAAGCAGCAACAGTTTTCTTTCACCATAGTAAAGAAGTAGTCCAGTTCCCATTCTTGGTGAAAGTGATAAGTTTTTGATTTCTTTGGAAAACATTTTTCTACGATCTACAAAAATTAAATTACAATATTAAGAACATAATTCGTATGATAATTAAAGTAGAAATATCCTACAACTAAATGTGAATTAAATTTATTTTCGTAATAATGGCACAAAGTTAGCGAGTAAAAATTATTTCTAAGTTTTTATTTATTTACGTTTTTGGTAGCTACCCACTTACTAGGTGGGTAATTCGCTTAATCCACCGAGTAAAATAATAATTTTTTTATAATGCACTGCAAAAATCAGCGAGTAATATATTTAACTGATTATATTATTGAGGCGTTCGTTTGCAATACTAATAATATCGAAAATATTATCTTACTTTATTTGATGAACCTTCAGAAGCATTTCTGTCTTCATTTGATGTTCCTTCAGCGTTTCTCTTCAACCACTTATCCATAGCGTATGAGGTGCGATGCAGAGTCTAATCGTAATTTACATCGGTAGTCGTTGACGTCGTAACTCCGCGAGTCCCTGTCGTCAACTGAATGGATTGCACCCGCCCCGCCCCGCGCCTCACACGCTTCCCGCCTATTGTCCATCGCTTGCCGAAAACAAAAGAGAGCTACTGCGTGGAAGAGAGGATAAATAACATGATGAAACGGCGATTGAAAAATGATACAAGATGATGCGCGCAGTAGTTGGTGATTACGTTGCGCAGTCTGTTCTACGTATTTATATTTTCTGCCTTGCCACGATCGACTGGACTAATTGCCGCGATCGACCGGTTGGCCACCCCTGGTATAGAGGGTGGTCCAGAGGTTTTCCGCCATTTTATTTACAGCTTTCATAGTCTGTCTTGACACACGCGGCCCCTAGAGCTCTTCAGGGGGTGGGGGGGGGACACAACATTCTTTACGAAGCAGTTCAGGTCTTGTATTTACATTTTTGCGAGAAAAAAAAACTCTTTAAATGAACTTGCGAAACAATAGCATTATAATTTTTATTTGCAGTTTGTTTCTCTGAAATACATTGTTGCAGTATTGTGGCAGATAAACCTATTGCTTCTTCACCGTACACTTTTTTGTTCATCGCAAACTTTTCCTGGCCACTTACAAGTAACATAGCACAATATTTAACAGCGACCCTTTTCTTGCTTATTAATGTTATTCCTTTTTACCCCGCCATTATAACACACAATGCAGTTCAAATTTTATAGCAAAACAACTATACGCTGCCTTTATTCATATAAACGAAACATGTTACAGGTTATCTGTACGAGCGACACTCATGGAATAGCTTTTATAGAATCAGTACTGTGTTGCGAGTCCGCGAACTTTCGGAACAGAACTCGCACGTTCGTGTTATTTTTAACATGGGATGTACCATGTCACGCGTCAGAAACAATGGCAGTTTAAGCGCTTCGCCCAAAAATCGGTAGATATTCCCCTGACATTGAGTATAACTCTCTCTACGATTATTGTTATTTCCATACTGTAAATCATTTGAAAAAATCTCTATGAAATCAGTGAAAAAAAACAGCTGAATTAATAACAGACATTAAAAAAATTCCAATGGGCAGAATTTCTCCCATAAATTGTAGTTCAATTCTACTGACATGAAGCGATATTGATACTTTCAAATTTTGATTACAATCCACAACTTTTACAAGAAGCATCATCACCCTGTTGTGTCGGGAATACTTTTAAGTGTGCTACTTGTTTTCAAAATTTGGCAATTTTCAGTAGCTTAAGGAACACTTATCAGTACTGTGTTATTGATACAACATTGATGAGTTAGACTTGCCAGTGGTTGGCAATTCTTTTGTAAAACAGCGAGAAGGTCGATTTGTTGACATTTAGAGTCTAAGTCGCAGTATTATATTAAATGTCGGAGTATAAAGGTGGTTGCCAAGCAGTTAGAAACTTACTTTAATCAGGAGGATCGCGGTTTTTACGATTTTTATGCTAAACTGTGCAAAATAAGTCCTTTTTTTGTTTGTTTTATCTGACAAGCAGACGTACTACCGTTACGTAACAACCCAATTGGTGTTTCATAAATACTGCGTCTTAAAAACAAGATGCCAGAATCTAAAATCATACAAATGAGACAGACTGCAAGTTATTCAAAGTTTAATAAAATCATGTTTTAAGAGCTTTATGGGATGGTTGAAGGTGCGAATATAAGACCGTTAGAATGGAGAACCCGTAGTAGATTGAAAATATTTCCCCTCCACCCCTTCCCAGTAATAAGGCAACTAGTTTCGTGTATCTCTTAGTTTAAGTTTTGTGTCGTTTGTTTCAATCGATAGATCGATGAACTGTGAAAAGTACCGTTACATTTCGGATAAGAACATCCTTCCTACACTGTGCCAACAATTTGTAATGTACACATTCCCTTCATCACATCGATAATTCTCTCTCAATAAAGCAAAGCCTCTTGCGTTTCGGTTTGAAGACAATCAGGTCTTACTGCTTAACTGGCCCACTCCAAGCCTTAACTTGAACGCAATATAACATCTTTAGGATAAGCTGGAGAGTAATTCGCCTGCTAGACTGACTTGACCAACAAACACGATCTATTATGTCCGCTGCAGGAATAATGGAAACAAATACAACAAGCTGTTTACCAGAACTCGGTGGAGACCCTACCCCAAAATGGATAACTCTGTAAAAATATCAAAAGGAAGTTACGAAGAACACCTTCCTATTTGTTCTACGGTAGGAGCCTTTGGAACCAACAGCAGTGGATGTCCAGTAACGTTTGGCTTTAGAGAATTTGTTACTAGTTTGAGTTGTTTACTTGCGGGATAATAGAAGACATCTTCAAATTTATTTTAGAAAATAATAAACGGTTCATACATGTTGATACATGTATTAAGTTATCATTCTACATTTCTTTACTTTCACTTTTCGATTGAATAAAACTTTAAATTTTATTTGTAGTGGATTTTGTTACAAAATAATTTTAAGAGGAGTCCCCGTTCAACAATTTCGTATTCTGTAAGTTTTTGTAAAATACCTCACAATATTTATTTGAAAATTCTGTGGTAGTACATTCACACATATTAAATCTGATGTGTTACCTGCAGAAAAATGTGGTCTTTGCAGTACAGTTTCCACATTTTCACAGGTTTGGTGACGAAAACAAACTGAAGCGATGTGCCTACCGAAACACATCTTCAGAAAGGAATCCATTCCCATACGGATAAAAATCCAACGAGCTCTTGTCATGTGTGACCATTTCTGGCACCGCACACCAAACTGCATATCGGCTGAAAAGTTCGCGCACGAACGATCAAACGGAACCACAAGGTGTGGCAATCCCGCTTCGTCGGCGGGAAAGGAAAAAAAAAGTAAAGGGTTTGAAAGAAGCACGTTTTCCGGAAGAAAACATCACCCCAGCACCCCTTTACCGGGACCAGTGGCGGGTCGGGCGAGTCAATCTGAACACAGGACAGGGACATTCCTTGCCCCTCGCCACGTGGGCCGTGTCCGAGGGCGACCTGTGATTGCCTCTGACCTCCTCGAGCAATCCGCTTGCCACGCACCTCCCCTCCCCTCCCCCTTTCATGTCATTCCAAAACCACCGGAGTGGGAGTGGTTCCCCGCCGTATTTACACGGCCGGTTCAATTACACCAGCGTACAATTAGTGCCCGTCTGGTCTGGACACATCGCCTTCAGCGGCGCGCTGTGATAATAGCCAGCACCGAGCAATATATATCGATACATCATTCACGATATTGGTTGTTTACAGTTTCGCAATTGCTGTACCAGCAATAAAACTTAAGTGTCCACGCGACCTAAACTAACGGTATAGTGTGTAATTACATTTTACTATTTAATGGAAACCAACAGATAAAAACGAAGAAAGGGTAACCTTACAAAATTGTTTTTACTAACTATAAGATTAAAAACAAACTTCAAAATAGGTTTTCCACCACCTGTAATTGGTTGCACATGAAAAAATGTTTGCTGGGACAGTCGGCGCATTACAAAAATGCATTCGTCAAGTCGGGCGTGGTATTCGGCACATGCAGTGTAAATTTTTTCCTCTACTTTCTCTTGGGCCATGAGCAATCAGGTAAATCAGAAATCCCGGAGGTGCAAAACATATTTTTAGGCGCGTATTTCACCAGAGTTATGTTTTTCAACCGAACTCTTTCTGACGCCGTAAATATTTATATTTTACTACGGTGTATTATATGCTACAAAAAATGCATCAATATGCAATTATAATAGCACAGAAAGTTTGAAGAAAAAAAAACGTTCCAAGGATTGCCATTATTTTACTTTATGTTGGCTTCCAATGTATGTGGAATTAAACTGATGTATGTGGAATTAATTTACGTACCGACCTCTTTCAATTATTTCAAACCAAACTTAATTTATGGTGATTTATAATTTGAGGCATTGAAACTATATATATAAATATAAATAAATAAATATATATATATAACTCATCTCGCTTTGGTACACTGTTGAAGACATGGTGGCTTATATGGTCAGAGTTNTACGGTGTATTATATGCTACAAAAAATGCATCAATATGCAATTATAATAGCACAGAAAGTTTGAAGAAAAAAAAAACGTTCCAAGGATTGCCATTATTTTACTTTATGTTGGATTCCAATGTATGTGGAATTAAACTGACGTATGTGGAATTAATTTACGTACCGACCTCTTTCAATTATTTCAAACCAAACTTAATTTATGGTGATTTATAATTTGAGGCATTGAAACTATATATATAAATATAAATAAATAAATATATATATATAACTCATCTCGCTTTGGTACACTGTTGAAGACATGGTGGCTTATATGGTCAGAGTTAATGTCCCCCAGGCACCGACTATAAAGTGCGTGGAGGTTGTGGGTATTGTAATGAGGTAGACTATTACTGTTGTATTTTGAAGTACGAATATATTGTCTCGTATATATTCACAAATACACAACATCAACACTTGAGAGGTGCGGTACTGTGATAGTTTGGTTACTCGGATTTACTGGGCGAATTCGTGGTTGAGTGGGCTTCTCGTGACGGTGATTGTCATACTTAACTCTTGTTGCGGGTGTTGTCAGCTGTGGTGGGTGATCTCCGGCGATGGGTAGGCCTTGGCAAGGCCACAGTTGCTGCTGACGTACTGACGTGGTCAGGGGTCCGAACCCCTGACCTGACTCTCTGCTCGGCGATCTTCTACTGACTGGTTGACTTTACTGACGTAACTGATTCTCCCGGCACGGAGTATCGCAGCCTCTGACTGCCCCGATATGACTGACTCCCTCCTACTCTCGAAAAGGGGTTTTTATGCTTGCAAGCCCTCGGTCTTAATTGTCGGCATGTGGCGCCTTGTGGTGGAGGGAAGGGGGTGAGGGGGTGAAGTGGAAGAACGCCGAACAAAGCCTTCCACCGCACGTGTCCTGATTTCTGAAATTTTAGGCGGGGGTGGGAGGGGTAACTCGCCCGTAGTTTACTATCGTCAGCTAAACTTCCGTGGTGCGTATTTTCTGCGTTCAGGCGAACTACACGTGATAATTTGCTGATAACTCGAAAAAGCCCTGCACTCCACAGATCTCGCGGCGGGCGAGAGGTGTCCGTGGTGAAGGGGGTGAAGGGGGAAGGCCTACGCTTCAGCTCCACGTGTACCGGAATTTTCCACCTGCCTGTGGTACCACGTGCCGTCTAGAAGGCGCCTAGCGAAGTGCACGAGGCGGGGGTGGTGTGAGGGGGTGATGGATGTGAGCCAACGGCGTTCCCTAATCCCTAAACCTGCATGCGACATATATATGGTACGTGCTGTGCTATAAGCCGACACAGCACTATTTTCGTTATCACAACCAATGAGCTGTAGGCTTTGTGTTCGCCTTTAGCAATAAGAACCATTTATACAACAACGTGGTTTAAAAGCCTGTTTAAAGCCTGTTTACAAGCCTGATAATCATTTGCCACTGATCCTGGAACTGCAGAGTTCTTAGCAAAAATAAACTTCGGGTGCGTTATGTGCACAGTTGTGTGCTCCTGGATGCAAAGGGTTAAGCGACATGTCGTGCATTACATTATTGCGACGCTAGCAGTTTTTCCAGTGTTGTAGGTTACTGCAAACTTAGCATTTTTGAAAGCCCTGCCATTGAGTAAAGATATACACTAGAGTGGTCATGGATTAAGGAAAAGTCTGACCAGTTTTTTAAGTTAGTACTTGGGACGATTCATAGGATTGCTAGTGTTCCTGAATGGGAGTTAGCAGGCAGAATACGACGCAGCAGTTAAAATACGTCGCCACCCGTGCGGTGTTGCCAGTTCTGCAGCCGGCAAAAGTAGATAATCACCCTGGCTTCGGCTCACCCACGTGTTCGTTCACGTTCTGCTAAAGGGAGTCTGTCACACGCGAGTAATCAGCTTTTGTTGCAGCTGTGAATACCCAACTCATGATTTACTAGTGGCGACCATGTCATGTGTTTCGTTTCTGTCGTAGAATCCTGTATTTCCTGAAATTTGCAGAGATATCAAGTATTATTTGGTTTTATTTACCTCTGCAAAAATGAATTATCTTAAACATATCGGCCATTGTTTTTAATTATAATTTGATATTTTACTATAGTTTAGGTATGCATGATAAAATCCAAGTATTGTTAGCACTTAAAATTGCAAATGTGATATTAATCATAAATTGTGTCATTCATCACAGTAGCGTTTTCATTCTGTTCTAATGTGAAAAGAAATAGACAGGAAATTATTGTTCACTAGTAGAGAAATATATGTTAGAAGCACGAAGGTCTACAGTTTGACTCAGTGTTTGAGTTTGGGGTTGTGATCTGCTACAAGGGTAACGGTTCGTACAAATAATCAGTACTTTAAATTTGTCGACTCAAGTGTCAGTTAGGCTGTGTCTGAACCTAGGAATGCACTTATGTATATAAGAATACTCCACTTGTATCGATACTTGATACATTCCAACAGGTATACATGTTTGCATCCATTACTGCAACTAGTCAGCTAAAAAATTCTGAACAAGCATTTTGACGCAATACAAATACTTAATATGTGCTGAAACGTAGGTGCATAAGTTTTAAATTATCAACCCATTAGGACCTGTAGCTGAAAAACGCATGATAATGAAAGTGTTGCTGTTAATCAATCATAGACATTTTGTCAAGAAAGAGTAAACGCAGTTATTTGTAATGTATTACTAAAACTGGTAAAAACTAGATGTACATTTTATTTTAACACCAATAGTAGTATAAAAATATTTATTATCGAATTTTTATATAACTGTTACACATATCCATGCCTTTCCTTGTAAAAAAAATTGGCAGTGTTCTCACTGGCCTACATGTTAACTATAATTTTATTGCCACACCCAGTTTATAACTANGTTACACATATCCATGCCTTTCCTTGTAAAAAAAATTGGCAGTGTTCTCACTGGCCTACATGTTAACTATAATTTTATTGCCACGCCCAGTTTATAACTAATCACTAAGAAAACTGGTTACGTTTATCCCGGCTCTTCTAGATCATTACAAGTTAAAGAGTATACATTGTTAATAACTTTTCTCAGTAGCTTTTTTCGAAAGTTAATGCCTCCATACCACTCTTTAGAAAAATAAATATTAGGAACAACAATTATAAACTACATACAAATCGCTTTTCAAAATAGTAGCGTATGAGCTGTAAGGGCGCGAGACGTACGCACATTCGTTTCCCCGTGAACGTGCGTATGTCATTTCCCGAGACATGTACAACATTTACGTACAACATACTTAGAAGAATGCGAACGATGTATGAGTGTGCATCTCATTAAGCATATAACCTTATTCATACTGCGGGAAAAGGACATTGATTACCACGTATAAGGCTCAACTCTAACAGGTGTTTGTTTAAAGCGACAATACAATTGTCGTCGCTGTAAGATCCATGTTTACAATAATGACGTACATTAGTGGTTTCTGTCTGAAAAACTGGCAGCTATGTGTCTCTACAGTTACACGAGTGTAACACAGGACACCATTTTATATTCTACACTGAAATCTCGAACTCATAACAGTGCCAAAAACGTTGACACCAAAGTTATTATCAGTAATGTTAAAACTATCGAACGCATGGAAACTAGACATAACAAAGAGAGTCGCAATATTCTACTTCAAACTACATTACAAAATATAACTATTTCTACGCTAAACATCGGTTGTATGCAATGACTCGGTGCCAATCGCTAATAGTTATGCTAAGTTTGAAATTAAAAATAATTTGCACTAAGAATTATGTAGTAAACGCTTATCTGTAACACTGAAACACGTCTCCTGTATTTGCAGTTTCCAATGTGGTTTTAATTCTTAATTCTAGCCAATGGAAACAGGCGGCAAGCTTGTTATGTTTACCTTTGTTCCTAACCACATTTGCATATCATAAACATATGAAAGCACTTCATACTTCAATGCCAACATTTGCTATCAGAGAAGCTTATTTTTGCGAACAAATAAAATCGTTAACATGTGCACACACACGACGTTTTAATATTGTTTATACTTACATTACTATAAATAACGGTTTCCCGCCAACAACACCGTCTGCTGTGTTCTGAGTGGTCGTCGCCTCACAAGTTTCACTTAAGATATAAAATATAACTGTTTCTTTCCACGCCTACGGAAATCCAATAATGCACACGACTTGCTATGTTCCATTAGAAACCAATACATCAGGTAACAAACTTTTGTTTCTTCTGCACACGTCTTAGCGCATCATTTAACTTCTAAATTTTCTATTGTAAACCCAGCTTTACTTCATAATTCGCAGCTTACGCTAAATTATAGTGCACAGGTGTGTTTAAACGCAATCGAATCAAATAATTTCTCTGTTCATAGTGTACAATTGTTACCACGAAGAACAGAAACTATTTGTAAATATTTTCTGTTCATAGTGTACAGTTGTTACCACGAAGAACAGAAACTATTTGTAAATATTTTCGCTGTGTCAAAATTATTTNTCTGTTCATAGTGTACAGTTGTTACCACGAAGAACAGAAACTATTTGTAAATATTTTCGCTGTGTCAAAATTATTTCATGTTTTCTGGAATGTTTGTCGTCTCCGAGCCAACAAATGGATAATGATAACAATTTACGAACAATATGTAACAGTTTGAATTATTTGTGACAGTAGTGCATACTTGTGTGTTAACTTTGTGGCATCTTACTTTTCCTAAAGTATTTATGTTCTCTGTGCCTCATGTTTTATTGAATAAATAAATACTTTTTACGTTAACGACCGCTCATTTTGTTGGCACGATTATACTGTACGAACGAAATATATTTTATAACATGTAAGATCATCTTCATAACTAGGAGTGTTGATTCATACACCAAACATAGTTACGATTCGTTCATTGTGGGTATTTTATNAAGATCATCTTCATAACTAGGAGTGTTGATTCATACACCAAACATAGTTACGATTCGTTCATTGTGGGTATTTTACCCTCTTTACCAGCATACCCCTACCACTTAAAAGCGTCAATTTCANTAGTTACGATTCGTTCATTGTGGGTATTTTATCCTCTTTACCAGCATACCCCTACCACTTAAAAGCGTCAATTTCAATATGTTAGTAAGATACTAGCAGTATGCATTGTATCATATTTTCAAAATAGTATATCTTCCAATATTTAAAAAAGGTTTTATGAAGTTTCCGGTGTTTAACATCTGAGAGAGGCGTGAGTCGTTTAAGCCGGCACTACAAGATACCCAATTTCTGCTACGTTCTGTCATACCCGTGGACACAACAGATGGCATAGAAGTTTCTATAGGAGAAAATAAGAAAGAACGCATCAGTTCATACACACACGTTACCTGAAGTGCTAGCAGAAAATTTAAAATGCTAAGCAAAACAACTCGCAGAGGGTCAGGGGTTCAAATGCAACCAAATGGTAACCTATATGTAGGCGCTTTGTGGTGCATCCAAAAGTACGAACATTGTTACTTTCAACTGAAGACTGCATTGATTTAGGTTTATAAGTATGAGTACTATTAATGTGTGGAACATAATATGAGTAACGGCACTAACAGTAATATCAATATTGTATCACATAAAAAAAATTCCCTTACATAGCAGCACTTTGAACTTTGAAGCCTATAATTATGTGGCACCGACCATTGCACAAACCCACTGAGTTACACACACACACAGCCATCAGAATGTCTGTGTGATAATGATATGCATTTTCAAACTCCACATTTATCGCGTATTTTATAGAGTTGTGTTATTTGTTTCATTAATACAGTGTTAGTAATTTGCGATGTTTCCCGTTACTTATGAGTACATTAAGGATTATTTTGTTCATTCATACGTTTTACAGAACCGGTAATGTTTTCGTAAATGGACATATAAGATTTGAGGTAATTACTCGGGTGTCCACCATCTTGTCTGTCCCATTTTCGTGTGTATAGCAGACATTCAGAACACGTTCTATTGTTGTGGGGATTGGTCTACAGTGGCAACGCTGCCGACTTCCCCTCACAGCCACCTGTAAAATGGACTAGCGCTACCTGATGCTCATACCGATAATAACAGATTCTTACCTACTGGAGTGGTCAGAAACTTTAACCTGGGGAAGTCCACTATAGGTGTATATTTACTGAATGTCCCTGCTTTAGATATTCTTCTATGCATATTGTATATTATTTCACCACATGTAACAATAGCATTGTCATGGGCCTCATAGGTCACTTTATTCGTGCGACAGTCAAATGGAGCTGTAAAATGATTATAAAAGTAAATATTTTACAAATTTGCTAACTTTTACACTTATATGCATTAAAGAACAGAATGATAAAGCAATAATTTCATTATACACAAATGTCTACCTTTAACACTTTTAATTCATAGTTAAGATATGGAAACACTTACCCTCCGTCGTTACCAACTTTATTGGGTGCACGCCAGACAGTGAGCTTGGTAAAATATATGCTGGTGGAAACAGTAACGTTTTCCAGAGGTTGATTTCTAAAATGTCCAGTTAGCCATGAACTGACTAGAACCACGTGATCAACACTGCTTTATCGGAGACGTATAGCCGTATGAAATGCATACATTCTCAGGACATTTTATTTTTCGTGATGTTACAATTATTTTAATAAGTAACANGTATAGCCGTATGAAATGCATACATTCTCAGGACATTTTATTTTTCGTGATGTTACAATTATTTTAATAAGTAACATTGCTTTACAGTAAGTGTGTATAATTTGTCTATTTTCAGTAATATCCAACGTTATTTGCGATGACAATGAATTTCCCTTAATCAAACTGTCCGATTTTAACTCTTTGAATATAGGTTTGAGACTTTTAAAACGACATTGAAAAATACATATTGTCCAGCCCTTAATAATACGTGTGTTACTACCCTCAGACATGCCAATGCCGTAGCTCAAAAGCAGGTCTCTATGGGTAACAAAAAAGTAGCATTCCATTATTTCCGTCTCCCTTTGTTTCTCCACCCCCAGAATCAAACGAGTGCATCTGAAAAACGAAGTTTATCAATTGTAAGAAATGTTTTATACTTCAACAATTTATTTTTGTTTTTATTTAATAACGTATGTGCACATGTTTTTGGCTCATAGTCTAACACTTAGGCCTAAGTAACGAATTTTCATATAAGTGTATCAATAATAATTACTTTATGGCAATTTATGGGAAGCTTCACGTATTTTGAGTAATCATGGCTTATCATTTAACCCTTAAAGTAGAATAGTTCAAATATAACTATAGGTTTTTTTTTTTTTCCAAATTATTTTTACGACTTGAATCTTAGTAAAGAAGTTACATTTTTAGATATCAGCTTGGTGCATCGAGGCGAATCAGATAACGGCCAATGTAATATGTGCTGAATTTCCAAACTTTCGTACCAGCGTACATAATGGCTCATTCGGTAATTCAAACCGGAACCTGTGGCCTGGAGACGCCACGTCNCAAACTTTCGTACCAGCGTACATAATGGCTCATTCGGTAATTCAAACCGGAACCTGTGGCCTGGAGACGCCACGTCGGCCTCATCCACGAAGTGCGCCTTGGTACAAGAAATTTATTGAACTATTCCTTTTAAGCACGTTGAACACAGTTTTCCTGTTTTTGTTATTTTATAGTGGAACAGTAAGCTCANTATTGAACTATTCCTTTTAAGCACGTTGAACACAGTTTTCCTGTTTTTGTTATTTTATAGTGGAACAGTAAGCTCATCACTCAGTCTCAGGCTGCAAGCTAAGTGATCGCGATGCTCATTAAGGTGACAAAGAACTATGTGTCATAGAACATACCTCCCTCCATGCCAAATTATGTCATAAATGCTACTGCACAGAGAGTCGGTGTGTCATGTTCATGGATAGATCAAGAGGGGGATGGGGTCTACAGGGAACATGCCCCTAAACCCACATATATACATGAAATTGTCCCGCGAATGTTTTAAAACTGAAATGAAATACTATCAGAATTGTTTGAGTTCTGATTTTATTTTATTTATTTAATGTTGTTTCCTAAAATTATGATGAGACAGGATCNGAACAATGGGAAAATTATCACCCAACCTTCTTCTTTCCCCCCCAACTAAAAATGCTGATCCGCTGTTGGTCATGTTCTCCTTATTATTGCCTGACTCTACGGCTCAAATAAGCAAATAAATTCAGGTTAACTTCCTGAAAAGTTTTTAAAACAAATTGCAAAATTGCATAGCATCAGCTTTTTTTAAACACAGCATAAATGTACGGCTTATTTATAGAAATAGTATTTTTGTAGAAATCGGAATATATTAATGGAAATAANTAAACACAGCATAAATGTACGGCTTATTTATAGAAATAGTATTTTTGTAGAAATCGGAATATATTAATGGAAATAATAACGCTATAATAAACGCGTGTAACTACAAAATCAGCCAATATTTCTACATGTAAGTAGATTTTTCTTCTGATAGTCTGTCGGCAAGCATGATATAGAAATTGGCAAAAACCAATAACTACGGATATTGGAGCATGTTTCACGTTGTTTTGCGAGTACTAGTCCAGAAGTCGGGCCCCGATTAAGTCACGGTTTATGTTTATGCTTGGGGTTATTTAAGGAAGTAAGCCTCCATCAAAAGTTTGACAATAGNCCCGATTAAGTCACGGTTTATGTTTATGCTTGGGGTTATTTAAGGAAGTAAGCCTCCATCAAAAGTTTGACAATAGGCATAAAATTTGTCTTGTTTATAGCCATACCCTAGCTAACTTGGATTTAAATTTGTTTTGCGTACAAAAAAAGGGGGCAAAGAAAATAATCTAAATATACCTAGAGTCTTGAAAGCATGAGTATATTCAAAAATCTTCTTAAATACTGCCAGACACGTCCATTAAGTAAAGATAATTATCACTGCTAAACATTCATAACAGTAAAATATTTATCTTAGCAACTATTCTTTTTTTGCACCGTGTAAAAGATTGGCAATGTAATTATTACCACCAAAGACTCCAAATGAATAAACACAATGAGGCTTGCCTTCATTTTGTATTCGGACAACCTAGATTAAAACCAATCGATGCCTCTGTGTTTTGTAATTTGTTCGCGCGATATGAATGCACAAAACACACACAGCATTAAAAAGCTAATTTCATCAGGAGCTGGAACAGTGCATGCAATTTGTAATATAAAATTGGGATTAATTTTTTAATAAATATTCGAACGTCACTACATTATTGCCGTGATGTATTCATATTAAGAATAAAATGGCAAAATTAATCGAAATCTCTCTAGAATCTGAGCCGTAACCTAAATTTGTGTTAATTTTACTGACGATAATTTGAAACAGGACAGCTCTCTGTAGTTATGTAAACGAAATGGTAAAAAAAATTATTATTTTAATGAGCTTGATCATTAAGTGATGTGAAATTACTCATTTTACTCACAGTACGTTTATGTATTAATTATTCATTATGCTTGAATTCACAGACTTTCATCAGTGTTCATTATATTTCTAGTATCTCATTACAAAGTACTATATATATATATATAATGTAACATTAAAAATAAACACAGTAAATAAAGAATAATTAACATCCAAAAATATACTTTGTTATATTACATTAGCTACCCTTATGCATGTAATGATATAACAAATTTATAAAAATGTATGATGTTTTGATTTCTGCGTTTGACTGTAAACAAGAAATGCGGTAATAAATAACAGAGGAGTGTGATTTTTGTANTATGATGTTTTGATTTCTGCGTTTGACTGTAAACAAGAAATGCGGTAATAAATAACAGAGGAGTGTGATTTTTGTGGAAATTGCATTGAACCACGCATATGTGGAATTTTCCGTTGCTAAAATACAATGTGTATTTATCTTTTAAATGGGGCAGTTTTGTCGTAAAACACGTGCACATAATAGCGCATTCGTACAGACACAATTTAACATTCGTTGTGCCTCCACTGTATTTACAATATAGGCTTGTTTTTCTCTTTCAGACAAGCCTACCATAGAATTAGTTCTATTTATAGATCGAGTGGTTGATAGTGGACAAATATTTAACACTACAACACAATTTTTTTATTTTTGACAAACACACTTTGTAGTTTTATTCAAACCAAACGTGGTTACTCTCTAAGAATACTTACTGTCTTTATTCCAAATTGTTTTTTCATATTGAGAATATAAAGATGCCGGCAACAGAGATTATACCAAAAATAGGCCTAATACAAGGAACAAAGAGAAAAAGACCGCATAAAAAGCACCAGATCTATGGCACATTTGTATATATGGCTGCTGGTTATGCCAATGTAATTCCCGTGATTAACCAACAAAAAAATGTACGTCATTTTAGACAGTAGTTTATCACTATAGAATTCAGTGGGGTGGTTAGACAGGCATTTTTTTTCAATGCAGCATGTCAGACTTGTCTAGCAGGATCTAACACTGCAAACTCTGTCGTCTCGTGCCGTTACAATTTAGTGATTAGTTGGCTGTCTCGTCATGCCCTACAACCATCTGCAGTACATTAAGTGGGTGAATATATCTTTAATAACGGTAATTTATATTAATTCAAATGCCTTGCCACAAATAAAAATGGACACAAACAAACATTATTCAGTATTGCGAAACATATATAGCTACTTAACATTGGACTACCACAAGATGAGCAAATAAATCTACTTGGAAATGTATGTGCATACGTGAGAAAAATATTTGAATAAATGTTAAAACACAAGTGGACACACAAAAGCCCTAAACAAGGGGGGATATGAGACGACAGGACATTAGAGCGTCTATTATTTAGTAATTTGTACAATATAGACATTTTCCCTTAGGAAACACAAGAGAACGTTCAAAGAAAAACAGTTTCTAGAAAATTATTTATTCCGTCCCCTCCCCCTCCTTCCTCCCAAGCTCTGCAGCTGCTTGCATTTCTGAAATGCGTTCATTCACTCTAAACTTTCGACATGTTTGCCACCGCCGCGGGCATGTCATTCACAGCCACGCTTTCCAACTGAGAAACTCGCCAAATTGGTCGAATGCAATGTAAATGACAAATATACATCACGTAATTCCACGAAGACGTAGAAGGAAAATAAAAACTTATTTCCAAAAAAAAAAAAATAGAAAGAAAAACTTTTCTGCGGAAAGTGAGTAAAAAAGTTTTAAAAACTTAAAAACTCGGCAAACTTGCTTCCTTTTTCGCCTTCTGAAAATACGGCTTCGCTCGCCAAAGTTTCCGAGATAAATGGAAGTGTGCAAAAAGGGCTCTGGTAAGTGGGTGTATGATGTGCCATTGTAAACCTAGTTAGAATTAAAAGTGTGCTTCCCTCCTCATATTTTGGGGATGATAATAACTATGTTTGTTTCGAACCCGATTCACCTCACGCAAAATACAACTACGTGTAATCTATTACATCGTGTAAATATACATTTGAAGGACAAAGTTGATGCTCAGAGATAGCAGAAGGCATCGTCTCCCAAAATTTCGAGAAAAGAGCGATGTNACATTTGAAGGACAAAGTTGATGCTCAGAGATAGCAGAAGGCATCGTCTCCCAAAATTTCGAGAAAAGAGCGATGTTGCTAATTCCCAAGCCCCGGTATCTTTTCACACCCAGGCAAATGATCCTCCACTTCCATTCTGAAAGAGGAGGAATGGATATTTAATTTATGTTCGAATCGAATGGGTATTTTCAATAATCAGCATCTATGATCGGATACCATTATCCCCGGCCACATATTGAACATCCTTCCCGAGTAAACTGTTCTGGCCAGTTGCGAAATAAATAAACATTCATTTTTTGCATCAAAATTGTATATGTTGATCAAAATTTTATATCGGTTTTTATATCAGTGGACAAATATGTTTACATTAATATTTGTATCCAAATTTAACAATTATTAAACAGTATAGTCATTCCTCAGTAATTTATTATTACTAATTTCTTCTTCCGTGTAAATATTTTTTGCGTTTTATTTATTTATTTTGTAATTTTAAATACAGGTTAAATAATTTTGAAGTTGGTTTTATTTTCTGTAGTTTCGTGATTCTGCAAGCAAAGTTTCTTTTAATGTTCCAAAACCATCGAGTTTTGTTGTCATATTTTTTGTACCGAGGTATCTTAACTCAATATCGTGAAATTCAAAATTTGTCTAGGAATTATAGTTTATTATTTGATGTTTTTAATAAGAGGGATATTACGCTTAATAGTCACGTTCAGTAGACAATTTTCATTTGAGTATCTGTATAAAAATACAAATTGGCTCTCATTAATGTGCCTAACGTGGCGTTCGCGCTATCTCACGCTGATGTGTCTGAAAGGCTGAGGTGGCAAAATTTTTATTTTCATACTCCGTGAGGAATCAATTTATGAACACCCAGTCAGTACCATGGTGATTAAAAGCCCCAATTCAGTCATGATGACACATTCTCACAATCTTATCTCTACAAAACCAACATTTATGTTAACATCACTAGTCAATTTATTGAGCTGACTTCAGACTAAAATGCTGCCAAACGACCAGTAACATAATTTTGGAAGTTTCTGTTGCGTAATGAGGGAATAGTTGAGCTTCAACCAACTAGAACCAACTAACTGAAAGACTTCCAAAGCTCGGTCTGCTTAGGCGTTGGAGAGAGGGAAGATAAAGGAGACTTTCACCAGCAGATTAAACGCACATCTCTCACAAAGAACCTCGCGTGCTGCTCGTATGCAGTGTTGCGGCGAAAGGACAATGAAAGCCTGTGAAATAAATATTTNTCACAAAGAACCTCGCGTGCTGCTCGTATGCAGTGTTGCGGCGAAAGGACAATGAAAGCCTGTGAAATAAATATTTAATTTGATGGTATGTCAAGGATATAGTAAAAGTTATACTGTTGCTTTGTAACCTCATTCGCTTAATGTATTTCGTCAGATGTCATATCATAAGGAAATGTTATATTTTCTCCTCTTCATTCGTTTACTGAACGACCACAGACGGAATGTGGAATCGTTCATTTTTACTTAAAGACCTACTTAAACTGTAGTTATTTTTAATTTATTAGCTTTGTTATGAGGATACACATAACTATAAAGTTAAATATTTCGAAATTAAATAATTATAAATAAATAGATTTCATTCTGCTTCATTCGACTTGAAAGGGTTCAGGGTAAGTCGAAGAGCGACCGAACTTTATAACCCACCAAGTCTTGCAAAAGACACATTCTCGAAACGACACGCAAGGAAAGGTGATACTTCAATCGTTATCTTCATGTAGACCAGCGTTTTGTNAAAGACACATTCTCGAAACGACACGCAAGGAAAGGTGATACTTCAATCGTTATCTTCATGTAGACCAGCGTTTTGTTCATTTAAACAGCGCAAATAAACACTGATCTGCGTAGGTTACCCCTACGCCGCTTCCAGCAACATACGAATCAGATGCTCCGACCGAGAGCCATGACTGTGCGGGCGTCTCGCTACGAGGAGTAGAGAGGGGAAAAAACTCGGCTTTTGGCGTTACACGCCACACATACAGTGTAAATGGTGAAATTTAACACACTGGTTGCCAATTAAACCGTCACACATTTTCCAGTCATAAATTTGAGATTGTAGGTGGGTACATATGTAAGTTGATCTTAACGTCTCGTCAACAGCGAGATCACTAGAGACNCATAAATTTGAGATTGTAGGTGGGTACATATGTAAGTTGATCTTAACGTCTCGTCAACAGCGAGATCACTAGAGACGGAGCAAGTCACTCACTCATGCAGGACCTGCGTAGGAACCGGTCAAGGCCTGCAGTAAGGAACGATCCCAGTGTTCGGGAAACAACGCAAAACCGACATCAGGATAGCTGAACCGGGAATCGGACCCGGGTCGTCCCATATGCGAGTCCAGTGTGAGAGAGAGTGGCTTTTAGAGTTTAAATTTTGCCTGGCCGACGGCTTTCAGCACCAAAACAAGTTTCATCGCATGCGCGAACACAAGGACCTACGAAGTAAGATGGTTGGTTTCCACTACCGGGTATGGCATCAGCGTCTGTGCCAAATTTGTGTTGAGGGTTTTAAAGGGGGACGGGAATTAAAGGTATTAAATATCACTCAAAGAAATGATTCGTAAAACTACCATATCAATTAATACGAACAATAAGAAATTGCGAATGATAAACTTTTTTCCCGTACATCCATGGTAGCGTTCCTACATACATTCTCTCATGAAACAGTCAAATGCGTAGGGAAGACGCCAACCTTGTATAGTAATAACGATCAACATTGCTATATTTTCAGTCTGATATGTGTTATTATTCGCATTCAATGTATAGGTTAAAAACTTCCATTAGAGTTAAGGAAGTTTACAGTGTCGTAAACGAGGCTGAAAAAGTGTGACTCGTTGATATGCTGTTAATGCGAAAGAAGAACCGCAGCAAAGGACGCATGGCGGTGCTTTTACGCAGAACCATTAGGCTACTGTCGTCCCTGAAACGTAGAATAAAATGACCATATAATTGAGCCATCCAATTCCAAAGGTTAGTGTATCCATTTTTTAAATGAAACAAGTATACATTCCATGGCGAAGTCGTTTTTATTCTAAAACACTCTCTCTCGGGATTAGAAATGAGCTGAAAACTCGCGTTATATAATGTCACGTTAAGGGTTCGTAACAATTTTTGGCGAACATATTTTAAAACTATGAATTTCGTAATAGTGGCCTTCGGAAGTGGATGACTCAAAGCAACAAAACACGCAAGGTAAGTGAAATGGAAGAACGTCGTAAAAACTCAACTGGCCATTTGCCAAGTCCTTCACGCTCCCCACATGTGAAAGTTTGAAGTCGGGTCAAGGGTCAAATACATACCGCTGCGGTGGGTATTAATAGCACGCACGCCTAGTCGCACAGAATATAGAGTACACTGTAAAAAAATTTTGTACTAAAAAAAGTGCTTTTGTAAAAATTTAAATGCATGTACAATTTATATTATTGCAGATTTAAGAGCTGTATTTTAACTTACAACAAATTAATTTTATAAAGCTCTCAATAAACAGTAATAAAAAATATGAGAGGAAAAAATCCATCTAATTGTATTTAAAAGAAGAAACGAAATTGGAATTTAAAACCCGCACCAATGTGTTCGAACATGAGCATATTACAACACAACTTTATTGGCATTTCAATACATTTTCCGATGGACAGATCGTGTGTGACGTTTTACAGTGTGTTGATGTGTGACGAGCTCACGTTAGACAGATTTGATGACAAATTCACAGTACACATGTGCGCGACATAAGAACTGGAGATCTGCCGCGGAGGAACTAGGGCGCGAACTCCCGACCCCCTATATACAAGTCGGCCACTCTGCCCCTGAGCTATGAGGGCACAGCTCCACTTCATCCTAAATGCTGTGAACGTATTTACGTAGAATGATTTTTGTCCATTCACCCTGTCAAGAATATATTCCACATTTTGGGAAGTATTGAAGTTAGTGATTTAGGCAATTAATGCATTTCAGGGACATTAACTCCGCAGATGGATTAAACAGTTGCAAAGTTGGATTTTTACAATAATATAATATATAGTTTTATGAACTTCACGTCGGTAAGAGAGTTACTGGTATTGCAAAGCAACAAATTATCATTACAATACGATCTTTAAGGTACATTATAACTGGGAAGTAGATAAATACACTGAAGAGCCAAAAAAAATGGTATAGCCGTGCGTATGCAAATAACAGAGGTATGGAACCAATCAGAGCAACGCGATGCGGTCGGCAGCTATATCGGTTACTGCTGCTACAATGGCTGGTTATCAAGATTTAAGTGAGTTTGAATGTGGTGTTATAGTCGGCGCACGAGAGATGGGACATGGCATCTCCGAGGTAGCGATAAAATTTGGATTTTCGTGTACGACCATTTCACGAGTGTACCGTGAATATCGGGAATCCGATAAAACATCACATCTTCGACATCGCTGCGGCCGGAAAAATATCCTGAAAGAACGGGACAAACGACGACTGACGAGAATCATTAAACATGATAGACGTGCAACCCTTTCTCAAATTGGCGGAGATTGGATTTATTGACTGCCCTGCAGGATTCGTGGTGTGAAATGCCTCCTGCATACCTTCAGTCATTAGTTGAGTCCATGCCACGTCGTCATGNCACAAAGAACCTCGCGTGCTGCTCGTATGCAGTGTTGCGGCGAAAGGACAATGAAAGCCTGTGAAATAAATATTTTATTTGATGGTGTGTCAAGGATATAGTAAAAGTTATACTGTTGCTTTGTAACCTCATTCGCTTAATGTATTTCGTCAGATGTCATATCATAAGGAAATGTTATACTTTCTCCTCTTCATTCGTTTACTGAACGACCACAGACGGAATGTGGCATCGTTCATTTTTACTTAAAGACCTACTTAAACTGTAGTTATTTTAAATTTATTAGCTTTGTTATGAGGATACACATAACTATAAAGTTAAATATTTCGAAATTAAAGAATTATAAATAAATAGATTTCATTCTGCTTCATTCGACTTGAAAGGGTTCAGGGTAAGTCGAAGAGCGATCGAACTTTATAACCCAACAAGTCTTGCGAAAGACACATTCTCGAAACGACACGCAAGGAAAGGTGATACTTCAATCGTTATCTTCATGTAGACCAGCGTTTTGTTCATTTAAACAGCGCAAATAAACACTGATCTGCGTAGGTTACCCCTACGCCGCTTCCAGCAACATACGAATCAGATGCTCCGACCGAGAGCCATGACTGTGCGGGCGTCTCGCTACGAGGAGTAGAGAGGGGAAAAAACTCGGCTTTTGGCGTTACACGCCACACATACAGTGTAAATGGTGAAATTTAACACACTGGTTGCCAATTAAACCGTCACACATTTTCCAGTCATAAATTTGAGATTGTAGGTGGGTACATATGTAAGTTGATCTTAACGTCTCGTCAACAGCGAGATCACTAGAGACTGAGCAAGTCATGCAGGACCTGCGTAGGAACCGGTCAAGGCCTGCAGTAAGGAACGATCCCAGTGTTCGGGAAACAACGCGAAACCGACATCAGGATAGCTGAACCGGGAATCGGACCCGGGTCGTCCCATATGCGAGTCCAGTGTGAGAGAGAGTGGCTTTTAGAGTTTAAATTTTGCCTGGCCGACGGCTTTCAGCACCAAAACAAGTTTCATCGCATGCGCGAACACAAGGACCTACGAAGTAAGATGGTTGGTTTCCACTGCCGGGTATGGCATCAGCGTCTGTGTCAAATTTGTGTTGAGGGTTTTAAAGAGGGACGGGAATTAAAGGTATTAAATATCACTCAAAGAAATGATTCGTAAAACTACCATATCAATTAATACGAACAATGAGAAATTGCGAATGATAAACTTTTTTCCCGTACATCCATGGTAGCGTTCCTACATACATTCTCTCATGAAACAGTCAAATGCGTAGGGAAGACGCCAACCTTGTATAGTAATGACGCTCAACATTACTATATTTTCAGTCTGATATGTGTTATTATTCGCATTTAATGTAAGGTTAAAAACTTCCATTAGAGTTAAGGAAGTTTACAGTGTCGTAAACGAGGCTGAAAAAGTGTGACTCGTTGATATTCTGTTAATGCGAAAGAAGAACCGCAGCAAAGGACGTATGGCGGTGCTTTTACGCAGAACCATTAGGCTACTGTCGTCCCTGAAACGTAGAATAAAATGACCATATAATTGAGCCATCCAATTCCAAAGGTTAGTGTATCCATTTTTTAAATGAAACAAGTATACATTCCATGGCGAAGTCGTTTTTATTCTAAAACACTCTCTCTCGGGATTAGAAATGAGCTGAAAACTCGCGTTATATAATGTCACGTTAAGGGTTCGTAACAATTTTTGGCGAACATATCTTAAAACTATGAATTTCGGAATAGTGGCCTTTGGAAGTGGATGACTCAAAGCAACAAAACACGCAAGGTAAGTGAGATGGAAGAACGTCGTAAAAACTCAACTGGCCATTTGCCAAGTCCTTCACGCTCCCCACATGTGAAAGTTTGAAGTCGGGTCAAGGGTCAAATACATACCGCTGCGGTGGGTATTAATAGCACGCACGCCTAGTCGCACAGAATATAGAGTACACTGTAAAAAAATTTTGTACTAAAAAAAGTGCTTTTGTAAAAATTTTAATGCATGTACAATTTATATTATTGCAGATTTAAGAGCTGTATTTTTACTTACAACAAATTAATTTTATAAAGCTCTCAATAAACAGTAATAAAAAATATGAGAGGAAAAAATCCTTCTAATTGTATTTAAAAGAAGAAACGAAATTGGAATTTAAAACCCGCACCAATGTGTTCGAACATGAGCATATTACAACACAACTTTATTGACTTTTCAATAGATTTTCCGATGGACAGATCGTGTGTGACGTTTTACAGTGTGTTGATGTGTGACGAGCTCACGTTAGACAGATTTGATGACAAATTCACAGTACACATGTGCGCGACATAAGAACTGGAGATCTGCCGCGGAGGAACTAGGGCGCGATCTCCCGACCCCCTATATACAAGTCGGCCACTCTGCCCCTGAGCTATGAGGGCACAGCTCCACTTCATCCTAAATGCTGTGAACGTATTTACGTAGAATGATTTTTGTCCATTCACCCTGTCAAGAATATATTCCACATTTTGGGAAGTATTGAAGTTAGTGATTTAGGCAATTAATGCATTTCAGGGACATTAACTCCGCAGATGGATTAAACAGTTGCAAAGTTGGATTTTTACAATAATATAATATATAGTTTTATGAACTTCACGTCGGTAAGAGAGTTACTGGCATTGCAAAGCAACAAATTATCATTACAATACGTTCTTTAAGGTACATTATAACTGGGAAGTAGATAAATACACTGAAGAGCAAAAAAAAATGGTATAGGCGTGCGTATGCAAATAACAGAGGTATGGAACCAATCAGAGCAACGCGATGCGGTCGGCAGCTATATCGGTTACTGCTGCTACAATGGCTGGTTATCAAGATTTAAGTGGGTTTGAATGTGGTGTTATAGTCGGCGCACGAGAGATGGGACATGGCATCTCCGAGGTAGCGATAAAATTTGGATTTTCGTGTACGACCATTTCACGAGTGTACCGTGAATATCGGGAATCCGATAAAACATCACATCTTCGACATCGCTGCGGCCGGAAAAATATCCTGAAAGAACGGGACAAACGACGACTGACGAGAATCATTAAACATGATAGACGTGCAACCCTTTCTCAAATTGGCGGAGATTGGATTTATTGACTGCCCTGCAGGATTCGTGGTGTGAAATGCCTCCTGCATACCTTCAGTCANGGGGGGGCTACACGATATTAGGCCGGCGTACCAGTTTTTTTGGCTCTTCAGTGTACATGGCAGCGTAATCGCATGAGCTTATCTTTCCTGGCGAAATAAAGTAAAATGCAATAAATATTTTGCACTCGTAAAAACGTTAAAAGAAAAGAAATATCCTCACAATTAAATTATTATTATTCAATGGCACGTAATTTGTAAACACATTACCTTGTTTCAAGTAAAATAATAATCGCATTAAATATTAGTATGTAACTGTGACTTCGCAACTTAAGGTGACTCCTGGTCATTACAAAAAAAATTTCTTGGCGTATTACAAATATGGCCCTTGTAACGTACAAAGATATTTTACAAAGGATATTATTGTAGCTTTACATATTTTTGTAAAAGTACAAATAATTTCTGAGTAATATTTACAATAAAACGTTACAGGTTGAACTACAGAAGGAATTAATTATGCATATTGCCTACTTTCAGGGATTTCACGCCTGGATTGACTAAGGTCGAGAGTCGTGCCTGGGGTCACGCTGTGTGGCGTGTCTGTAGGTAACATGAGTTTCCTCAGTGTTCGCCAAGTCAGGCTCGACATCTGACATGTCGGCTCCGACGTCGACATCCTGTAATCAGCACTAACTTTCTGAAATAGAAATACTTGAAGAAAAGGAAATTTGATGTGTCAATGTTTTTTCAGACACTTCGAAACAAGGAAATAAATTTACCTATAACATAATCATAGCTAATAGTTTTCTATTGAAAGACTTGNTTCAGACACTTCGAAACAAGGAAATAAATTTACCTATAACATAATCATAGCTAATAGTTTTCTATTGAAAGACTTGCTTATGAACTCTGCTGATTGCGTAATCTTCCACAACACGTGCAATTAAACACGAACTAATAAAATTTATAATGATTCGATAATCGCGTGACAATATGACGTTACTAGAAGCTTAACTCTGACGCTAGTCGTTACACTTATGCCGGCAAAACAAAATAATAATATATTAAGAAAATTATACACGTGATTTACCTCACAAAAANAGTCGTTACACTTATGCCGGCAAAACAAAATAATAATATATTAAGAAAATTATACACGTGATTTACCTCACAAAAATGGTTTAAAGGACTACTTTATCTTATTCTTTCCTAATATTATAGAAAGTAAAGTTGCTGTCATGTTTCATGTATTTAATTTTTAAAGTGTTCGTATTAAGACGAATGAAACGCACTTCAATTCAAAGGGTAGTCAGGACAGTACCACCATACACTAAAGATGAGGTAGACCGATCTTGCTGGCTGCTCACAATCTGGCTCCGTGTTTCAACATTGAACTACTTTTCTGCCATCACGTCTAGCAAAAAACGGCATGGATTGGATTTGAGGTTAGAAAAATGATTAGTAAACAAGTGTTCGAAATTTGTGTCTACTATCTGTAACCAATTTGTAATTCATTTTGTTTAAATTCAAATTGATAAAAGTATTTTATTCATGTAAAAGTGCTTGTATTTTGAAAATTGAGATATAAACCAAAGCGTTCATCACTGTTGATTATGATCACGCGACTTTCAAAGTTTTGTTGTTTGGGGTAGGTCAAAGATGGATGTATTTGCTGAAGACGAATAATCGGTCTACCTCATCTTTAGTCTATGAGTACCACCTGACATATTAATAAAACATGTAGCACGCCTTCATGTACATGAAAACCGATCTCATGATTGGGGGCCGCAGAAGTGTAGTAGTTAAACTACTTGCCACCACGCCCCACCTAAGCAAACCGGGCTCGATTCCCGGCGAGGTCGCTCCCGAATTTTAGCATGTGGGGACCGTGCCGGAGATGCCGCTGGTCGGTGGGTTTTCTTGGAGATCTCCCGTTTCCCCCGCCCCTTCATTCCGGCGCTCCACCATACTCACCTCGCTTCACCTCCATCGGCTCTCAAGACCTCTATGTTAAAAGCCGCCCAAATCTCTCCACTCTCACTCACTCAAACTCAAGATTAGTTTTAACAGGTAATATCCATTTTCAGTCAAAACATACCGTTATCTATTAAATCATGCATTAATGTGGACCGACATCAATTGTACTAGTACTTAGGTGGCTTTATAATCGTATCGGAGGTCGACGTAAAATCCTCGACGTCGCACGTCCGCAGCGAGAGGACAGGTGTAGTTAAGAAACACTGTGCACGGCTAACTGAGTACATTTGAAAGCAAGCCCTGTTTAAGATATACTTCTCTGTTGTTTTTTTTTTTATCATTCTACTACAATTAAAATCTAAATTTAAATAGTTTTATTCGTGCGTCAGTCAAGCGAACACGTATAACTGTCAGGAACCTAAATATGTTACTTAAATACTAATTCGTGCTTGAATGTGTATAGATAAAATCTGCACAAACTTCGTTTTATATAAATTTANTATGTTACTTAAATACTAATTCGTGCTTGAATGTGTATAGATAAAATCTGCACAAACTTCGTTTTATATAAATTTGAGCATCATACCTACTCGCAATACAACGTAAAGTCTTGAAAATATTTTAATAATTCGCTGCCAACTTAACAGGCAGCCTGCATACCAGTTTGTACTATAGAATATTAGCAGGTAAAGGACAGTGGTTTTTTTTTTTTCAAATGTTTGTTTCGGAAGAGCTAACGTTACCGTGAACAGCCTACAGCACGGCGGTGGGGCCAGAAAAAGTGTCGTAGGGCGGAGCAGATACTCGTACCAGCATGAAAGCTGATCAGTATGGAAAGGACGGGCCCAGACTCCGCCAGGCACTTTCTCCCAGCCGCACCTCCGACTGACCTTGATCCTCGTCCACGAGGACAATACTCTTCCTCGGCCGCCGGCCTGGGATCCTCCCTCTTCATCGTTACACCTGCTACTTCGTCGCCACAGCTCTCCCTCAGTAAGGTTGGTCCACGTAATAAACCTCTACGTATCAGATTGAAAGAAGGTATTTTTATGAGTCATACGTGTCGTGTAGGAACCTTCTCGACTTGTACACGTGTATAATCCATTCACGGTTACTCCCAACTTTTCTGAAGCCCTGCTAAAGTTCTACTTCCAGGACATTCCTCCGCCTCACGTAAGCAAAGTTTAACTGAGTCTAGAAATTTACACCAAAGGGACAACGCACTGTTTTCGAGCGCAATCAATTTTAATAATATTATGCATTTGAAATATTTCTTACTAGGCATTAAAAACACAACTATTTTCTCTCAGTTTTTATTCCAATCAGTTATTAATGAAATATTACAATTTATAAGCAAAGTATAGGTATAATTTTAATTTAACCATAAGTAAGATACGTTTTAAGTAGAATAATTATTTGCGTCTGGACCTTGACCCTATGCCCGTGACCTTGAATGACCTCAAAACTAAACAAATAAAAAAAATTAAATTAAAATTTTTTTTATATTAAATATATATATATATATATAAATATATATATAAAGATGTACATGTAGGAGGTCCGGGGTTCGATGACAGGTGGATCGACTAATCTCCCGACACGATTGGCCCTCGCCAGGTATACCAGTGTCCATCTCGTCAGTCATGTTAGATGTCAGTGGCCTTTACATTTGACCTTGACCCCGGTAACCATCAAGCCAAAAAATTCTAAAAATTTCCAAAAAATATAAAAACTTTTAAACATTTAAATTTTCCAGAANAAAAACTTTTAAACATTTAAATTTTCCAGAAAATTATTTTTAATGTATTATCCAAATTTATAAAAATTATTATTAAAAACGAACATTTCCACAACCGACCCTCGTCAATTATTTTATTGATTATTCGATCGGTCAATTATTCGTATTCGCTCAAACCTTTCCATGCCATGCCATTATATACTGTCCATTTATTTTTAGTATAACCCACTAGAGCGCACTGGTAACATGTTTCAACCACCAGAGATATTTTACTATCGACAAGAGTGCTAATGACCTGTACCGAATGATAAGTTCATGTAAAAGGTCAAATTTAATTTTTCTGAGTTGTTCTCAAAATGCAAGTATTTNTTATTGTACAAATAATAAAATATAAATAATCAGAAAAAATGCAATAATTTGTATTAATCGTCTTCGAACAGAGTCCAAATTACATGTTATTTTAATCTGCACATCATCAGTTATGTTTTTTGGGTATTTCGTAGAAGGCTGAATGATTCATGTATGGCGGTAAGCCAGAGTTCTCTATGAAGGGCAGCACAAATCACAGGATCGCTATGAAGACCTTCGACACAAGCAGCAGTTCATATCTCCGATTCACCATCCATCACATTATCATTGCAGTGTAGATTTTACTTATCTTTGATCGATGGCTCTATGATGCTTGTACCAACATCCGGTTCATCGACACTAGGTCAGTCGGTAGTAGAACCGGCATCAGCAGCCTTGGGAGTACACATTGCTGGACGTCGACGAGTAGATGCANACTAGGTCAGTCGGTAGTAGAACCGGCATCAGCAGCCTTGGGAGTACACATTGCTGGACGTCGACGAGTAGATGCAGGATCATCTCTGGAACCAGAGGCAGAATCATCCGTGATGGGTACTGACATGAGTGTCTGGCGTCGGCGATGCACTCGGCGGCGTCTGGTCGTCTGGCTGGTCACATCCTTCTTGTACCCAGGTTGCTGGGAGTGGAACGATGGTTCGTGCCCCACCTGGAGCGAATACACAGCACAGTCTGGTGCGTGGATGGTAGCATGAGTCTGTGCCGAGACGATGATTTGGTCCACGGTGCAGGGAAACTGCGTTTGTGGCGTCATGTGCATGTTTTGTCATCGTCGTCATAGGACACTGCGATCTTCTTGAGCACGAAGCTATTTTGACTCTGTAAACCCAACAGATTGCAGTACATATTGAAGCTGAAGATGCTCGAAGACGAATAAACAGTTATAGTGTGTGAAAAGTTATATTTATATATTCTCAGCTGAACTGACGACAGGATTTTGATGGTTTTCTCTCGGCAATTGTACGATACAGGCCGGTCCATGTGTAGTGAATTCGATCCTGCAGTCGATCACATTGGATGTAATACGCTCGTCCTGTTTACTTACATCGAATACCACGAGCGGAGCCAAACTCTTGAAAGTATAAGGGCTCAGTATCGTGGATTGGAGGCGTCCATAAAATGCAATTTCGAAATGAACTTGCATATCATATGCCAGCAGGTACTGCCCATTTTCAAAGTTCATGTTAATGTCAAAGTATGGATAGCTTTCGATATTCAAAANTCATATGCCAGCAGGTACTGCCCATTTTCAAAGTTCATGTTAATGTCAAAGTATGGATAGCTTTCGATATTCAAACATATTTTCACATGGTCTATTTGACATGTGTCTAACTGCGAACAACTCACTCTCACGTTGTGCTGGCTTCCGGTCTGTAGCGCAACTATGATGTACCTCGCTTTCTCAGAAGCAAAGCTGGACTTCACCATCCAGTTGATGCGCTGGCTTACTGGTAATCCGGGGTATATCTCGAGACTCAGCGACCTGAAAGCTGCATCGATGTTTTTGTCACTTCCCACATTCTTCGACATTTATATGCATTCTGCAGTGCTTAACTGCACATGAGGCAGCATACATTCTATAGAGTGTTGTTTCAGTCCCACTGACTGGAGGTTTTCTCCCGTACTCACTATGGTGTCTGCATGCGTATNTCATATGCCAGCAGGTACTGCCCATTTTCAAAGTTCATGTTAATGTCAAAGTATGGATAGCTTTCGATATTCAAAAATATTTTCACATGGTCTATTTGACATGTGTCTAACTGCGAACAACTCACTCTCACATTGTGCTGTCTTCCGGTCTGTAGCGCAACTATGATGTACCTCGCTTTCTCAGAAGCAAAGCTGGACTTCACCATCCAGTTGATGCGCTGGCTTACTGGTAATCCGGGGTATATCTCGAGACTCAGCGACCTGAAAGCTGCATCGATATTTTTGTCACTTCCCACATTCTTCGACATTTATATGTATTCTGCAGTGCTTAACTCCACATGAGGCAGCATTCATTCTATAGAGTGTTGTTTCAGTCCCACTGACTGGAGGTTTTCTCCCGTACTCACTATGGTGTCTGCATGCGTATNCATTCTATAGAGTGTTGTTTCAGTCCCACTGACTGGAGGTTTTCTCCCGTACTCACTATGGTGTCTGCATGCGTATTAGCTAGAAGCTGCACTACAGTTCCTGCTTCGAATTGAAGATAATTCGTTTGTAGTCTTCGGTAAATCCCAATAACATGAAGAGTGGGATGTACACTTCGAACTCGCTTCCAGAGTATATTGGAACACTGTAGTAATCTTCGATTCTCCAACCTGCCATCTTGGCCACAGACAACTCATTCAGCATGAGCAAAAGGTAATTTTTGATAGTTGAGCTAATGCCCACATCTCGCGACTGGTACACGTCGACACAGTTGAGGAAATACATGATACGATCGATCAGGTGAAGAATTCCTTTGCTTGTTATTTACGTCGATGCCGAGTTTNACAGTTGAGGAAATACATGATACGATCGATCAGGTGAAGAATTCCTTTGCTTGTTATTTACGTCGATGCCGAGTTTGATCCATCTTCTTTCATTAGAGTCCTCCTAATTCGCAAGAAATACTGGCAAGGAAGAGAGCAGATATATTGGTGTTGGACCGTAATTCAAACTTCCGATGGTAGTGTGTATGGTNGAAATACTGGCAAGGAAGAGAGCAGATATATTGGTGTTGGACCGTAATTCAAACTTCCGATGGTAGTGTGTATGGTCACCTCAGGAAAGGCTGGTACGCATGAAGTTCCATCTTCGTTATCCTGACTTCAAAAACGGCCAGCTCTTCGATGTTTAGGTAATCTTCCATTTCGATTGACTTTGAAGCCGAGACTGCAGAGGAAAATCATTCTAGCATGTGCTAACTTCGTGGAAACTACGAGGTTAAGTGCAGGTATTGCACAGCACTTTGTTTTATTGGTTTTGGTTGCCGTAAATCTTATTCCCATCCTCTCAAATGCAGGCGTATGGTGATTTCTTCTTCTCGAAAGTTTACCAACTCTCCGTGTTGGTCGATNATTCCCATCCTCTCAAATGCAGGCGTATGGTGATTTCTTCTTCTCGAAAGTTTACCAACTCTCCGTGTTGGTCGATGACTGTCACGACCACCTCGTGTGCTCTCTTCGCGAAGAACGGAACATAAATGATGCTTTGCAGTGCCACGACCAGTTTAAAACCTTGAGGGACAATCGGCGAAAACTTGTGCAGTCTGTTGCTCGGCCTACCATTGAGGTATGTGCCCCTCGCAAAATTTCAGTTTATTAGAATGACATTGACGGACAAAATGTTTACGGGCCGCGACGACTATTGTGTTTTGCCAGCTTCGTAGATGTGTGGCTCGAACCCCAGCATCGGTCAGATAGTATGTGGTTTCGTAAAGTCGATATCATCGCTGCGTCTGATAACACATTTCAGATTATTGGTATTTCCATGTAGTTCGAATTCCATGTCGGGAGACAGCGAATTTTCAATGCACCTTGCAATGTTGTCTATTTCATAAGAGCCTACTGGCAATGTGTTCTTCGTTGGAGACATTACCACTTTTTACGAGGTATATCTTACAGTTTTTTTCATCGATGTTAAATATCATATTGTAGGTTTGAAAATCGGCAAGGCCTATGCATCATTGCCCCTCTAAGTTGATCGGTGGAAAGTGCACAACACGCAGATCGGAGCTACACCCCATCAAGGTATGCGTTATCGACATGACTGATGGTTTCCCTTCGATGTATAGCCATTGTATACAATTACTTGTACGAACGAACCAGGAAACGAAGACACAAATGTCTGCAGTACCATGTGTTAGGCATATGCTCCATCTCGAAGTTGTAAGACAACGTTGTTCCTTTCAGGCACTATCGCAGTTCGGGTGGTGGACGCAAATTCCCAAAACTGTCATAATAGACTGCATGTTTGCGTTGTTTTATGTAAGCCACCCAGTGAGTAGCAGGCCCAGCTGTCGTGTCCAGATTAATTGTGGCAAACTCGTTTCACTTTGGTTTCTGTGGCAAAGACTATCTCATAAACACTCCTCTAAAATTAGGTATTTTCAATTTGTGTGCATACAGTTCCAAATTTATATTAGTGAGTGGTCGTTTCGGTAGAGATTTCATTATTGCCTCTTCCTGCTGCGTCACTTTTGCACACTTCCACCCCCTACTGAGTATGGCCTTAGGTAGAGGACCTGGCCGTTTTTTTTACCAATGGCGATAGCTTCCATATTTGCATTATGTCTTTGAGCCTCGGACAACTGCTTCCGTTCGTTCGATGCTGTGTTGATGTCTCGGACGATACCACCCGTGGCTCCGATTAGGCCCCTGAGGGCTCCGAGTGCAGGCAAAAGCAATGGAAAAATGGGTGCATGTACTTACGTACGCGCGTTAGAAGTTATACTTCTTTAGCGTGAATAAAATAAAATTTTTTTGCATGTGCAAATAATTTATGTAAGTAGGAAAAACGATAAAATGAACGAAGAAAGACATTGAATACAATTACAAAGGTNCATGTGCAAATAATTTATGTAAGTAGGAAAAACGATAAAATGAACGAAGAAAGACATTGAATACAATTACAAAGGTTTGATTAAAGATAATGATTAAATTAAAATAATATTAATTTTTATAAAGTTTAAAAAATATTAAAACATTCATTGTCATATAAAACTGAGTCAAATATAATTAAATTAAATTACTCTATTTCCATTGGTTCTTCTTATGGTGACTGAATGGGCATGTGAGTTACAAGCGGTTTGTGATAACTGAAATATGATGAAAATAGTATTGTAGAAACGTTATGCACTCTTCCGTTGCACACTAAAANAGCGGTTTGTGATAACTGAAATATGATGAAAATAGTATTGTAGAAACGTTATGCACTCTTCCGTTGCACACTAAAAAAATTTTTACCCTCAACGCGCCAAAAGATGTATAACTTAAATAATAATAAAAAAAAATTTTCCTCAACTTTTTAAAAACACTTTCAAAATGTTAATATTAAAAATTTTTTGTCAATAACAAATTTTTCACTGCACAATGTAAGTAAAATTAATTAATAAAATATATATTCATAATGAATTACCAATATTAATGAAATGTTTTCCAGTTTGCTTATTGCATGAACTGATTTTCTGTCGGTTTTAAGTATAACCACGAANATTCTCATCCTCTCAAATGCAGGCGTATGGTGATTTCTTCTTCTCGAAAGTTTACCAACTCTCCGTGTTGGTCGACGACTGTCACGACCACCTCGTGTGCTCTCTTCGCGAAGAACGGAACATAAATGATGCTTTGCAGTGCCACGACCAGTTTAAAACCTTGAGGGACAATCGGCGAAAACTTGTGCAGTCTGTTGCTCAGCCTACCATTGAGGTATGTGCCCCTCGCTANTCGTGTGCTCTCTTCGCGAAGAACGGAACATAAATGATGCTTTGCAGTGCCACGACCAGTTTAAAACCTTGAGGGACAATCGGCGAAAACTTGTGCAGTCTGTTGCTCAGCCTACCATTGAGGTATGTGCCCCTCGCTAAATTTCAGTTTATTAGAATGACATTGACGGACAAAATGTTTACGGGCCGCGACGACTATTGTGTTTTGCCAGCTTCGTAGATGTGTGGCTCGAACCCCAGCATCGGTCAGATAGTATGTGGTTTCGTAAAGTCGATATCATCGCTGCGTCTGATGACACACTTCAGATTATTGGTATTTCCATGTAGTTCGAATTCCATGTCGGGAGACAGCAAATTTTCAATGCACCTTGCAATGTTGTCTATTTCATAAGAGCCTACTGGCAATGTGTTCTTCGTTGAAGATATTACCACTTTTTACGAGGTATATCTTACAGTTTTTTTCATCGATGTTAAATATCACATTGTAGGTTTGAAAATCGGCAAGGCCTATGCATCATTGCCCCTCTAAGTTGATCGGTGGAAAGTGCACAACACGCAGATCGGAGCTACACCCCATCAAGGTATGCGTTATCGACATGATTGATGGTTTCCCTTCGATGTATAGCCATTGTATACAATTACTTGTACGAACGAACCAGGAAACGAAGACACAAATGTCCGCAGTACCATGTGTTAGGCATATGCTCCATCTCGAAGTTGTAAGACAACGTTGTTCCTTTCAGGCACTATCGCAGTTCGGGTGGTGGACGCAAATTCCCAAAACTGTCATAATAGACTGCATGTTTGCGTTGTTTTATGTAAGCCACCCAGTGAGTAGCAGGCCCAGCTGTCGTGTCCAGATTAATTGTGGCAAACTCGTTTCACTTTGGTTTCTGTGGCAAAGACTATCTCATAAACACTCCTCTAAAATTAGGTATTTTCAATTTGTGTGCATACAGTTCCAAATTTATATTAGTGAGTGGTCGTTTCGGTAGAGATTTCATTATTGCCTCTTCCTGCTGCGTCACTTTTGCACACTTCCACCCCCTACTGAGTATGGCCTTAGGTAGAGGACCTGGCCGTTTTTTTTACCAATGGCGATAGCTTCCATATTTGCATTATGTCTTTGAGCCTCGGACAACTGCTTCCGTTCGTTCGATGCTGTGTTGATGTCTCGGACGATACCACCCGTGGCTCCGATTAGGCCCCTGAGGGCTCCGAGTGCAGGCAAAAGCAATGGAAAAATGGGTGCATGGGTGTAATGGGTGTACGCGCGTTAGAAGTTATACTTCTTTAGCGTGAATAAAATAAAAAATTTTTACATGTGCAAATAATTTATGTAAGTAGGAAAAACGATAAAATGAACGAAGAAAGACATTGAATACAATTACAAAGGTTTGATTAAAGATAATGATTAAATTAAAATAATATTAATTTTTATAAAGTTTAAAAAATATTAAAACATTCATTGTCATATAAAACTGAGTCAAATATAATTAAATTAAATTACTCTATTTCCATTGGTTCTTCTTATGGTGACTGAATGGGCATGTGAGTTACAAGCGGTTTGTGATAACTGAAATATGATGAAAATAGTATTGTAGAAACGTTATGCACTCTTCCGTTGCACACTAAAATTTTACCCTCAACGCGCCAAAAGATGTATAACTTAAATAATAATAAAAAAAAATTTCCTCAACTTTTTAAAAACACTTTCAAAATGTTAATATAAAAAATTTTTTGTCAATAACAAATTTTTCACTGCACAATGTAAGTAAAATTAATTAATAAAATATATATTCATAATGAATTGCCAATATTAATGAAATGTTTTCCAGTTTGCTTATTGCATGAACTGATTTTCTGTCGGTTTTAAGTATAACCACGAACTATGGTGTGTACCTTACGCTTGCATATACATGGTGATTCTAAAATCATGGGGCAGACATTGAGGGTTGGTAGAGCTCACTAAAACAAACAATTATTGTATAGGAATATATGGGCGGGAGTGACGCGTTGAGGCATCATCACAGGACCATCAATTTGCGGGAAAACATGCATTATATTGAAACTGCTGGAAAAAGAGAACGGTCTTTGGTTCGAGAACGTGTACCTATATTCAAAATCGCTCTAACAACCTACATACTGTACAAACGACTGGCACAAGTCCTGCAAGCTGTGGATGGTGTGGGTTATTTCACTTGCAACGATAATGATGCAGTCGTGCCACCGAGTGAAGGACTGCCACCTCTATATTTGCCTTTGATGACATTGCCTGCAAAAAAAAAGTCTATCCAGGAGTACTTTAGCGAGGAACGGCACGCGAACGCTGACTGTGTGTACCTCGGCCAGACTTATTCGCACATACCTAAACAGCTGCTCCATCACAATGCAAACAAGTTGGTGCTGTTTCGCATGGACGATATGAATTTGCGGCATGTTTACAACGATAATGTAAATACAGACATGATGCTATCATATTTCAAGAGCCTGCGTGCCTTATGCTGGAAAGAGAAATACGGATTTTTGACGATCGTTAAGGACTGACCCCAATACAGGTAAGTATAAAAGAATACCAAAATTTTGAAGGTCTATAATATCAAAACCAAACAACCTACAACCTTGGTTGACCAATCAAATGAACCCCGGAACTGTGAAGTTTGTTAACCATATCTTCATAAATGTTCAATGTAACCACAATGAGCCACCCGAACGACATCTACGCGATAATCAAACCCGTTCCACGTTCTTGTCAGTATGTCCGTTGTTACGGTTTGGATGGCGTTCGTAACTCTCGGTTTGAGGTGGTGAAGGGAAAGCGAGCTCACATTTGACAAGTCAATGTGAAGGGGACGGTCTGATGTTTCCTTCATGTGCCGAGAGATGACACTGGGAGTGTCTTTCGTCGCACTATGAGCGTGTGTATCGTGTGTTAGTCCGCATCACGATGGCGACGAAACAACAGAAGGCGTTCTGTGTTATTCGGTTTGCTAAATGTGAATCGGTTACGACTGTTCAACGTGAATTCCGTCGNAACAACAGAAGGCGTTCTGTGTTATTCGGTTTGCTAAATGTGAATCGGTTACGACTGTTCAACGTGAATTCCGTCGCAAATACGGACGTCATCCTCCCGATAGTTGGAGTATCGTACGCTGGTTTCATCAGTTCCGAGACAGAGGGTGCCTTTGCAAAGGGATAAGTTCCGGGCCGCCGCGTGTGTCCGAAGAGAATGTGCAACGGAATCAATAAGCGTTCGTTCGCTGTCCGAGAAAATCAACTNCGGGCCGCCGCGTGTGTCCGAAGAGAATGTGCAACGGAATCAATAAGCGTTCGTTCGCTGTCCGAGAAAATCAACTCTACAAGCTAGCCGGGAAATGCAAATCCTTCAATCGACGGTATGGACTGTGTTACGAAAGCGATTATTGTACAAAATATACAAGTTACAGCTTGTACGGGCTCTTACCGAAAGGGATAAAGAACTCAGACGTGATGTCTGCGTGTTCGTTCTTGCCCAGAACGAGGTAGACGATGCTTTCATGTCTAAGCTGGTTTTAATCGATAAAGCGACGTTCCATACAAATGGTAAGGTGAAGCAGCACAACGTGCGGANTTCATGTCTAAGCTGGTTTTAATCGATAAAGCGACGTTCCATACAAATGGTAAGGTGAAGCAGCACAACGTGCGGATATGAGATCAGGAGCCTCCACATGAAACCACCGAACACGAATGCGCTTCCCCCAAAGTGAACGTGTTTTGCGCTGTATCCAAAGACACTGTTTTCNACATGAAACCACCGAACACGAATGCGCTTCCCCCAAAGTGAACGTGTTTTGCGCTGTATCCAAAGACACTGTTTTTGGCCATTTCCTTTTTTTTTTACGAGCCCATTGTTACTAGAATCCCTCATTTTGACATGCTTACAGAATGGTTGTTTCCTCAGTTAGANTTTTTTTTTACGAGCCCATTGTTACTAGAATCCCTCATTTTGACATGCTTACAGAATGGTTGTTTCCTCAGTTAGAGGAGATGGCGGGGAACTTCATTTTCCAGCAGGATGGTGCGCAACCCCATTGGCACCTAGCTGTTCGCAGATACCTGGATTAGAAGTTTCCGCAACGCTGGATTGCTCGAGGAGCAACTGGTGACCAGGATCTTCATCACAGGCCCCCAAGAAGCCCGGGTCTTACTCTGTGCGATTTTTTCTATAGGGGTACATAAAAGATCAAGTCATTCGTCCACCATTGCCGTCTAAACCATAACACCGGACATGCTGACAAGAGTGTGGAACGATTTTATTATCTCGTAGATGTCGTTCGGGCTACTCGTGGTGGTCATATTAAACATTTATGAATATATTGTAAACACACTTTACAGTTCCACAGTTCATTTGATTGGTCAATCAAGTTGTTTGGTTTTGATATTATATACCTTAAAAGTTGCGGTATTTTTTTATACTAATCTCGTAAAATGGGAGGTACCGACAGGGATTTAATTAGTTCATCGTCGACGACCATCGAGAATGAGTTACAGCATATCGAAATTCGGGTAAAGTAGCCTCAAGCTGTGCCTTGACAAAGACGAAGACGGAGATTGTTTCAAGAAGAATAATTCGAAATGTTGGCGAACCNTAGCCTCAAGCTGTGCCTTGACAAAGACGAAGACGGAGATTGTTTCAAGAAGAATAATTCGAAATGTTGGCGAACTTGAACGATCCGAGTATGCTGCTACTAAACATTTCGTCCTCAAAACTGGTAATGGCATCATCTGGAAACTGCGTAGTATGTTGATTGAACAAAACACATTCCCTCGCAATTATCTGTCCTAGCTCGGGGTGGAGATGGAGCGAGTGAAGACCGAGATTATCCGCGATATGATGGCCNTAGCCTCAAGCTGTGCCTTGACAAAGACGAAGACGGAGATTGTTTCAAGAAGAATAATTCGAAATGTTGGCGAACCTGAACGATCCGAGTATGCTGCTACTAAACATTTCGTCCTCAAAACTGGTAATGGCATCATCTGGAAACTGCGTAGTATGTTGATTGAACAAAACACATCCCCTCGCAATTATCTGTCCTAGCTCGGGGTGGAGATGGAGCGAGTGAAGACCGAGATTATCCGCGATATGATGGCCNCCCTCGCAATTATCTGTCCTAGCTCGGGGTGGAGATGGAGCGAGTGAAGACCGAGATTATCCGCGATATGATGGCCATGGACGAGTACGTGACGAGTGTTCAAAGGCAAATTGCCAGGATATTGAATGTGACATCTGCACACAATGAAGAGGATCTGAAAGTGCTGAAAGATTCCATAGATCATACATTAGTTACCTCGATTTCCCCTCTCGCCATGAAAACTGATATTCAGAACCACAACAGGGACATATTGGATCCTTGCAGCGAACGCCTGGGCAAGATCGAAAGTCTTTTGATGGAGATGCATGACTAAACATATAAAAGAGAGGAATAGTAAATATTTTTATTCAGTGCGGTATCGGGCATTGCTAGCGACTTACATCGGACCATTCAGTCTGTTCGCTCGACGCATTTACTCGCCAAGAGGGCTAAAATTTCGCGTGACCTAATAAATGAAGACATTTTTATGCCTGTTATTCGTCGTCTTGATGTGCTCAGAGGGAGCGATAGAGCACCCATAGTTGTAAATACCGAAATCGACGATACTGCTGAGCTTATGATGTAGTGGAAACATGATGATGTACAAACAAGATGGGACGATGGATCGGATGCGGATTTGTCACACATGGAATAGGTACAGAAAAATGTCTTCAAACCCAATGCTTTTGTTCGTCGCTACCTACGATCGTACACATCTCGTAATATTGCTACGACATATGGCGTTTGCAGGCATAATGATAAATGGTCCCTCGGTGCTAATGAAATAGAGTTTCTGCCTGGTAGGATCATCCACGTAAGCGATTACAAGACACGTGGAATCCCCGAGATATATGAACTTCTATTCCTCATGAGTCCAGATATTTTACAGAATCCAACCTGCTAGAATACAAGACGTTGCTCGAACTCACGCATGCACTTTACCAAGATAATAATCCTGAGGGAGGTGTTTATAAGGACGAAGATCACAAAAAAATCACATACTTGCAGACCTCTTTAGTGGCCTAGCACTGAAAAGCGGCGAATGTCTGAAGAAGATAGACGACGACAATAACACCGACTACATATTCTGGGACGACCCGAACGAGATGCTCGATAAACTACTACTACTNAGACGACGACAATAACACCGACTACATATTCTGGGACGACCCGAACGAGATGCTCGATAAACTACTACTACTGATCGCTTCACAGAGGGTTGGGTATCACTCCCATACTAACAAGATAATTTCAATCAATGAAGAACTGAAGGGGGGGGACTACATAGAATGATTCGATTGGGAATCGCCAATGACTTGCACACATCTGCGAGACGCAACTACCGTCACCGCAAGGTCTTGATATGAGAAATGAACGACCTATTTCAAGCCGACCTCTTCGAGATGATACTGTATGCTCGTGTCAACAAGGGCTACAAATACATGTTGACCGCCATCATGCATATAGCAAATTCGCCTGGGCCAGGCCTGTCAAGTCGAAGAATGCACGTGATGTCACTGAGACCATGGCTGATTTTCTGCATGAAGAACACTTCCCGACTAATCTACAAACCGACCAGGGCATGTAATTATATAATGCGATTTTCAAGGCCCCGATGAAGAAACATAACACAAATTATATTCCACATACAGCAATTTCAAAGNATTATATAATGCGATTTTCAAGGCCCCGATGAAGAAACATAACACAAATTATATTCCACATACAGCAATTTCAAAGCTTCTATCGTCGAGAGGTTCAACAGGACTCTGAAGGGCAAGGCGTGGAGGCATTTCGCTGCGAATGGCAACTACAAATTGCTGTCTATACTCCCAAAACTCGTACGCGAGTACAATTATACCATTCACTCTACCACACGAATGAAGCCCCAACACGTGAATGACGACTCCCTGCTTCAAACATTGTACACTGACGTGAAAAGGAGGGACCCACGCCAGCCTAAAGCCATGGTTAGAGACCTGGTGCACATCTCCAAACAGAAAGGTATCTTCTAGAAAGGATATACAGCGAATTGGAGCCCCGAACTCTTTCGNATTATATAATGCGATTTTCAAGGCCCCGATGAAGAAACATAACACAAATTATATTCCACATACAGCAATTTCAAAACTTCTATCGTCGAGAGGTTCAACAGGACTCTGAAGGGCAAGGTGTGGAGGCATTTCGCTGCGAATGGCAACTACAAATTGTTGTCTATACTCCCAAAACTCGTACGCGAGTACAATTATACCATTCACTCTACCACACTAATGAAGCCCCAACACGTGAATGACGACTCCCTGCTTCAAACATTGTACACTGACGTGAAAAGGAGGGACCCACGCCAGTCTAAAACCATGGTTAGAGACCTGGTGCGCATCTCCAAACAGAAAGGTATCTTCTAGAAAGGATATACAGCGAATTGGAGCCCCGAACTCTTTCATGTTCGACGTATATGCTACTATGCTCCGAGGACCTACTTTCTCGAGGATCTGAATAATGTTCCCATCCATGGTGGTTTCTACACAGAGGAGATCCCGCCTACGATGTTTCCAGATGTGTATCTGGTCGAGAAGTGGCGTGCGTCAAGTGGAGGTGTTTCCCTGCCCGCTTCAATTCCTGAGTCACCGAAGCGGATAACGAGCGGTGAACACCGAAGATTACAATTAATAAACCAGTTTTTTTTCTCATTTTGTACATACCAAGTACAAAAACTGTTTTTTAACAATATGTTTCTTCATTTATTTTATAAAAAACGCTTTATATAAAAAGTTACTTTTAAAAAATTAATTGCATTTCAGGAATTAATAAAAAAAGTAAAATATGACGATTTACAAAACCTCGTCACCGTTCGGTACATGTCGATAGCAATCTTGTCGATAGTAAAATATCTCTGGTGATTGAAACATGTTACCAGTGCGCTCTAGTGGTTAATATTAAAAATAGATGGATAGTAGATATGGCGTGGCATGGAAGGGGAAGAGCGAAAACGAGTAATTTAACGATAAAATAACCAATAAAAAAATTGACGAGGGTCGGTCGTTGTGGGACCTCTGGAAATGTACGTTTTTAATAATCATTGTAAATAATGTTTTATGAATCTTTTAAAAATATTTGGAATACATTTTTTAAATTTTTATTTATGTTTTAAAGTTTTTATACTTTTGGGTTTTTTTTTTACATTTTTTGCTTCAACGACGCCGGGGTTAAGGTCAAATGTCAAGGTCACCAACAGCTGACATGGCTGATGAGATGGACACTGGATGACCTGGCGAGGGCCGGTCGTGTCGGGAGCTTAGTCGATCCACCTGTCATCAAACCGTAAACCTCCTACATGTACATTTTTGAATAATTTTTTAAATAATTCTTTTTCATTTTTGTGGGATTTTATTATTTATCTACAATTAGTTTGGATTTGTTTCGTTTCAAGGTCGTTAAAGGTCACGGTAAAAGGTCAAGGACATGGGTGAAGGTCAAGGTCACCAAAATCCAAGATGGCGATTGGTTGACGTCACAACATGGCGGCTGGCCGGCGCCTGGTGCCTGTGCCCCGTGCCCTTTGTGTACCATTAAAAATACATTATGTCCGAACGCAGATAATTATTCTACTGTTTTTGTTAACAGAAGTACAATACGCTCGTGATGCATAGCATGTTTAGAGAAAACAATCAAACACATCTTGCAATGGGGTGATGTTTAAACTCTTTGATTCAAAAAGTGTGAAGAATCCGCGAATAGGCAATAGTAGTGGTCACGCGAGCCAAGTCAGACAAGCACTCATCTAACTGTACGGCAGTGTGTCAATGTGTACATGATTGAGGTAGCATGGAATCAAAGGGTTGACTACGCATTCCTGTACCGGGCTGCAGTGGTCGCGTGGCTAGCGCACCCGCCTCCAACCAGGGCGATCACGTTTAGATTTTTCTCACGCGAGAAAGTAGTGGACGTTGCCCGCGAGTTTTCTCGCCGTACTCCCGTATCTCCCTGACCTTGCATTCCGTCGCTGCTCCAAATGCCCCTCACTTCATTTCTGCAGGCACTTAAGACTTAGTTGCAAGCGCCTTCCAGTTCTACTCTTTCTAAGCCCTTCATAGCTATTTTTTCTGAGTATTATAAGAATATATATTTTTGTAGTCTACCCGCTGTTCGTGGCAAATTGTGCACATTTGAAAGTCACTAATTTTCTCTCGATTTTGCAGCTATAGTTCTGCATATGTAAAATTAAAAACTACAATTGACCTGTTCACTTTATTCATCCGCCGATCTAGTGTGACTGTGAAATTCTTGTGAACATTAAAATGTTACTAATATTCTTACTCTTACACTGGTTTGCATACAAAAAGAAGGATTTAATGAAATTAACTTAGTCATCACAATTTAAAAATGTTAAGACAAGAAACTACTTTATCTCTCTCGTCAATTTTAATGAGTGCAAGACAGTGAGTATTTCCGTTAAAAATTATGCAGTTCGGAAAGAGGGCAGTTTTCAGTAACGAATTCAATAGAGTTAAATTAATCACGAACATCCTATAGTACATATAATGGGGTCTACCAAGTTACACTATGAAATTGTTATAAATTACACGTATAACAAGATACACTATGAACTTGTTAGAAATCACACGCCTATCACTGTCACACAAATCATTATTCTAATATGTAAAAAATAAACCGATAGCATTGGCCACCAGATTGAAACGTTTTACCTGAAGTAAGATATAAACTCAGAGAATTAATTTTTCTCTCTAATCCGCTTTTATCTGCACCACATATATTCCTCTTTTTACGTCAAAATAACTGCATTTTCAGGCAGGGTAAAAAATTACTTTCTGACGTTTTCAGTCCACCGTGAAACGACATAGCCTGTAGGCTGCTTTGTTAAACCTTTACTGCGAACGTGAGTGCCAGTCTTGTTTTTGAATAAACTATAGTATGTTAAAAGCAATAAATATATTTAAAAAATAATCCGTCTGTTCTTGGGCCAAATACTGTCTATACTGTAGACATAACAGTACATTCACAGCGTTTTTTATGATTGCGTGTTTGTATCATATTTTCCATGATTTGTATTTTACAAATAATACAAAATAATAAATATTTAAAATATCTTAAATTCTGCTCTTTTTTTTTATATACGAAGCAATTCATTCTGCTAATACTTTATATTTCTGAATGTTCATTAGCTTAATAAACATAAATATCACTAATCACTAGAGACCTGAAAAATTCGCGAATTCAATGACCTGTAGGCTATATTCCATTTTCGTATGCAAAATCATGCAGATATCACTGCTCATTGGTTGATTGTTGTATTAGCGGAAGATGGTTATTCGGTCTGAATTTTACTGTGTATTCATTATTGGCTCAGAGTTGTCCAGTAGGTGTTATTTAACGGGTGGACCAATAGCATTAGCAATACAAACGTACGGGGATTTGAATTCTAGGTTGTCCCGAAATGAAAACGCGAATGTTTCAGGTCTCTACTAATCACACTTTATAACGATGGTTTCAAATTTTTTAAAAGGTTTACTTTAGGTATTCATGCGACATGAAAACAGTAAAATCATGACTTTGACAATTAATTAAGCCAAAAACCAGAGTGTAAATAAATACACAGAAATGAAATGGCGTAACTGTTCCTTTGATGTGGACATGCTCATTCTCTGATTAATTGTGTTAGGTTCTGGGTCTTGAGTCTGATTGGCTACCGCGTATTGCGAAATGTACTCTATTGGATGGGCTACTAGCTGGCAAGTAAGGCACCAGGCGCTGATTGGCGAACGGCGTTCCAACATTTTTCTGGCTAGTGGCGCCATTTTGGTGACGTGTGCGACTGGATATCGCGGAATAAGCGGCTATTTAACCTGTGTATTCTTGTTTACTCTGTGCCAAAATCATGGAACAGCTTTTTTTTTTAATGGGAATGCTATTACGTACTTCTTCATGTTGAATAGTACTTCAGGGACATATTAAACCTCTAGTTATTTTTAATTTTCAGGTGCCCACGTAAATCGAGCAATTTTTTTTGTCATGGAGGTTTGTGAGATGTAAAGACACACAGGCAAATACATAAAATACTTCGCCTTTCCTACACGCAAGGCGCTAAAATAACGTGTATACTTTGCATCGTGCAGAAAGAGTGACGACCGTATTATTTTAATCCTAGAAAGTCAAAAACAAAGTTCAATGCAGTCGCCTATTCTAGTTTTAAACCTATTCTGCTGGTTACAACCATTACAGCGAAAACTGCCATTTAGTTTTGTATAGATAGGATACAAATGTTCCTTATTTCATAAAGCATTTATTACGGTATATAAATATGACTGGACTTTCAGATGTGCGTTGCAAAAAGTGAGTGTATGTCACTGAGGGGTGCAATACAGTTAAAAATAACATATTTCAAAATTTGATAATAATTAATACCAAATAATGATAACACGTAAATATTTTGTGTAAAAAGAAATTAAAAGAATAAGTGTAATATACAATATCGCTGAACGAATCACAAGATAACAAATATTACAATTGTAATATCGGCTTAGATGTTTACACTGATCCAGTGTAGGATCATTATATAAAAATAATCATTAGAGCAAGAGAAAAGGAGAGTTTTATTACGTTTAGTTCTTTTGAATATATTCTGATCACAGATTGTAAAAGTTATACTTGAGTAAATTCGATAATGAAATATAAAATTTCTTCTTAGGTATTTCAGAGCTCCTGATTGTGTATTCCTCTTCACCTTCACTTTAGAAGAAGTTGCAGTACTGAAGTAAACGCAAACGTCAGATGTAAACAAACAGCTAGACCTGTAAATTTATATGGCAAATGTTAATGAATGTTATTTCCGCTATCCGGCGACGAGCGTTTTCGACACGTCGAAAGTACTCTGCAAAGCCGCAAAGAAAGTTGCGGCCGAGTTCCCTTCAAAAGTTGAAAAAATAGTTTTCAACATTAAATAAAAAAAGCACCCAAACGGAGCTACATAAGTAAAAAAAAATTATAATTTATGTAGAACTTACACTGCGCATGGGCACGTACTAAATTTCACCATGCCGATGACAGACTGAATTCCACAAATTCCTCTTGCCATACGTTTAGTTTTAATTTAAGACATTTAAAGAAACGCGTAATGAATCATATGCGCCTGTAACAGTATAAAATATGATGCTCGGCTCTTAAACTTTTTGAATGCATTTCTGTAAATAACAAAGATGAAATGGAACAGTTTGTGAGCTGATTGTTTTTGTTGCATAAAATGTGAGTTATTTATAACTTTAACTTTCGGATGTTATTTTGTATAGTGGAAGCCTATATATCAGTGGCACATGACTCAAAATGATCCTTAGTTTGATCCATTTATTTTGTTACAAAAATATTCTAAACAATTAATTTTAATCTGATAGAATTACTAACATATTTACTGGTTTCGGATATTTACTATTAATGTGATTGTATTTTTCTAATTTTATGGGGCCTATTATTATTGATTTTATGCAGAAAGAGCTGTATTTGTTATCCTTAATAAAAATTAGAAATGAAATACGCAAAAAAAACTTCTTGAATCTTACAGTGCTGCGATATTGTCATTACTGAATTCGAGATTTCTGTCGTACGAGGACGCATAGACGGAGCGAAGACGATGGGATATCTTTGTTTTATTTTCATATTTATTTATTTAATTTTGATAATCTCTTATGAAGCCTACTCCACGGTATATAGAACTAGTCAATGTAAAACCAAATAACCATTTTAAAGAAAGTTGCAACATTACTTTAATACACGAATATATACCACGTGTGCAGGAATATTTGCAATTAACGGAAAACGTGAATGGGAACATACAATAAGAAGTAGTTAATATATACATACAGATTCTGTTACAATTCATTAACATATTAATAACAAAAAAAAATGTAACTTAAATACGCTACTTCAGAGGAAAAATAGTTACTGACTGTAAAATAACAACGCTCAGTGCTCTCCCAATTCTACATGAGAACCATAATAAAATATCTGTCAATTAACAAAATATTCTCATTATAAATAATACTATAATTACGGATATATTGTATTCAAGATGATCGTAGAACATTCCCTATTTTTAGATAAAATTTTAAAATTAATTCAGAGTGTAGGACAGGTATTTTAACAACACTATTTCTTTAGTTTTCTTAAACACTGGTAAAAAAGCAACAATGGTTATATTCTGTGGTATTTCATTATAGATTCGTACACCTATATAATCTAATCCTTTCTAGTACTGTGAGATATTATAAGTTAATTTTTAGGTTTTTTTAGTTTTATTAACTAACATAGGTGCTCTTAATTTATTTGCTACTTCAAATAGCCGTCAAATTTAAGTATACGTGTTATTTTTACAAGGGATATGGTACTATTCAGTTACCACTGCTACCGTGAATTTAACTTAATTTTTGTCAGTCATTCATCACTGCTGTTTTTTTCATATAGTCAGTCGATATTAAGTTATCTTCGACTGCAGAATTTGTAAATAATATTTACAATCAATGTATGATAGATTTATAAGCACTTTATTGCTAGCATTTTAGCATAACTGGTTCGCATTGTCGATTTGTTTTATTTTATAATTTTTTTGCTATAGTTATTTTATAGAGTTTTAAAACATTCTTGGGTCAAATAATGTAGTGTATACTGCTATTTTAATATTTACGATAAATTTTCGTATCTTTATAAACAGTAGAAAGCAGAAACTGCTTGTAAGTAGTATATAAAGGCCTACATAGCTAAAGTCTTCATCTCAAACCCACATGACAATACGAACAATTAAAAATGTAATTAGTTTTAAAATAATGAAATATTATATTATTAATAATTAATTTACAATTGTCAAACAAACGTATGTATGACATAAAAATAAGACATATGCGAACAGTAAGAGTCACTGACTCCGTTTAGGTAATTTATTTATCAAAAATGGAGATGTACTAATTGCTGCCTAACTGCTCTACCTTCAGAAACTCATTTATTCAGAGTCATGTGTCCCAACATCCCCAAAATTTTAATACCAAATGTGGAAAAAGAAAAGCTACTGGCGAGGTGTAGATTTCTCAAAACCTTGGTAATACAGGTGCCGTAGTGGCTGAGCGGTTAGTCTGATCGCCTCCCACCAAGGCAAACCGGGTTCAATCCCCGTCCGGGTCACTCCCGGGTTTTCGCAAGTGGGAATCGTGCCAGACGATGCTGCTGGTCGGTGGGTTTTCTCTGGGATCTCCCGTTTCCCCCGCCCTTGCATTGCTGCGCTGCTCCATTCTTACCTCATTCCACCGTCAACGGCTCTTAAGACCTCGTTGTTAAGAGCCGCTCTCCCTACTCAACTTGGTAAGACGGTTGGTGACGTCATGTACTAGGGACGCGCGGCGGAGTCGGCAGTTGGCTGCGACGAGTACCGCAAGACGTGCGCTCAAGGTCGGGAAGTGTTGAAGGTTTCTCTCCTGCGAGTGACCTCCATACCGGCATTTCTCCCGCCTGCACTGTGCCTCCTCACTCTCCCTCCCCCCACAGTCTACCGACCACACACCCTGTACCACTCTCGTGACTGCCGCCGCTCCAGCTGTATTTCGCCGGCGGACGAGGCGGGCCAAAGACGCCTCCCCAGGTGCCAAAATCTCTCTCCCATGTTTATTTAACACGTGACTTTCACCACGGCAGCAGCTCCACGCGTTTTCTCCTTTTGTCTGGTCGATCTCAGGTGGCCGAGCCCGCCTCGGCAAGGTTAAGGGCGGGCGTGGTTCGGCATACCGAGCCTGATAGACCGCGTCGATACCGGTCAAACACTCGAGAGGCTGTATCACGCATTATTGAGAAATTATTCTTTAGTGTCATATCAGAACAGTCATGGTCATTAACGAAAATGTTTCATCATAGAACCATTACATTTCATAATTCTGTGCAAAATGTTGTACCTGTACCTTGTTGTTAAAAGGTTGTTCCGTTGTTGTCATTAAAAGGCAAGTAGAAATTAATATATTTAATTTTGTATCAAGTTATTCCTTACTTAAATATCCATTGATAGTTAGTGTATTATGTCCATAATGACGGATAGGAAATTTACTATAACCCTATTGTTGCATTTTTTAATAAATCCTCCTAAATTTGGATCAGGAAGAAATAAATAAAAAATTTAATATGGCTGGTGACGTGCACTCTTAAAATTATACATTACTTTTTCGTTTCCGGTGTTGTATAAGAGATAAGAGTGGAGTTGAAAGGATTGGGCGTCTCTTAACAACGGGATCTTGAGAGCCGATTAAGTTGAAGAGAGGTGAGTATGAAGTAACGCCACAATGCAAGGGCGGGGGGAAACGGGAGATTACCGAGAAAACCCGCCCACCAGCGGCATCGTTTGGCAAGGTTCACACGTACGAAAATCCGATAACGATCCCGCCGGGAATCGAACCCGGTTCACCTTAGTAGTTGCAAATGAGGACATTTACGGCTTGAAAAGTACTTACCGGTGTCCTATAATAACTGACACTTTGAAACATATGGAAATTATTTCAGAGATCCGAGGCATTTCTTGTAACAACTGACACTTTTGAATGTATGGAAGCGGTTTAGTACAGTAGATCAATGGCACAAGATGAGAGCAATTTGTGTCATCGGCAACTAATAGCTTTTCCCAAGGAAACATGCTGGATTTTGAGCATAATTTGTGTTCTTGTGACATTATAACAGTGGTAGCTCCATAAACATACCACATCATTTTTAAAAAATAACATTCATCGTGTTTTTTTTAAGCGTAAATATGACAATTGTAAGTTAAAAACCTTGATTCAATTATTGTAATACTAAGTTTTACTTCAGCTTAAGTATTTCCTGAAGTGACAGATGTCTCATCTAGCAATTTCTTTGAAATCAGCGCACTTGGTTCACATGCGGTAAACGCTATTTCAATTTCAAATTTTATCTGAAAAGATAAAATTGAAATATGGGCATAACGTTACAACATTCCGAGGGATTTTTTTTATGGAATTCAGAAGAAATGAGCTTTAGGTCAATTTATTGTGTTTAATATTGTGATTGTCCAAAAAATAATAATAATGTAAAAATAATTTGAATGTTTTCTTTTTATATGTTTTCGAAAACTAATTTCCCTCGATTGTCATACTCTTTTCACACAATTAATTTATATCACAACGAAAAAAATGATTACGCTAAAGTTTTAAAAACAATTTTATCGTTTTGAACGCTGTATGAAACTCGTACACTGCTTGTATGTTTGCAAAGAGGCGGTCGCATACTAAATACCTACATCACTAAACTTTCGAAAATACTCACACGCTCCCGCCTTGCCCGGGATTTCTGCCCATGACCTTTCCAAAGGTAATCCGGCTAGCAGCCAACTACGCCACCCAAGTCGGCCATGCGGTTGAACAAGTTAGAGGTCAAGGGCTTGAGGCTGACCAACTATGTCACAGACAACTTTTTTTCTTCTTCGTGCTTCGATTTCCATTACCATTCCAGGCAAAAGTTGGTTGAACCCCTTAAGACCTTTTTTTCCCATTTCTCCGTCGCACATCCAAGAACTCAACCAGGCGCTTTTCACAGATAGTAAAATCAACCAATTATAGTAGTTGTATGCAGTCTTATGGATTTTTCTGAAGCGATTCAATATCCTATCAATGCAAAATATTTCCAAATTTTCGCGTACGTTTCTTTTACTGCCCTACCTGACGCATGTAATATCTTGACTACTTTGAAATCGAAGCAACGAATAAAAATATAAAGGCATGGAAATATTTTGTTTTGATGGCTAAAGCACAGAGACATTACGTTTACTTTTGTGAAAAGTTGAAATTTTAAATTTGTGTTAACGATGAAGTAGCTACCTGAGCCGTACACAGAATTGAGCGTACAAAATAATATTCACAAAGAAGAAATGAGGCTTTAAATAAAATCAGATGTCCATCCATACTTACAATCGATGCAGATGCTGTATCTGGTTTGCTTTAAGAGTACTTAAGACATTAAAGTTGCATATTCTCCTCAGGCTGGGCATAAAATATTTGTACATAAAACAAATTCACTTGTACTTGCATTGTGTGTCCGTACATAGCATATCGCGATACTGTCCTTGTTAACGTTAGGCCAAGCAATAATGTGTAGTCATTTGAGTGTTACATAATTTCACTCATCGTCGAAAAAAGTGTCGGATTGCAACGTTATTCGTAAGGTGGGCAAAAGACACCAACAAACAGAAATGATCACAAATTTACACAGACGTGAGCAATATTTATTGTGCTACATATATCTCTCAGTATGACGTCGGGCCGCCATGTTTGCAAACACATTCCGCCAGATGTCGTGGCATGTCCGTAATGGCGTTCTGCGATAATCCATGGCATTTATGTTCAGTATTCGTTCCGAGTTTCTGCAAATTTTGCGGTAGGGGAGGAGCAGCGATAGAGTGGCCAATAGCATCCCACATTTTTAATTTTAGATAGGTCTGCGATGTGGCTGGTCGTAACGGAGTATCTATGGCTTTACGGTATGCTCTTTATAGAAGGCATCGGTATGAGAACGATTATTGTATTTTTTAAATAGAGTACAGGCATTGTCGATCACAAACAGCAGGGCCACTGGTTGCAGGACCTCATAGACGTACTGTTGGGCTGTCCAAGTGCCCATGATGCAGAGCAACGGTGATAGAGCTTCGTACGCAATTGCGCCCCACATCATGGCAGTAGGCCACCTGGACGTATGATGTGTGACGAGAAACCGTTTACCTTGGAGCTGTCCACGTAGCCTTCATACATCGATGCATTTGTCGTCGCCACCAGGACAAAAGAAAGACTCATCACTGAATATTACCGGCTGGCATTCCGCATGGCTGCGCGACAGTTGGACACAACATTGCAGTCTGTGGCTACGTTGATGTTGATGTGATGTGAAGGGAAGGCATCGTAACGGTGTGTGTATGTATGTAGTTCTACGTTGTACAGCCGTCCGCCAACTGTACTGGCACCCTCAGAAGGCTGTAGGGTGGGCATCACTGCTCGCTGAATGTCTGCACATGTCGGACAATACGTTGGTTCTCCCTCTGCGTGGCTCGGGGCGGCCTCCCAGATCCTGCATTTCGTGTGCGCGTGACTTCCTATAGCCACTGTCACCAACAGCGTGTTACGGTAATATCCGCACCACAGTTATGGCGGGCATTATAGCAAAACGAAAATTACGCTTCCAGTAGCCCTATTATGCGACCCCTCTCGAATACGCCAACTGCTCAACGTGCTGTGAAACACGTCTCCGAGACATACTGCACTTTGAAGGGGTGCTACCGACACCAATGCATGAGTTAAATGGAAATCTCATAAACACACTTAAAAAATTGAATTAAATTGGTATAATTACATATATACTTCAATCTGAAGCCATGTAAATAAAAGAAAGACAAAATTGCAATAAAAGAGCTGCTAGGGAAATACCGAAGGAGAACCACATTTGACCTGCAATCAGTAATTTCTGTACCATTAGCAGGAAATTTTTTAAACTAGTTCATCCACATTACTTTACCTGAATCATTCTTACGATATACTGCCGTGTTGTAACTTACTCCGAGACAGAGAGAGTTCAGAACAAGAAACAGCATACGAAGAAGTACGATGTCAACAAGTTGTAAAACCTGTAGATTATTGATGTGGAATTAATGAAATGTAAACACTCATATCTTGAAGCAGAATCCATGCATGCTGCAATCCAACTTGCTTGGTATCGAAGGCAAGTATACGCGCCTCGCTGATGGTGTCACTTGATTGCTAAGACAAGAAATAATACTTGTCCCTACACTGTGAAAATGTCGAACTTCAGCGAAATTAATCATCTGCAAGCACACGCTAAAAACTAAATGCCAATGCCAAAATTAGTTGAGACGTAGCCGAGTGCGTTGTCTAAACATAAAGGGCTCTGCCTACCAAGTTTTCACTGAGAAAAGGGTTTTGTTGAATCAAAAATAGCTGGTTTACCGCAACCAAAATAATCGTTTGTAAACGGGCAATAAAATTTTCTGTTGCTGAAACCAAATTATCGTGTTTTTCTTGTTTGGTTGCCCCAAACAAAAATTTGATTGGTGACCCAAAGAGTTGTTTGCCTCTACGTACATTAAAAATTTTCGGCATGTATGAAGAAGTTTGGAAGGCCAACCGAGACTAGAATCTAGAGCAACTGCGCCCGAATGCTATACCCTAGCAACCTCAGCTAAAAGGACTACAGATGAAGTTCGGACGTTTTCAATTACACACATTATTAATAAGGAAACACTTGTGCAAACAAATATTTCAAGTTTTGCATCGTCATTTTTTAGTTTACTGTCGAACGGGTTTTATTAGGATGTTTACGTCATTACTAAGCATCAATAATTGCACTAACCAACACTCTTACTATCCAAATTCACTTTAAAAAATGCAAATAATTTCCCGAGCTTTTCTTTTGATAGAAGACAATAATTAATAACCAAACAAATATAAACAATTGATTTGACAAACTATGTTGTTGAGAGTCTAATTTATTTTTGACCAAACACAGAGGTTTTATTTGTTGCTATTCAAGTTTTGTTTACTCAATAAAATATTTTGTTAAAGCAAATAAATATATTTTTGGTCCAATACAAATATTTTGTCGTTATTTCTCTCAGCGTGTAGCCGCGGAGTTTATATGGAGAACAATTGTTAAATAAAATCGTTCTCAATGCATCTATTTTTAAGATAAACATTTCAAACAAATTAAATTTTACGTGACAATTGTTAAGTAGTACTGGTAGGTTGATAACCTTGCCAAATTCTATGTTTAGTATTTTTTATGAAATTTGACATTTACTTTTATATTTTACAAATATTAAATTAACGAATTATTTTTTCTATAAATGTCTTAACGTAGAAGTATTCTCTGAGAAAATTTCATTGAATAAATTTTTTGTTTAAAACAGATATTTTTCAAATTGATGCATTGAGAAGGAATTTCTTTAACATTGTTTCTCCATTTAAACACCGTGGGTGCAAGCTTAGTGGGAAAATCCCTTAAGTTGAAGTTGGTGAGATTTTTTAAGATCCAGACATCCGTGATTCACTTCATAAGCGAATTACGTGATCCTGATTTTAAAACGCCACGTTGCAAAAAAAAAAAGCTGAGTACAGAGCCGTATCTTGTATTGTTTGACTTGCAAACAATATCTGGAAACGATTCCAGTGTCAGTTGCCAAAATAAATATTTATTTCACTTGCTGAAGATTGGAGTCGGAACAAATGAACATTCATTTTTATTGAAGGCATTCCTACTAAAACAGAATATACGTGCGTGAAGTTAGATATTAAGATGAAAGCGGAAATATGATATTTGGAAGACTGGAGGAATAAGACGTTTACTATTTCTGATGAAGAAACACAACATAATTTATTATGTTAAATTTAATAATAAAAATATTAAAAAACCATTTTGAATGAAAAATATAATTTATTGGTTTTATGTTGAATTGAGTCGAGAGATTTGGGCGGCTCTTAACAACGAGGTCTTGAGAGCCGATGAGGATGAAATGAGGTGACAATGGAGTGGCGCCGGAATGAAAGGGTGGGGGATACGGGAGATCCCCGAGAGAGCCCGCCAACTAGCGACATCGTCCGGCATGATTCCCACGTGCGAATATCGGGGGGCTGNTGAGTCGAACCCGGTTCGACTTGGTGGGAGGCGAGTAGTCCAAGCACTACACCCCCGCTGGCGTTCGACAGCGACTTATGTGATCTTCTTTTCCGGGAGATAACTTAATAGTTCCCGTGAATTCGACGACGTCGTCATATAGCTAAGTTACTACGGAACTTTATATATGACATTTTTCTTTCAAATCGACGTATCACGCACGTGTGTTTTTTTTTATACTGTGATTACTTACGAACAGTTAATATTAGACCTGTCCATGTATTTTGTAACTAATTTATTAATACATTATGCACAGTGAAACCCCTTCAAGTAATCAAACCCCTTTGAATATTTTTAAGAAGTTGATTATTTTATCTCATTTCTATATTGATTAAAGGTTATCAATTTTGTATCATGAAAGGCACTTTTAATTCTTTTAATATTTTGCATTAATGTTATAGATAATAATTACTGAATCATGATGTTATTTAAACGGATGTATGGGTTAGTTTCATGTACGATTTTCGAGGACTACTCTTTAATGTTGCATTGCGTTCTCTCTTTTCTGGTCATATAAAACTGTCATTAAGTTGTTTTCAATGTTAATGAAGATATCATAAGAGTATTTCATTTATCTTTCATTATTTTATTTTCTCTTTTGAACCATGTACGAACATCCCGTAGCATGTTTGATTATTTGTGTGCATCGATTTCTTTTATATTTGTTTGTGCCGAGTCATTTGGGAATTTCGTTTCTTTTACTACGCCACTTTTTTTGTTTTGTATTTGTGGCATTTTGTTTATATCGTTTGTGCCATAATGACTCGAGGCATTTCTGTGTGTTTGTTGGAAGCAGATATTTAATTTGTTTAATATTTCTTCTTCTGGTTTTACAAGGGCACAGCTGTTCATGATTATTTGAGCAATTTCGGAAACCCTGCTTACGACCTATTCTCCTTCTCATTTTGTATCCTTACGTTGTATGAAAGATTATCATTACCATGGACTTTCACACTTTATTCATGCACCTTCCACGTGAAAACCATGGAATTTTTAGGAAAGTAAATGTCATAAATTTACATATTACACTCTCAATAAAACGTCAAGCCTTAGAAATGTTTTTATTAATTGCCTGCTAACATACCTGGGAGTCTACTTGGCCAGTATGTACTGTAGCATACTGTAGTTATAAACAGTGATAAATTTCAGAGGTTGATTTTAAAAGTGCTTGTTTTTTCGTTAACAGCCTTTACGGGTGTTGTGCGAGCTAGCAAGTTTTGGGTTGAGGGGACGACACTTTATTTCGCTTCGGCGAGGAGACAAGTTGACCACTCGCGACCCAGGCAGGGCCTGAGGGGCGAGTCTGCGACAGAGGTATTCGCAAATAGGTCACGTCTCATTTTAAAGCTGGTGGCCGCGCAGTAGGGCGCGTCGTGTCTGGCTGCGAGCACAATGCCCGGCGGAGGCGGGACGTCGTTAGCGCGTCGAACGCCCGCGCGAGGTGTGCGCCGGAGCGTGTGGCGCTGGCCAATTACTCCCGCGCGCGCGCTGCCCCAGTGTTGACCGGGGGAATGGTGGTTCGCCCCCCGCCAGGGGGACAGAAGTAGCCGAGATGGGGGTGGAGGACTGATCGCCAGCCAGCGCTGACCGTCACAAAGGGAACATTTCAAACCCAGCGGCGCGCGGCGCGGCATGCAAATGGCAGGTCGCGTCCGGGTATTGACGGCGCGCGGGGGCCTTTGTGCCCACACGCGCCCCCTCACACCTACCCACCTCCCCCCCCCCCTTAGGATTGCCGGCGACAATGGGGCGGGGGCGTCGCTGAGGCCTGCCGCGGTTACCCGCACCGCGGTCCGCGGTTTGGGGAGTCAGCGACAGTCGTCCCTGCCTGGGCTCTTGTTTTCTGCAATTATTATTTATCGCCTTCCACAACCGCCGCACGTCTGTGCCCCAGCACGCAACGGTATATACTTATTTTAGTTGGCTCCTCACCTTACAGATTTTCCACACAATTACAAAGAAATATCCACGGTTTTTAATGAAAATGTATTTGAAATTTTTAGCTGCGCAACATACTTTCTATACGTTTTATTGATTTTTTTTTAAAGTCACTATGTATATTTTAGAAGAATAATATAAGTAGTTAATTAGACCTGCCATTATTTTCACCACACGAAATTGCCGAGATGATATTTTCAGAATCACAGCTGCCGTAAAGTAAAGAGTATATTCACAAACACACACACACACACCTGTACATACAAATACACATACGTTCACACACATGCATGCATAAATACATGGATACAATATATTCCATATGTACACGTCCAAATTGAACAAGTTGGTAGTGAGACCCAAGGCCAATAATAATGACCAGTAAAAGTTTGTCCTATTACGGACAGTTCAAATGTTTCAATTCCATTCGAACCCTCCTCCCCCCTACTCACAAATTTTCCAGGATATATTCTTATATACACAATGAAACTTTCATGGCTGTGAAAAAATTAACTTTGACAGTGAAATTTTTTTTAGTATATAGACAAGTTGTGTATCGAATCTGTCAAACACCAGTCATGTCATTCTCATTAGAGTGAATTAAAAAATAAAAACGTTTTTGTTGAATATATTAAGTCCAAATTTTTGTCGCCAGTGTATGAGTTTAAAAATATTAATGACAATTACGGAACTAATGCATGTCACAGAAACTGTATCTTATTGTATGGCTTATTATAGTAGGTTATCATAAATCACATAAATCATGAGCAGGCTTCGGCGTCGAAAAAATAATTTTAAAAAAGGTTTCATCAAGATAAAATAATTATTAACTTTATAACAATATTGCATACGTACAAAGGGTTTATTTCTTACGAAGCGTGACAGCTAACCTCAAGAAAAATAAACAGTATTTATTTCGTTCCAACAGGTCACATGCATATATACCAATAATATTATTAGCCGAATAGGGATTAAGGAAGACAAAAATTTGGTCGCCTGGCGTGGACAATAACCAGAAATAATTGAAACAGCAAAAATCGTTAGAAATTGAAAACAATTCAATACAGATATAAGAAAATATGCGATTACAGAGAACGAAAACAAAACAGAGACAACTACACAATACTTTTACGAAGTTTCGGAGCCTGTATGTAATCAGACCCCTTCCTCAGGCAAGGCAGTGGATGCAAAACATAATGACAGCAACCTAAAGAAGAGATGTAAAAAATCGTAATATGTGTATAGTCTATCCGCGGTTTCTTCCCACTATTTGAATCAAAACTTTCAAAAATCACTTGATGTATGACGTGTTTGGTTGTTTCTTAAATGTAATTTATCACAAGCGTTTCATACGTCTGTTAAAATAAAGGTATCTTATTTTTGATTTAAATTAAACATTAACTTCCATTTTACCCCCAAATCATAATAATTCATTTATAATTAATACGAATAAAAACTGGGAGAAAATGGTTGGGTTGGTAGTGCCTAGTAAGAGATAGTTCTTAAAGTGAGGGCGAACAAATGCGGTGCGTTGTCCCTTTGGTGTAATTTTCTAAACTTAGTTAAGACTTATTTATATGGAGTGGAGGAATAGCCTAAAAGTAGAACTTCAGGAATACTTCAGAAAGTTAGAAGTGACAATAATACTACAGTTAAGACTTTGGTGGACTCACTGGTGGTCCGAGTGTAGGCGTAGACTAAAGACGAGGTAGACAGATCTCGCCAGCTGCGCACAACCAATCGTAACGTCCAAACATTGAACTACTTTTCTGCCAACACGTTTAGCAAAAATAGCATGGTTTGGATTTTAGGTTATAAAACTACTTTCTAAACACATTATTTGAGATGTATGCACTTATACTTCCTCTAACCATTGTGTAATACAGTTTGATTAAATTCAAATAGGCAAAAATATTTTATTCATATAATTATGTTTGTCATTTAAAAACTAAGATATATATAAACACTTTCATAACTTTTGTGTATGATTGGGGTAGGTCAATGTTGGGTGCATGCACAGAAGACGAACAAGTGATCTACCCCTTATTTAGTCTATGAGTGTAGGAAACCTCGCAGCACAATGTCCACCAACTTCCAAATTGTAATACTTATGTAAGATCGATGCACTCTACCGAGCGCAGCATTAGGAAGGAGGCTTCTTAGAGTTTGCTGATCGTACACTGAAGTAAACATATTATACCACTGCCATTACACTTCAATTACGATAAATTAACTAGCTGACACATACATTTAGGTAGATCGGTTACGATATAAAGAAATTTCATTAATAAAATTTGGCAACATATATAATGAATTTTTGTATATTTCTATGGCAATATTGCAGCGGTTGGCAAACTATGGCTTACGATTCAACAACATACTGACATAAATACTTCGCTTTATCATCTCGTAACATATACTTCCAGCACACAATTAAAGACAACGCCGAGTTCTTAGAACAGCAGAACCTGAGAAGCCTACAAGGCCGAAGACATTAAGCTTTATTAATTCGGACCGCAAGGTTCCAAGTTAGAATTCCGAGTAATCACCGAGAGTGAGCAATTGTAAAACACAAGATTAGGTAGTTTGGTATGTAAGCTGCTTCCCGAATTGGCTAACATATTAACGCAGGTGCATTAATAAGTAATAATTCAATGGTACAGTTTCCGAAAGGCAAAGTGCTAATATAAAACACATAGCACTCGGTTAGCCGTTCCATGTGATCGAGCTGGACATCGGAAAGAATCACGGGTTTTAACAGGCTTGTCAACCCGATCAGGAAACTGACCTATCCAGACGTTGGCACCTGCAGAGAGACTCGGCCGACAGGTATTTTGCAAATACATTTTTAATTCATATAGTGTGGAAAAATGTTAGGGTACGCATATATATTCATATTCCTAAATTTCGTATGAATTGAACTTTTGTAAGCTGTAGTGGACGTTGTCAATCTCGTTAAGTAGGAAACTATCAAGGGATAACAAAAACACATAATCGCATAGCATGCAGTTTAATATTTATTGTCATTGAATGACGTTTCACACTGCAAAACCAAAATGCCAACTGAAACGCATATGGGTGAATCGGGTGATACGTTTAGAGGAATATGATGAACTTGGAAAATTAAATAGGATCACACAAAACTAATGTTATAAATTGATGAAGACAACAAGCGGAACGAACGCAAGCCGCGTTCTGGTAGTGTTTGGAGGTTTGTGGAAACAGGAGACTGTTTGTTCACTATATCTTTCTTTTGGTGTCTTACAATGAGAGAAATGTTTGTCGCAGCAAAATAATTTTGTTTGTATAGGGCCAAAAATATATTTTTAGTTTACCCAACAAAATATTTTGTTAGTAAACAAAACCTAGAAAGCCGCATAATTAATTTTGTTCGTGTAACAAAATACCCACTTGAATAACAAACCTTTGTATTGTGCCAAAATAAATTATTCTCTAAACTAAATATTAAGTTTAATCAACTATACATATTTGTTTCGCCACTCATTTGATTGTGTTCGTTCGAAAATATACAGCTCGAGAGTTTGTTTGCAATTTGTTGTGACAATTAGGATAGTAACAGTGCTTAGAATTACATATATTGATACAAACATCCAAATAAAACAAGTTCAACCAGATACTAAAAAGTAAAGCTGTAAACCTATAGTTATATGGGTACGTTNCAAACATCCAAATAAAACAAGTTCAACCAGATACTAAAAAGTAAAGCTGTAAACCTATAGTTATATGGGTACGTTATCTAGTATCTGACATATATGTATTAAAAAACATTTGAATACATTAAGTAGTCACTTTGGCCGCGGTTACTAAGGCGTAGCAGTCACGCGCAGATGATATAAGTTCGTTTCTCGGTCGGGCTTATAGTTATATTTATTTTTACCGAAACTCTTTAAAGTACGTAGAACCAAACAANTAAGTTCGTTTCTCGGTCGGGCTTATAGTTATATTTATTTTTACCGAAACTCTTTAAAGTACGTAGAACCAAACAAATCTTAAGTTGCACCAACCAAACCTTTGTTTGGGTAAACCAACTAAGAACAATAAAATAATTTTGTTTCAAGAACAAAATATTTTACTTTCCCTATAGAAACAAATAATCTGGTTGTGCCAAACAAACTTTGTTTGATTGAACAAAACCTTCTTTGTCAGTTTATGCCGATGATGAACGCTAAGGTTTTATTTATTAAGGCCGTTCCTCGCACTGCACATGATCGCAAACAATGTTGGACCATAAAAACAAGAACGGTTTCAAATGAAATTGTAACTGTAACTTGTTACTTCACAAAAAATAATATATATGTTTTGTTGGATCAGAATGTTCAACTTGTTAGTCTCAAGCTGGCCATTTATGGACATAGAGGTCTGGCGGTGCTTTGAAACCGACGAAGGTTGCCGTCAGGTTTCGGCAAAAAATTACAATCTTGTAGACTACGCAGAAGACAATCAGTATAATGTTTTACTGTGTGATAACAATCCAAGCATTTAATCACTGTATGAACTGCTTATAATGTGCGTAGAGTTACGTCTTTGAATTGTTACTTTTTCTTAATGTCAAGCGTTTTTCTCATTTATGTCTTCAAAACTGTCCAATGCTGAAGGATTCGAAAAACCTAAGGCTGTCGTATTAAACTTTTGAGCATCCGTGGAATTCGTTATAAGTGTTCATTGNCTGAAGGATTCGAAAAACCTAAGGCTGTCGTATTAAACTTTTGAGCATCCGTGGAATTCGTTATAAGTGTTCATTATTTCCATATTTGTCTTACTGTGGTATTCCCAACAACAAACAAATCAATAACCACATTCGTTATATTTATATGCTAAGGAATTTTCCAAAACCTCTATAACGGTCACCGTTAAGTCACCCTCTTGTTCGCTTTAAACATCGCCGTCACCAAGTGGATTTTAAAATTGGCAAGTTATTTCGCGCCTACAAAACAATAATTAAAATATCTGAAATACTACTGTGTTTGAAAAAATATCTGCACCCAGAAACTTCTTGAACCAAACATTAGAAAAATCACCCCATGTACGATGTGTTTTGTTGTTCCTTTAATATATCATGGATGCTAAAACAAACATTTTTTTTTTTTTGTTAAATTGAACTTTTATTTATATTTTATATCTATAAATTGTAATATTTCAAATATAATTAATATGAATAAATATAAAATAGATGTGATGATAATGCCTAGTAAGGAGTAGTTCTCCTGCAAAATATTATTAAACTGAGTGTGCATGAACACGGTGCGTTGTCCCGTTGGTGTAGTTTTCTAGATTTAGTTCAATCTCCCGCCTACCTGGCTCTTGAACTGCGTTGCAGTGTGTTTGAAAAACACGTTTTTNTTCTAGATTTAGTTCAATCTCCCGCCTACCTGGCTCTTGAACTGCGTTGCAGTGTGTTTGAAAAACACGTTTTTCCACGTAAATGTTAAACGCGCGTCCTATATGATGTTCTACGGAAAGAACACACATTTCAGACGAAGGCTGTCGAGTGGTTTCAAGACGCCACGCTCATTAGAAACACCAATTCAGATTACTCCGAAATGGCTAAAAACGACTTTTTCAAAGCACCGTAGTTAAATATATACGCATCAGATACATACAAAACTACTCAAGGGTCTTGCTACAGACTTTTCACCGATGCAATAGTAGGAACACCGCTGAAAGTCCCATAGGTACGCGCAGTGCGGCGAGAACACTGTACGCCAGTTCAGAGCCTTGCACTCCTTATCGCTCCCACGCTTCTCGGCCTCGAAGGCGGAAAAAAGCTCCAGGTAGGCTGGGGCCTTAAGCGTTGTTTGCGTGAGACGGCGGAACAGCCTGAAAGAGAAACTTTAGCAGGGCTTCTGAAAAGTTGCAAGTAACCATGAACGGACTATAAAATAGATAAAAACTGAAAGGCGGAGTGCAGTCACAATGCGTGGCCACTACTTTTTTCAGTCACTGGCTGCAGAATTTTAATTCTGGCACATCTGGACATCCGGAATTTACATGTGCAATTTCACTGCAACCGAACTATTTTTTTTCGGAATGTTTTCTTAATAAGCTACTACATACAGTGCCAACCTTGCCCGTGAATGCCAGGTCGTTGGCCTAGCCCTCTTTTCCTGATGTTCATTGCACTTTCTCCTTGAATGGGTTGCCTTGGCTGGGGGCACAGCCAATGGACTGAGGGTTAACATTTTCTCTTTCCCTTCCAATACTTCCAACACTCTTAACCTACAACTTTCAAGAGCAACGTAGGCTCTTCAGATCTCGCAGTTCATGGGAGTCTTCGGCCAAAGTCTTAGAACTCATCCAACATTTTTACGTTATTTTACTTCCTCAAATTTGCTCACAGATTCAAAGCGAGGGCAGCCATAACAAGGTTCTAGGATACATTCCAGAAGAACACGTCTCCACAAAGAAAATGTAATTCTGAACTCTGTATGAAACCGATTTTTGTTGCTGATGAGTATTTTAATTTAAATATTTACGAAAAAAATAATATTATACGAAGTTACTATTTTTCAGTTAAAATTATCAACAAATTTGCATATAGCCTAACAATGTTTCGCAGTGACATATAAACATTTAAATTTAAAATTGTTTAATTACTTTCATAAAACAAGGTTTGTTGTAATGGCTGATTAATTGTAGTACTGAGAATTTCACTTTTAACGAGGACCGCTTGTAACATGTGACGACAGTTCGAAGTTCATTTTGACGGGAAATAAAAACAAAGAGTTAAATTATAAAAAAAAAAATATAACAGAACATTTAAAGTTGTGCATACATATTGCTAAACACAGGCATAGTGCAAAAATAAAATTATTCAAGATAAAACACGCGTAGGTATAAACATAACGAATGTTATTTTTATTTAAACCGAAATATTTTTGGTATATATGTTTCAAAATAATTTAGTAAAATAATTTTGGTGTAGTAAACCATGCTCCTCAGAATACATTCGCTACTTGTAGAGTTAATTTGCCCTTTTAAAATGTAAATTGAGCATAACGTTATCATTAGTGTGTATGAGCTATTCGACAAGCGTATATTACTTGTTTTTAAATGTAATAATGATTGAAATCTTTTTTTTACGTGATTTGAACAAACATTACTATATTTTATTAATTCGTTATTCAACCAGTTTTCATATGGCGTGTCTTGTAATACACTCATTTGCAAAAATATTTGATCACTCTGAAGGTACCATCGCAGAGTCACGTAAGTGAGTACAGGCACAGGAAATAGTATGTATACAGAAAACATCGAAATATTGTATCACGCCAAGCACGCTTTGAAGGGCACTTACACTTGTAGGATTCACTTAGTATGGCGCTGTACCAAACGTAGCACAAGACAGGCAACGATATGGTAGGTCATGGAGCCATACAGACGTCGGATGTTCCCCTGGGGANACACAAAACTAATGTTATAAATTGATGAAGACAACAAGCGGAACGAACGCAAGCCGCGTTCTGGTAGTGTTTGGAAGTTTGTGGAAACAGGAGACTGTTTGTTCACTATGTCTTTCTTTCAGTGTCTTACAATGAGAGATTTGTCGCAGCAAAATAATTTTGTTTGTATAGGGCCAAAAATATATTTTTAGTTTACCCAACAAAATATTTTGTTAGTAAACAAAACCTAGAAAGCCGCATAATTAATTTTGTTCGTGTAACAAAATACCCACTTGAATAACAAACCTTTGTATTGTGCCAAAATAAATTATTCTCTAAACTAAATATTCAGTTTAATCAACTATACATATTTGTTTGGCCACTCATTTGATTGTGTTCGTTCGAAAATATACAGCTCGAGAGTTTGTTTGCAATTTGTTGTGACAATTAGGATAGTAACAGTGCTTAGAATTACATATATTGATATAAACATCCTAATAAAACAAGTTCAACCAGATACTAAAAAGTAAAGCTGTAAACCTATAGTTATATGGGTACGTTATCTAGTATCTGACATATATGTATTAAAAAACATTTGAATATATTAAGTAGTCACTTTGGCCACGGTTACTAAGGCGTAGCAGTCACGCGCAGATGATCTAAGTTCGTTTCTCGGTCGGGCTTATAGTTATATTTATTTTTACCGAAACTCTTTAAATTACGTAGAACCAAACAAATCTTAAGTTGCACCAACCAAACCTTTGTTTGGGTAAACCAACTAAGAACAATAAAATAATTTTGTTTCAAGAACAAAATATTTTACTTTCCCTATAGAAACAAATAATCTGGTTGTGCCAAACAAACTTTGTTTGATTGAACAAAACCTTCTTTGTCAGTTTATGCCGATGATGAACGCTAAGGTTTTATTTATTAAGGCCGTTCCTCGCACTGCACATGATCGCAAACAATGTTGGACCATAAAAACAAGAACGGTTTCAAATGAAATTGTAACTGTAACTTGTTACTTCACAAAAAATAATATATATGTTTTGTTGGATCAGAATGTTCAACTTGTTAGTCTCAAGCTGGCCATTTATGGACATAGAGGTCTGGCGGTGCTTTGAAACCGACGAAGGTTGCCGTCAGGTTTCGGCAAAAAATTACAATCTTGTAGACTACGCAGAAGACAATCAGTATAATGTTTTACTGTGTGATAACAATCCAAGCATTTAATCACTGTATGAACTGCTTATAATGTGCGTAGAGTTACATCTTTGAATTGTTACTTTTTCTTAATGTCAAGCGTTTTTCTCATTTATGTCTTCAAAACTGTCCAATGCTGAAGGATTCGAAAAACCTAAGGCTGTCGTATTAAACTTTTGAGCATCCGTGGAATTCGTTATAAGTGTTCATTGTTTCCATATTTGTCTTACTGTGGTATTCGCAACAACAAACAAATCAATAACCACATTCGTTATATTTATATGCTAAGGAATTTTCCAAAACCTCTATAACGTTCACCGTTAAGTCACCCTCTTGTTCGCTTTAAACATCGCCGTCACCAAGTGGATTTTAAAATTGGCAAGTTATTTCGCGCCTACAAAACAATAATTAAAATATCTGAAATACTACTGTGCTTGGAAAAATATCTGCACCCAGAAACTTCTTGAACCAAACATTATAAAAATCACCCCATGTACGATGTGTTTTGTTGTTTCCTTAATATATCATGGATGCTAAAACAAACATTTTTTTTTGTTAAATTGAACTTTTATTTATATTTTATCTATAAATTGTAATATTTCAAATATAATTAATATGAATAAATATAAAATAGATGTGATGATAATGCCTAGTAAGGAGTAGTTCTCCTGCAAAATATTATTAAACTGAGTGTGCATGAACACGGTGCGTTGTCCCGTTGGTGTATTTTTCTAGATTTAGTTCAATCTCCCGCCTACCTGGCTCTTGAACTGCGTTGCAGTGTGTTTGAAAAACACGTTTTTCAACGTAAATGTTAAACACGCGTCCTATATGCTGTTCTACGGAAAGAACACACATTTCAGACGAAGGCTGTCGAGTGGTTTCAAGACGCCACGCTCATTAGAAACACAATTTCAGATTACTCCAAAATGGCTAAAAACTGTTTTTTCAAAGCACTGTAGTTTAATATACACGCATCAGATACATACAAAACTACTCAAGGGCCTTGCTACAGACATTTCACCGATAAAATAATAGGAACACCGCTGAAAGTCCCATAGGTACGCGCAGTGCGACGAGAACACTGTACGCCAGTTCAGAGCCTTGCACTCCTTATCGCTCCCGCGCTTCTCGGCCTCGAAAGCGGAAAAAAGCTCCAGGTAGGCGGGGGCCTTAAGCGTTGTTTGCGTGAGACGGCGGAACAGCCTGAAAGAGAAACTTTAGCAGGGCTTCTGAAAAGTTGCAAGTAACCATGAACGGACTATAAAATAGATAAAAACTGAAAGGCGGAGTGCAGTCACAATGCGTGGCCACTACTTTTTTCAGTCACTGGCTGCAGAATTTTAATTCTGGCACATCTGGACATCCGGAATTTACATGTGCAATTTCACTGCAACCGAACTATTTTTTTTCGGAATGTTTTCTTAATAAGCTACTACATACAGTGCCAACCTTGCCCGTGAATGCCAGGTCGTTGGCCTAGCCCTCTTTTCCTGATGTTCATTGCACTTTCTCCTTGAATGGGTTACCTTGGCTGGGGGCACAGCCAATGGACTGAGGGTTAACATTTTCTCTTTCCCTTCCAATACTTCCAACACTCTTAACCTACAACTTTCAAGAGCAACGTAGGCTCTTCAGATCTCGCAGTTCACGGGAGCCTTCGGCCATAGTCTTAGAACTCATCCAACATTTTACGTTATTTTACTTCCTCATATTCGCTTACAGATTCAAAGCGAGGGCAGCCATAACAAGGTTCTAGGATAAATTCCAGAAGAACACGTCTCCACAAAGAAAATTTATTGCTGAACTCTGTATGAAACCAATTTTTGTTGCTGCTGAGTATTTTAATTTAAATATTTACAAAAAAAATCATGTTATACGAAGTTACTATTTTTTAGTTAAAGTTATCAACATATTTGTATATAGCCTAACAATATTTCGCAGTAACATATAAATATGTGATTTTAAAACTGTTTAATTACTTTTATAAAACAAGGTTTGTTGTAATGGCTGATTAATTGTAGTACTGAGAATTTCACTTTTCACGAGGACCGCTTGTAACATGTGACAACAGTTCGAAGTCCATTTTGACGGGTAATGAAAACAATGAGTTATATTGTTTAAAAAAATGTATATATTATAACAGCTTATTTAAAATTATGACACTTATTGCTAAACACAGGAATAGTGGAAAAATAAACGCATACAAGATAAAACACGTGTAGGTATAAACATAACGAATGTTACTTTTATTTATACCGAAATATGTTTGGTATAAAAATAATTTTGGTGTAGTAAACCATGCTCCTCAGAATAAATTCGCTACTTGTAGGGTTAATTAGCCCTTTTAAAATGTAAATTGAGCATAACAATATCATTAGTGTGTATGAGCTATCCGACAAGCGTATATTACTTGTTTTTAAATGCAATGATGATTAAAAAAATTCTTTTTACGTGATTTGAACAAACATTACTAGATTTTAGTAATTCGTTATGTAACCAGTTTTCATATGGAGTGTCTTGTAATACACTCATTTGCAAAAACATTTGATCACTCTGAAAGTACTATCGCGGAGTCACGTAAGTGAGTACAGGCACAGGAAATAGTATGTATACAGAAAACATCAAAATATTGTATCACGCCAAGCACGCTTTGAAGGGCACTAAAACTTGTAGGATTCACTTAGTATGGCGCTGTACCACACGTAGCACGGAGACAGGCAACGATATGGTAGGTCATGGAGCCATACAGACGTCGGATGTTCCCCTGGGGAAGACCCTGCCACAGATTTCGCAACCAACCCTTCAAATCCGCCATTGTTGCCACTGTCCGAAGTTGCCGGCAAAACTGATTCTCGGTAGCCGAGAGGTTTGGGGACCTTGCTGTACAAGTAAGCACCTTGACATCACAAAGGCAGTCCATAGACACCCGTGCTGTCGGAGGCCGGGCATTATCCTGCTGGAAAATGGGGTTGTCAAGCTGCACCAGGAAGTGAAGCGCACATGGTTGCATAATTTTCTGAATATATCGCCGCGCCTTCAGGGTTATTTCAATCCCCAGCAGTGGGAAGCGGGAGTCGTAGAGAATGGCATCCCACACCATGGGACCTCTCGTTGGGACGGGTGTGCCGCTTTGCAATAAAACATGAATTACAGCCCTGGCAAGGACGTCTCCATGGACTCGAGTTCTGCTGTCGTGTGTATCCATACACAGCCGTGATTCGTCGCTGAACACCACTCGTCGTCAATCCGCACGTTGCCGTGCTTCCCGTTCCCGGCAAGTCACACGTGCTCGGCGACGCTCAGGTCGTAATGGTAGACGTCGTAAGGGACGCCGCAACGGCAGATCCCGCCATGTTAGCCGCCTGGATATGGTACTGGTGGACATAGGAGTACAGTAAACCCAGTTGTCACGACATGTCTCTGGATGATGCGCAGCGACGTCCGTGGAGTACTTACAGCCTGTCGCACGATGAAACTATCCTCCAAGCTGGTGGTCCGCCGAGGTTGACGCGACGGTGTGTCTACCATCCGGATCCCTCTGCGTCCAACACATACTCACGGTCACCCAACTCTAATTTCAATTTTTTACGAGAAAACAATACAGGAGCTTGAGCTACAGAAACAATAACAGTTTGATTTATAACACTTCCATGTACAGCAAACGCTTTCCAACATATTATCTCCCTTACATCAATGTGGTTAATAAAACTAACAGCAACACCAGGATTGTTATGCGAACGACGATAAAGACACATCTCTAAGAGTCCACTACCAGGATTAACTGTCATACCTTGAATACCAAATCTATAAAAAAATTAATCAGTACATAACTTTCTTGAGCTTGAGAAACTTGCTTCACAAACACATCATCACCCTTAGCAACATCAGTACTAAAACCTCCAATATTCCGGAAAACAGGATTGAATAATATTTCCTCTTGTAATAACGTGCAGAACGCATACTGGATGTGAACCACTGATTGAATTCACAAGCACCTCTGAACACGCCCGCAGCCAGCCTCACAATACAAACTCCGCGGCAGCGCTCCGTAGCTTTAGGCGCTTGCCGCTCTACGGCCCTATACAATAACCTACACTTTTTGTCACCGGATGTACATCCGGCCACACTGATAAGGACTTCCGGTCACACAGATAACGACTTGCAACTACGTTCAAGGTCAAACCTGTTTTCGTACATGTTAAACGGATCAGAGGCTGCGAAAATAATAATATCAGCAAATAATTTTAACATTTAATTAAGTACTATAAACCAATTGTACATGTCCTAATATATGTCCTGGTAGTGAACTGTTAGATATGTTTTTTATCGTTCGCATAACAATCCTGGTGTTGCTGTTAGTTTTATTAACCACATTGATGTAAGGGAAATAATATGTTGGAAAACGTTTGCTGTACATGCAAGTGTTATAACTCAAACTGTTATTGTTTCTGTAGCTCAATCTCCTGTATTGTTTTCTCTTAAAAAATTGAAATTGAAGTTGGGTGACGAAATTTGGATGTTTCGTAAATTAGTTGGTACTACTGGTGATATTCATATGTGATATTCATACATGATATTCATATTGTTTATAGTACTTAGTAAGAAAGTTCAAATTATTTGCTATTATTAATTTTTCACCGCCTATGATCCCTTTAACATTTTCGAAAACAGGTTTGACCTTGAACGTAGTTAGTTACAAGTCCGTATCTGTGCGACCGTGTCTGCACAAATTTGCACATATATTTGACATGAACGCCGCCTCGAGTTACCATGGGACAAACGCCGTTCTTTATCACCTCACTTTCCAAATTTAACGTAATTCATAGTTTTATGTGAACACTGATAACGAAATACAAACGGTTATTTCAAGAAAATAATTTGGCTGACACAAGATTTCGTTGTCTCAGCTACAGGATTGAGCCAGTACAACTTAATATTTTGGTGTACAGAACATATAAATAAATAAAAATTTTGTTTCTCCGCAACTTTTCCTGGGGACCACGGTGGCTCAGCGGTTAGCCTGCTCACCTCCCACCAAGGCGAACCAGGTTCATTTCCTGGCCGGATCACTCCCGGATTATCGCATGTGGGAATCGTGCCGGACGATGCCGTTGGTCGTCGAGTTTTCTTCTCGGGGATCTCCTTTTTCTCCCGCCCTTTCATTCCATCGCTGCTCCATACTCACCTCAATATTCCTCATCGGCCCTCAAGACCTCGCTGATAAAAGCCACCCAAATCTCTTCACTCACTTGCTCACAACTTTTCCTCTCAAAGCTGAGAACTAAACAATAAAACTTTGTGAAAGATGGTCGAGAGGTAATGCAAAACGGTTAACACAGAATTATAAAAGGCGTAACTGTTTGTTTAAAAAAAAAATTGAATCCATGCAAACTGGAAAGCTTGTGCTGTGTGGTTACATTTTACTGCAAATTAAGTCCCCTCCGTAAACACGGCTGTTCCTAGTACATGAGCAACGAGGCAGCTCATCTCATCTCCGACCAAGAAATGTGCACGTAAAAGTCGACAAATAATGTGGTTGTTTCCCAGCACAGGGAATAATTTTGTTGTTTGAACGTGCTCTATTAAAGCATGACGCGAAGATTAAAAGGGGTACCAGCACGAGGTAATTTCTCCCTTAACCATACTGGTTTCCTTCACACTATCGTGGCACAAGGCCTGTAATCCCCCAAAGATGCAAACAGTCGAGCAAAACACCGTGGCTCTAGACGGTAAGAACCTCCAACATATATAGTGGAGGGGTCGCTGTGGCGCAACGGCTTGAGCACTCGCCTCTCACCAAGGTTAACCGGGTTCGATTCCCCGTAGGTTCACTCCCGTATTTTCACACGTTGCAATCGTGCTGGGTGATGCCACTGGTCAAGGGGCTTTCTCGGGGATCCCCCGCTTCACCCATCCATACACTCGCACTCACCTCGCATCAACCTCATCGACTCTCAAGACTCCGTTTTTAAGAGTTGCTCAGACCTCTCCACTCGACTCCAGTGAATTAAACTCTTGAAAAGATTTTAACTTATCATGTAATCGCATATAATTTATTTTAGCATATTCATTTAAAACATATTTTAATACAGCTGTTTCAAAATTCTTATGCTTTAAAACATTTTAAAGAATAAATATAATGTGATATACGTCTACTTAAAAGTGTCTACCCGAATCTTTCGAAACGTTATGTCTTATTCTAAGGAAGCTTTTTGAATATGCCTGTAATATTATTTTATCAGGGCCTACGTTTATGGCTTAAGGCACTAGTGCATTACGCTTAAAAAAGAGATGTGTCCTGGTTCCCAATTTTGGGCTTAGCCGTGGATGTGTGCCGTTTGCAAATAAAGTTTGGCTTTTAATAGAATTGAATATTTAATATCAAATATTTTGATAACGTGTATCTCTAACGTGCGGAAATGCAGATCACAAGCCAGGCAATCAGACTCCTAAGCATATACTTGGGTATGCTTTAATTGTTTCGAATGCATTACCAGAATACGTCCGCTCAAGTACACCTAGGGTATAAGTGTCAAAATTTAAATTATCCCCTAGACGACCAAGTGAAGTGACAGTGAACACTTTTAATTTGTAACCGCGTCCTGAAATGGGAAAAATGTTTTGTCAACTTTACATCAGTTAATTTTAAGTTGTTATTAAATGCTCGCAAAAACAACAGGAAAATGTCTAGGATGCTCGTCCCGTCATCAGCGGATCAATTTTTTACGCGTAACCCGAAGAAGGGTGGATTGTAACATCAAGCCAATGTACGAGTTAACTAGAATTTCGCTATTCGATGTGTAAATTTTGCCATCACTCAGAAATCTTTCAAGTTACGTTTATAATAAAATATTGTCTACTCTTTAAAGTTGTCATGCATTGTTGAATCAGTTGATCTCGACCATTCCATGGATGTATAATTTTAGAAGCTGAAACGCTGCCTCGTAAAAGTTGTTTTTTAGGTGCAGGAGGCTCGGAACTCCGTATTTCCGCGATTAGATAGGACGGGGCTAAAAGGCGGGCGCGCAGTTCATGTATGGAAGGCGCACGGCAAGGAAGTCAGTGTTTATTTTTGTGGATATATTAGACGAAAACATGATTTTTTTAATATAAGCTAAAATGTTTGTTTAAAAATATTTTCATAGTATTTTGTTGAAGTGTTTAAAATGAAAGTGCACAATGACGATGCACTAACATATACGATTGTGTTAGGATATTTAGTAGGTATTGCCGCTGTCTTGCACAGCGAGACTTTGTGGAGATACTCTCTACGCTTTTTTGTATGTGATAACGCCATTTTGAGCTGCGGCCAGGCCCATACCCCTAGTAGCCGTCAACTTGTTCTTGGCGCCATGCACTTTGTCACTTAGAGAGCGGTTTTCTAGCTGCGTAGCACTAGTAAAGTAAGCTGTAAGAATGATATTTTAAACATATAATACAGCAATTGAGTATCCAGGATTGCTTCGATGATACTTGCAAGTAAAATAAAAGCACTAGCAGCATTTTGAGTAAAAAAAATACAATCACGGTGGACAAAGTGCGGTGGAAATAACAATAAACCCTTGAATTACTTTGCGAAATAACTGGACCACGTTGTTACATTTGAACACACAATCTACTGAGCACTGCAGGCTACAAGCCAACAGTTCAAGATGCAACAGCTGCTACTAGCAGTCTGGGACTTCCACGAAAACATTTTGAAGAATCGAGCGGCTAAAATATCGCATGATAAAATAGTTCATACTACGCAGACAACCCTACAAACTTTTCCAGGAAAAAAGACGCCATCAGTATTTTAGAAGAACTTTCATATGCCTCACCTCTACGAGCGACATATCATTATAAAGCACGATGATTGTTCTTGCAGGAAAAACAGAAAATGTCACCTGATAAGTCTCTCTCTTTATGATAATTACATTACAGCTGACATTTTATCATCACAATGAATTAATTATAAATGCAAAATCATATAAAAGTGATCTTTAACCTCCATATTGCTTAGTCAGGAAGATTAAGGGTGAGTGTCATCCCAGTAATATTTTAACTACATATGAATCTGCGGAAGGGAAATTGCAGGCAGTTCTAGAACATACTGTTAGCAGAATTTGTAGTTTGCAAGGGGATATTCTTATTCATGTGGCAAATCAAAAATATAAACATAAGCTACTAACAAAGTGGGGCTGTGACCGCAGTTCGGATCAAAGTCGCTTTAAACAAATACTTTACTATGATGGCGAGTCAACAACTGATGAGTCTTTGTTCACCATCTCACTTGTGCATTCAGCTTATGGCTAATTCTTCTAACGGTGCGGCGGGGAAAATGTCATTAATTGGCAGAGTCCTAGGCCTTCATCAGTTCGTTATGTATATAAATTAAATTAAAATTTCAGAATGAAACAGCAGATTCAATAAGGGATGAAGTGGAAATCTTTCGCACAAAGGAGGAGATTTTGCTGTCGACAATGGTGGTTGTAAACGTGGACCATAAGCTGTAAAAGTATGCAGTGCTTCGTCTCCATATCAACCATGTTATATACGTGGTGCGACCTCCAAGCAGATGAATAGTAACAGTGATACGACTGAGAAAATAATAATATGTTATACTACATTTAAATTCGGACTGTGACTCCTTCATACATAGGTATGGTGTTTCGAAACCCTGTTACACATAGCATGCAGGCTAGACGTTAAGAATGGAAAATAAAATATATCAACAACAAGAAACTGGCAGAAAGCAGAAACAGGAACATCTAGGTACGTTTACGAAATGAATTGTGACTACTCGTTGACACGCCGAAGCAAAGAATTGGAAACAGAAATGATGAAAACACAGCATAGACATTTTTTAGATAGGCTGCAAATTTTGCAGATATAACTGGAAGGGATGTAGATCTGATTAACAGTCTGTGTGTGATACTAGAAGCTATTTCGCGTGGGGTTACCGTCTATGAAAATGCATTTGGCACATATGCAAGAGAAAATAGGGANAAAAATGCATTTGGCACATATGCAATAGAAAATAGGGAACTGTATTTAAAGTATAAATAGTATTACATGCCAGTTACTTTACATAAGCTTTTGATTCATGGAGAGGATGTTATTGCACACTGCATATTACCAATTGGTCAACTCTCCGAAGAAGCGCAGGAAGCGAGGAACAAAGATCCCAAATGTTTTAGGGAAATATTCATAAAAAACTTCAAAGAGGGACACAAATACTGATCTGCTTTATAGACTGCTGATTTCCTCGTGCCATTACATTATCAGCTTATGGAAATAAAAAAAGATAATTGCTTTATCTCTATAATGAGAAGTCGCTCAGTTGCTGACTGGGCCACGTACCTGGTTCTTTGCCCGAAAATAACGCCAGTGGGGATACCAATACTGATGAATCCACATACAATTTCTAAATATGTAAGTGATATACAATTATTATTCTTTTCGCCGTAAAAGATTAACAGCTAGCTGCATTATTAACATTAATTTTATCTCTGTAGAAATATAAAATTACATTAAAATTACAAACTCCATATTTTTTTCAATACTGATGGTCCAATTTATCTAAATGCTGCAGTATTTCATTATAATCAGTCATAGAAACTACATTACAAATATTATTTAAATTGACGCAATAGTTTGCAACATACGATTTTCGCCCAGCTATACCATCGATTTTACTTACTGTGCGTCGCTTGCATATGGCGAGGAGGCCAAACCACTAATGGTTCCACACCAGTGTATGCCGATATAGCAGTAGGTTCACCGTAAACGAAGCACCTTTGAAAGTTCTGCTGAAGATCTAGTTGTATGCACATTGTGTATTCTTCCGCCACATGGAAAATTAATACTACCATGGGCCTAATCACTTTATTCATGCGATTGTCAAGTGAAATTGTGAAATTATTAGGAATGTAAATGNCCAAGTGAAATTGTGAAATTATTAGAAATGTAAATTTTTCACAAATTAGCAATTTTTTTATATTTATGAGCATTGAAAATGCAGAAAACCAATTAAATAATTTCAGTAATCACAGGTGTTTGCATAAAATATCTAGTTAAAATTTAATACATAGAATTACTTTTCCTCTATCGTTACCGAATTTAATGGAGATAAGCCAGTCAGTGCGCTCCGTTAAAATACATGCACTTAGTGGCAGTGAGAATTTTTAAATGTTGATTTCAATGGTGCTCTATTAACGGTAAACAACGTATTCTATGTCTTAAAGCTTGCTGTACTCCGGCCTCGTCCCGTCAATTTATATGCCTTCACGGGCAGTCTGGTTTGCAGACATTTATTAAATTAAGAGATGCAGTTCTCAAATTCCTAAATAAACGTTTGTTCCACAGATCTCCAATGGCGTAGCGCAATATTCTACGTCCAAATGAGTAAAATTAAGGAACAATAATTTCTACCTGAAAAAAAAAAGTTCTATTTACGGCTCGAAAGCTTATTATTTAACCAATTTTCCGTATTTATGTATGTCGCTTAAACAGTAAGAAGGCAAGTNAAATACTGATCTGCTTTATAGACTGCTGATTTCCTCGTGCCATTACATTATCAGCTTATGGAAATAAAAAAAGATCATTGCTTTATCTCTATAATGAGAAGTCCCTCAGTTGCTGACTAGGCCTACGTACCTGGTTCTTTGCCCGAAAATAACGCCAGTGGGGATACCAATACTGATGAATCCACATAGAATTTCTAAATATGTAAGTGGTATACAATTATTATTCTTTTCGCCGTAAAAGATTAACAGCTAGCTGCATTATTAACATTAATTTTATCTCTGTAGAAATATAAAATTACATTTAAATTACAAACTCCATATTTTTTTCAATACTGATGGTCCAATTTATCTAAATGCTGCAGTATTTCATTATAATCAGTCATAGAAACTACATTACAAATATTATTTAAATTGACGCAATAGTTTGCAACATACGATTTTCGCCCAGCTATACCATCGATTTTACTTACTGTGCGTCGCTTGCATATGGCGAGGAGGCCAAACCACTAATGGTTCCACACCAGTGTATGCCGATATAGCAGTAGGTTCACCGTAAACGAAGCACCTTTGAAAGTTCTGCTGAAGATCTAGTTGTATGCACATTGTGTATTCTTCCGCCACATGGAAAATTAATACTACCATGGGCCTAATCACTTTATTCATGCGATTGTCAAGTGAAATTGTGAAATTATTAGGAATGTAAATGTTTCACAAATTAGCAATTTTTTTATATTTATGAGCATTGAAAATGCAGAAAACCAATTAAATAATTTCAGTAATCACAGGTGTTTGCATAAAATATCTAGTTAAAATTTAATACATAGAATTACTTTTCCTCTATCGTTTCCGAATTTAATGGAGATAAGCCAGTCAGTGCGCTCCGTTAAAATACATGCAGTTAGTGGCAGTGAGAATTTTTAAATGTTGATTTCAATGGTGCTCTATTAACGGTAAACAACGTATACTATGTCTTATAGCTTACTGTACTCCGGCCTCGTCCCGTCAATTTATATGCCTTCACGGACAGTCTGGTTTGCAGACATTTATTAAATTAAGAGATGCAGTTCTCAAATTCCTAAATAAACGTTTGTTCCACAGATCTCCAATGGCGTAGCGCAATATTCTACGTCCAAATGAGTAAAATTGGGGAACAATAATTTCTACCTGAAAAAAAAAAGTTCAATTTACGGCTCGAAAGCTTATTATTTAACCAATTTTCCGTATTTATGTATGTCGCTTAAACAGTAAGAAGGCAAGTNATTTACGGCTCGAAAGCTTATTATTTAACCAATTTTCCGTATTTATGTATGTCGCTTAAACAGTAAGAAGGCAAGTTCTGCGTAATGCATTATCGTGTTGTTTTCACGTTGCTATCACGAAGCCTTTTCCGACATTACGATATCAAGTAACCAATATTATCTTCACAGACAACAGGTAGCCACAAATGTTTCGCAAGCCACCTTTCTCGTAATGAAGCGTAAGACTAGATTATAATAGCATAGTTATCTTCATGTACACTGGCGTCTGCGCATATGAACAGCGCGGAGGAAGGTTAGCCTGCGCAGGTTGTCCCCTTCCTAGCTCCCCGCAACTATCCCAGCAGATACTCTGACAGAACGCCAGACTGGGCGGGCGTCTCACTTGAAATTGGAAAGATCACGAAGAACATAAACGGAAGAAAACTCTACTGCTGGTGTTCTGCAACATACATACTATACATGTGGTGAAAGTTAACACAAGGCTAGCGCTTTTAAAAAAGTAGATTTGGAAATTTCTTAAATATTATTTGTTAGGAAACGCCAGGCATATAAGCGTCATGTGGCGCTATGCCACTGCGGTGCTTTAACATAACGGCTTATCTCTTCCGACATCNACGCCAGGCATATAAGCGTCATGTGGCGCTATGCCACTGCGGTGCTTTAACATAACGGCTTATCTCTTCCGACATCGGCTACAAATATGAAGCAGAACACAGAAAGTAATTCGATTACGCCGATGCCTGAAAAAGTATGATATGTGGCGGAAGGGTAAGGAGTATAGAACGACTTCAGACCCTCTCGGTTCTGTGCCGTTCGCGCCACTGGGTTGAGGCAGATACTCCTGCAGACGATCGTGACAGTTTTTATCCCAGCTCCTGCCCCTTTTCTCTTCCTCTAGAGTCAAGTCGGTGNATACTCCTGCAGACGATCGTGACAGTTTTTATCCCAGCTCCTGCCCCTTTTCTCTTCCTCTAGAGTCAAGTCGGTGTCAAGGAGCTCCCGTTAGAGGGTTTAGTCGACCGGAAAAACAACGCCCCTCGTCAACCCTTGTCTTGTCTGTCCCTTGTATTCGGCGCCGTGGTGGTGACCGCGACAAGACATTAGCGACGACGTCTTAGCGCTCGCTATTAGCTTGGGCGACGCGTCACGGCAGACTGCAATGAGCGCCAACAATTGCATTAACACACTCCAGGAAAGAAAATTCCAAGAAGGTTGCCGGTACAATAAGTACAGATCCTCTGGCGTGTTGCCTGTGCTGTCACGCAATCCTTGCTGCAAAATACGTTGAACCAATTATACTTTGGCCTTAGCTGCGATGAGGTGGAATCGATTAAACATGAACGTTCGCAACAGAAATTTAATGCCCTTTTCATGTCTCGTTTGTGTGTCTGAGTTGTAACAACGAACCAAAAAAAAAATACACACACACACATATATATATATATATATATATATATATTTATTTATTTATTTATTTATTATAAAAGAAAATCTGTAGTGCACAACCTTGAAGCTTAAGACGATGTCTGTTTGGGCACGGGACAACGAGATTGTATTGTATATACTACATAGATCATTACGACAATGTTAAAACAATCGCGTACAGCGAAACAACACGTGCCGACGCCATATTACACCCCACTAACTCCTCTTTGTTCACTGGTCTGTTTAGTCAATATGGCGGACAATATGGCGTCCACAAAGAGTGGGCGGGAAAAACANCTCCTCTTTGTTCACTGGTCTGTTTAGTCAATATGGCGGACAATATGGCGTCCACAAAGAGTGGGCGGGAAAAACAAATTTAAAATTTTGCCTACAATCACACTACACTATCTACACAAGTCTAAACACCTGCACACCTTGTGGTGAGCACACTTCAAACTAATTTACTGGTGCTGGACACAACTTGAATGCAGGACGAGTCAGGACTCCCTGTTGAGNGGTGAGCACACTTCAAACTAATTTACTGGTGCTGGACACAACTTGAATGCAGGACGAGTCAGGACTCCCTGTTGAGTGAAGACTTGGGAGACCCGCACAATGCCATCTGACCCAGGCAGTATCTTGGTGGTGCGCCCCAGTCGCCAACGGAGGGGTGGACGGTGGTTATCTCTGATGAGGACCAATTCACAAATTTTCAGGGTGTCATTGTTCTTGAGCCATTTATCCCTGGGTTGAAGCTGTTGCAGGTATTCAGTATGCCAGCTTTTCCAGAAAAACTGATGAATTTCTTGAATTACTGACTACCTGTTCAATCTGTGTGTAGGTTTCTTGGTGAAGTTCTGTTCTGGTAACACTTGAGGAGGACCAAGAGACAGAAAATGAATTTGAGTCATGGCAGATAAGTCATTTGGGTCACTGGAAATGGCACAAAGTGGTCTAGAGTTGAGCATGGCTTCAATCTAAGTCAGNTGGCAGATAAGTCATTTGGGTCACTGGAAATGGCACAAAGTGGTCTAGAGTTGAGCATGGCTTCAATCTAAGTCAGCACCGTGTACATTTCCTCATATGAACGTAGTTGACTTCCCACCACTTTGCTCAACAGAGAATTAGAAGATTTGATGCCTGCCTCCCAGAGTCCTCCAAAGTGCGGGACTGATGACGGATTAAAATGCCAAGTTATGTTATCTTCAGCTAGCTCCTCAGTAAAATACGTGTTGTTGTCAGCCAAGAAGTCTCGCAGTTTTGACAAGTAACGATTACCTCTACAAATTTTGTACCACAATCCGTATACAAGTGAGTACACTGCCCACGATGTACAACTAGACGTCCGAATGAAGCAAGAAAGGTTTCAGACGACAAATCATAAGCAAGCTCTAAATGCGCTGCCTTTGTGGCAAAGCACACACAAAGACAAATGTATGCCTAAAGTATGCGAAGTTTTCTTGTTCACACTATAGTAATTGGGATTGGCCCAGCATAATCAACACCAAGGTGATGAAGGGCTTAGCTTGACACACTATACTGGCTGGAAGGCTTTCCATTGCAGGATTATGTCTTGTCGGACGAGAACGAAAGCAACGAATACATTTACGAAGACAACCTAGAATCACATTTCGTTAAGCCAGTAAATAAAATTCACATTACAATAATGACTGAATTGTACTGGGCCCAGGATGAAGGAATTCTTCATGGAGATGATCAATTAGAAGTTCTGCAAGGCGACTGCACTTAGGGAGGAGAATAAGATGTTTTTCATCATATACTAGGTCTGAAAGATGAAATCTGCCACCTACACACAGGATTCCTTCTGCATCAACAAAGGGAGATAATTTTGTTATGGCAGGTGAACAGAGTTGCTGGTCAGTAAATAAGGGAAACGCCTCGTTCACCTCACACACATCGACTTAGCTAATTTGTACCTTGAGAAAGAACTAGCTTCGTGATATTTTACTTTCTGTAAACGTAAGATGCCAGGCGTTTTATATAATATAGCTGTCAATTAGGGATTTGAGTTATTTCCATTATTCTCCATTCTACCGACCTCTGTTGTCGAAGTTGTTAAGGTTTACAATGTTCCACAAATCCAGGTTTGTAGTCATAGAAAAAGCCCATTTTTAGAAGTAAGCTTATAGGCATTTCATACTCTCTTCAGTGCTGGCTACCATTTCTTTCCCACTTCAAAACCTCGCGTTTATAGCTCCTTCGTATCGTGCTCGTTGACCAGTATGGCAAGGTGACTCAGATAACATTCATACATCGAGAGCGTTTATCATTTGAATTTAGGGAGAACATTATCTTAGCGTGGCAGAGTCTGGACATAAGAGCTATAGTATGGAGAATTAAGTTTACGCGACAGCTCAGTTGGTTCAATTTCGTTACAAATTCACCTCAGTTATAAGAAGCAGTCATGTTTTCCTTCGTATTTAATTTTCATAAGCTACTATCACGAGTCTCAATAAGAATCGTTTTTCAACATGACAGCTGCTGTGAAACAAATTTTAAATGTTGGGATGACCTTGAACGCAGGTGGCCTAGTACACATGAAACCATTAACATTATTAAGTAGTATTTTACGTATACACAAGCGTGTTTAACACAGCAACACCATGGAAATGGATGATGCTGCATATTTGTGGTCGCTACAAACGGTAGAAACAAAGGCAGAGATAATAGGTCCATCCAATATCACGGTATAAACTAGCCCATAGAATGTTCGTAACCCAGTACCCAAATTAAGGGAATATGAAAAGGAATTGTTCTACTAATTCAGAATATTCATCGGATAGTTTGACGAGCTGCGGGATATAATTAAGGACTACTTAATACCAAATACACATTCTGTGAGGGATGCAATTTCGCCAGAAGAAAAAATCATTATAACATTCAGATAAAGGTAATTACAAATATTTATTATATAAAACATAGTTAAATATTCCCAACATTTCTGAGTGGTGATGTGTAAGTGATAAGGGGCCGCGGTTAAAGTTGCTGCTCGAGCGCTCGTCTTTCACAACGGCAAACCAGGTTCGATTCACGGTGGAGTCACTCTCAGATTTTCGTACGTGGGAATTATTCCGGACTAAGCCGATGGTGGGTGGGTCTTCTTGGGGGTCTCTCGTTTCCCCGCTCTTGCATTCCGGCACTGCTCCGTACTCACTTCGCTTCACTATCATCGGCTCTCAAGACCTCGTTGTTAAGAGCTGCCAAAATACACCCACTTCACTACACTCGTGGTTTGATGTAGAACTATTTGCTGGCAACGGGAGTAGTGGTATAGTTACGTCTGCTACAGGCGGTGGTACATAATTATAAGGCGGCATTGTGGGCGTGCATTGTTGCGACAAAGCAGGTGACATAGTCGAGGCATACTGTTGTGACGACGTAGGCGACAGCTGTTGTGACAGATGCCATCACTATGCAGTCATATGACTATCATTAGATGAATTTTATTAAATGGATAACTGCACAGGTATGGATGGCGCATAAGTACTAGGATCTGTACAGGACTATACGACTATTCTGATCTTAGAATTTCTTGTAATAGTTAAGAGTGTTTATGTTTGCTTGTTCAGACACTTCCTCAGATTTCTTCAACAACAACGAACAGAACAATTTGTCGACATTTCAATTATGTTGTTCTTTATAGCTTTTCTCTCATAACAAATGTTCATATGCTGGGTTTATCTTTGATTTCTACTTTGAATTTTGTGCTCGGAAAGGTTTCCTGCTGACTCCTGATGTAAATCTGCATGTTTCTGTGTATTTTTGTGGGCTGTTCTTTCCTCTTGATTAACTATATGTCATTTCCTTGTTCCTTTCAAGGAACGGCAACAGTGTAAATTATATGTTCGGATTGTGATTGCTGGCTCCTGATAGCGATGGACAGGTATTCTGTCTCTTAATTCATACTACAAGCTTATACCTTGAATTTTTCCATTTCTGTTGCAAAATTTCACCTCTAAATATTAGAGGAATGAACCGTTGAAAAAAGACATAACGATTTATATTAAAACATGAAAAACAGTATTTAAAAATGGCAGTGGAGCAACAGGTATAATTTGTTATAGGGTATGGGGAGGGAAAGCTTTTAGACGCCTCCTTAAAAATCTGTGATCCCCTAACAAACTATATTTTGGACGATCAACACTTAAGAGACGTCTATAAAATATAAGGAAAAATCTGTAATCTAGAAGTGAAGACGAATATAATATTAAGGAATGTATTTTTACCAGTAGTTATTGTCTATTTGCTCTACATTTTATGGTGTAATTTCGCTCTTTCCCAAATTTTTATGAGTTTAAGAGGGGGGAGGACAATGTATACTCATACTCTACCTTCATATTTGTTACGCCACTGTTTAGAAAACATTGAAGGTACAAACAATTCAGCCTAGTGCCTTAAATTTACGGCGCACATGTACAATTATTTGTGTTCACAGATGTTATCGTTCTCTAAATATTATGTTAATTATATAAAGGTAACTGTAGCTGAGTTGACTTTCTCTTTATTTTTTTTTTCAGGTACATGGACACAAATGGTTTTTTCGCCGACTTACATGACACTTACCCTATCGGAAATTCTACTGTCACCAATGTGGTGAAACAGGTGTGTGCAGCAATTTGGGATAATAAATCACGTTACAGTCATTATAACATAACTTCACATACATTATGCAGTCCACACAGTATTTATAATTTTCCTTACAACCATGCTACTTTCAGACAGAAAACAAATCTAATACAAAATATAACATTTACATTTCAAATAGCAAACAAAACACCAAACTCGTAGTGATCATAATCAGATGTGTTGTAATATCGAAAATTGCTTTCTAACCGCACACAAACATATTTTTCAGGACTCCCAGCATATATTTATTCCAAAATCTTCATCATATACTCACAACATAGGAACATATGCTAAAAATTTACTAAACTTGTTCCGTGGCCTCGTAATAATCACGTAAGCTGTAATCAAGATGTATTTACATTCGACCGACAAACTTCGGTTACCGGTTATTCACGAAAGAGAATTTCAAAACAATTACGATCTATGATCTAAAATAAATTCTAAGACCTATCCACATTTGTGTGGATAGGTTGGACCTGAAGCACTGCAGTAGTTTATTACAGAGCCACTGTTATGTACCTCTCTCCGGAATCTTCCCCTCCCTTTGATAGACGCAAAAGTGTTTTATTGGGTGTTGTGCAAGCTGCCCACCTGCAAGGTGTTGGTAAGTATTATTTTGAAATTAAAACACGAATCACTCGAAAACGGCAAGGCTTGGAGTATTTACACAAGGCGACCTTTTTCGTTGATTGTGACTTACGCATTAATAAGTCATCATTTGTATCCCAAAGAGGATACCGCGTCATGGAGGATAGTTCGTAATAAGGGTATAGTCAATTCATGGTTACTTCCAAATTTTCTGAAGCCCTGCTGAAGTTCTACTAACAGGATATTCCTCCGCTTTGTGCAAACAAATGTTAACCATGTCTAGAAAATTACACGCAAGAGACAACGCGCCACATTCGTGCCCAGCCAATTTAATAATATTTCGCATAATAAATATTTCGTACTATGCATTTCCAACACACGTATTTTCTCTCTGTTTTTATTCATTTTCGAAATGAAATATTATAATTTATTCATAAAATAGAACTGAAAGTTTAATTTAACCAAAATAAGATACTTTTACGTTAACAGAAGTACAAAACGTCTGTGATGCATGGCATATTTCGGAGAAAAATTAAACACGTCTACATGGGATGATTCTTCAAAGGTTATGTTCAAAAAGTATGAAGAAACTGCGAATAGACTAAAGAAACCAAGAACATTTATATCAAATAATTTGATGACAGTTACAGATGTAGTAGTATTTGCATACCTTTGTCCAGTTATCCATTATCCAGACACTAGGTGTTTCCCCAAAAATATTTTCTCCAATATTTGCAATAAACAAGGGTTTTATAACCAACATCAAAAATGTGTACCGTCCTTAGTAGTCACTTTAGACCATAGGTCGTATACATGTTTTCAAATTCTGTTTTCGTGATTAACCTATCGGTGGAATTTAGGTACATGCTGTATAAGGCCTACTTGTACGTCTCGATGCTCGCAGGGAGGTAAAGTAAGCTCGAGGAAGCGGCTTCACCTGACGATGCTGCACAGTGTGTAGCGCGGTGTGATATCCTCGCGGGCCACAACGGATGAACGCGGAGAGGAAAGCGGAAGGACGATGGCGGNCTTACAGTCCTCTTCCTCTCTCTCTCCCTCTTTCACACCCTGAACACACCGCTTTCGCTGTCGACATACAAGCGACGCACTATCATCTTACAATGGCAACTCATCACTGGAGGTCATTTCAGCATGCAGCAATAGGCTCAAAAATAAAAGTTACAGGCTGTTAACGGCTAATCGAGTACTAATGAAATCAAGCTTTCAAAGTCACGGTCCCTACCAGCATGTGTTTTAATGGCCACACTGAGTGTCATTTGCACATTAAAGCAGAAGCAGATCTAATCTTTGGGTTTGGAAAAGGGCGTGTTGAGGGGGAGGGGGGGAAGTCATTGCACAGCGGACGCAGAGGAGATAAACTTTCAATTCGTGACATGGGAGGAGGGCTCCGTTTAATCATAGTTTTAGGAAACAAAACTCGATTAATTAAAAAAAAGGTATTTTAAGCTATTCTTATGTTATTCCATATTAGTTTCAAAATCCACAGGACAGTTTCATGTCAATATGAGTGTTGGTGAGGTTGCGTTGGGGGGGGGGGCCGTCAACCATGTCTTCTGTGACCCATCCCCATCCTGCGTATTTCCTTCTGCATTAAAGTTAGTAACGACGGAGAGAAAGTGGTTCCATGTCTTAACATTGAACTGAAAGTGATTTGTAAGAAATTAAATTATTGATTTTGCTTTATTTTAATTGACCAAATAAGAGTAAGAATTATCAAGCTGAAAAATAATTACTTTTATAATAATTTCACAGTTTCACTTTACCGATACATGAATAAAGTTCTAAGACCCATAGCAGAGCTTTCAAGAGTGCTGAGTTTACCGTGAACTGCCTATACAAATATATTTTCATTTTGCTGCAGGTATTTTTGTTCTATTATTTTCCATGAGCACGCAGTCATTCCTCCTTTTTATTTTGGTTTAAGTTCCACGTACGCAGTTTCTGTCATGCCTGAGTAATCACTGTTGTAAGAAGGATCTGAATACAGGCTGAACTCGCGAATACATTTATTTTAGTTCAGCAGATCACCATTTGAGTGATTGTAACTATTTCAATGAACAAATAAACGCATAAATAAAAGTCATAATTTAGTAACTTTTTCCTCACACAATACTATGCAGTGTTCGTTAGGTGCGCCAATTTTAGCCACTTTCAGCAAAATTTTACCCCTCATCTTCAATAACTCTTGAATAAAACCCTTTAATTTTATGAGGAATAACAAGAGAGCTCTTTGGATAAATATAACAAAATCATCACTAGTACATACCTATTAATTTTAACTAACACACTTTAAAAATTTGTGGCCAACTTTCCCCTATGTGTAACCATCGAATGCACTTTTTTGGCAGATGTTTTTCATTACGAGTAATAATATGTTAATTGACACATTTTACAGAAACTTTTAATACCTTAAGGCATTATCTTGCTATCTTCTAATGTAAATTGAAAGCTCCCTAACTCTTATTTGAGATCTATTTTTCTATTTTCTATTTTTGCATTATAAACTACTCAAAAGTCGCCTTTAGAAGACACTAATTTATGTCATATAATTAGGCTAGCAGTTTTCGCTGTGAAACCTTCAGAAAAATTTTTTTTTTTTCTGTTTTAGGTGCACAAATATTTCGATAGCATTCTTCTGATTAAAAATTACAAGAAGGTAAATAATAACGTTAGTCTCCTTGGTTTCTGTACTTTCAATACTGGATTCATCAAACGAGTTTCTGATTCGTATTCGAAAATAGCTGTGTCACTTTTCACATAGTACTCAGTTCATCTGAAAACTATGTTTTAACATCTGAGATCAATAGCGAGGACTCAACTGAGTTTGTTTCCAATATTATCTTTGTATTATCGTCTTTCACTTTGGGAAATGAAAACGTTTACTATCAGGTAGCACTGGAGTTGCATTTGTACAATTTTCTCCGTTTTTTATGTAAACAAATTATATTAGAATCTAAATAATCTAAATATATGTTTATTTTATATTTTCTCATTTGTGTTGTTTTAGAATCATCCATAAAAAAATCATTTCTTCGCATTACAGTGGAAATTCAACAAAATTCGTCCACATGCTGCGTTTAATGTTCTGTCGTAAACTTATACTTAGCAAAACGTTCGATACACAGTTTCTTTATTTAAACGCGACAACTGAATTGAATAATCTTTTTGGCGTCAACTATCTATATTTCACCTTAAATTCCAATTATTTAACTTAAATAAATCTATTAAAGAAAATTTAAGAGCCAAGTAATTGTATTTTCACTGTTTATTCTTGTAACCATGATTGTATGGCACGCATTAAAGTTACAAAATACAGCTAATTAATCATATTTGTGCAGATGGAAGTATATAGAACAATTCGAATCAGGCAAATACGTTTTTGCAATAATAAACAGAAATTCTCAATTTACCGTCAGCTCAAAAGCGGTCTCTTTGGAACACCAGCGCGCCTTGCGGCGGTAATTTTCCCTACGCTGTAATCCCCGTGAGAGGTCCCGTTTTATTCCCAACCTGAGAACAATAAACCTTAATCTGGTCCAGTTTTGTTCTATACGCTTCAAGGTAGAAAGGTGTAACTGTACATAAATATTAAGTTTCTGAAAATGTCTCCATTTCGATTGATTAGCGCACGGCTTCCTGTAACTAAGTCAACAAGGTTGTTGGTTTCTACACATGGCGGAATGATACATGCAGGGCATACACATGCGTATATGCAGGCTTTGTAATGTGTTTCATTGAATAACGAGTCAGTTATGCCTGTCAATATATATATGTATAATATTCCAAACTATCATTGCAACATTATTATTATGAATTTAGTCATTATAATTGTATTAAACTGAAATTTAAAAAATATCGCAATAATAATTTTTGTCCATTATTTTTTCCTTCCTATTTCACACCCGAACTCTCTTTTCTTGGTGTAGTAGCGACCAGCAAACTGCTTTATAAGGACCGGTTTTCTTTTTTAAAACTGCTAGAAAAGCGACAAAGGAATGAGCTTATAAATATACTCCACGACTGTGACCGCACTTTATTTGCATACTTTATCTGGATTTAGAGGGTAATAATATATTTTATTTAATATTCTGATAGATTGCTGTTGTAAGCGGACTTAGAAATAATTCTGCCAAAATATTTAACCAAACTTTGCATGCTGGCAGTATCTATTAGAAGCATCGTTCACAAATTCTATTTTTAGGACTTTTGGTACGATAGCGCAAATTGTTAAATAAAATTTTCATGCCATTTTTCGGAAACCATTCAACCGATTTCTACCAAACTATTCATACAAGTAGCGCCACGGTAAGCCATGTAAACGTAAAAGATTTAAATGGGTCAGGCATTTAATTTCAAAATGACGGCCTTATAAATCTTTCAGGTTATTAAACCCTATCTACCAATACGTTAGACTGATTACATAAGAAGTTGAAGCTCCAAATCCTACCTCAATAATGCAGTTAATTGCACGCTATCTTATGGTACGAGATTTTATGAGTTAAAGTTTAGGGTAAAGAATGTGTGAATTTTTTATTCTCTCAAAACTTTTGCATACGTTCCTGGTTCTATATCTTATGATGTCTACGAAACGTCAAGGCCTACCTGCCATCTACGTTTTTAAGAACTTCATTAAATATTATTTGTAACCATGCAGAGGAAAGTAGGCTTATTAATATCAGCAACTTGTTGTTGTAGTTTGGAGTAGAGAGTTTGTCATACAGCACACGCCAGACGCTGGAAGAAAATAGCCATATTTTAACAGTGATTGTAACAAAACGGAACCTATCGAAACAAAAATTGCATATTCTTTTGTTTGACTCACAGTTTTTTTTAGGTGAATCGGTACTGCCTAGTACAAACTTAGACCACTAAGTATGTAGTATTTCGGGCTAATCTGGCACAACACACCTCACAGCGCATGCGTAAGCAACTAGCAACCCAGCTACACTGACAGACAAAATGTGACATATTAAAAATTCACAACTGGCCTTAGATATCAGGAAGCTTAGAATATACACGGTTTTCCATGATTATTGAATTCTATAAGCCAAAATTGAAGTTTATGGGATGAGCATTTATGGGCTGCCCAGGCGAAAGAAAATATTTCATGGAATAATGAACAAATATGTCAAGCCAGTGGCATTAATATTTATGACCATAACACAAGTCCCATTAGAAATTTTAAGAGCAAACCGTCTCTATATCTTTTTCGATGAATGTACAAACGAATGTCACTTCAGTTGTTGTGGGTGGGGGGCGGAGATGCGATAACTGACTGTATTTAATTCCTGACACCACGCCTCATTCTGTCGACTCTTTCCCCCGTTCTACTCTGTATGTGCATTCATCACCGCACACCCCTAACATGTAAGTGGGATCGTCCGTAAATGACACTTGTCCTCCCCTATAAAAGGACATTGAATACCAAGTTGCTGAGGATAGTAGCTCCACTTGTCAGTATCGACACAAAGCTTCAGATAAGTGATACCGAACGGTGAATGATAATTGCTGAGATATGCTATGCAACTGTGGATCATCCGGTGGTTGAATGGAAGAGTGAGACAGTGATATAGCACTACAACGAAGACCCGGTAAGCTGGAAACATCGCCGGGTCGAGATAGTCGAAGCCCCGGACTTCTGGTGAAGTCAAAATACAGTATAGTTAAGCATAGAGAAATAAATTGATTTGGCGCTTCCTTCGATGTGGCATACCCATTCACTGATAAGCCGCGCAGGCCTCTGAGAACGGGTCTTGTGTCTCATTGGCTACCGCGTGTTGTGAAAGGTTCCCTACTGGTTGTGCTGCCGACTGGCTAGTAGGTTACCTGGCGCTGACTGGTGAACGGCGTTACAAGTTGCTGGCTAGTGACACCATTTTGCTGGCGTGTGTGGCTACAGTGCACAGCATATGTGGCTGTTTCACCTCTGTATACTTATCTGCTTTGCGCTCAAGCCATAAACACCGGTAGAAAGCCGGACAAAACTACCTGCAAAACACCACGAGACGTTCCTCATTTGGAAGGGCAAACAGATTCTGCAGACATATGCCTCAAAAATTGATGGAAGTCTTCATCGAATGGTGTGATACAGCAGTAAAATGATCGTCCGCGTTCGGGCATAATGTATTTTATATGGTGCACAGAGGGCACGGGGCACAGGCGCCAGGCGCCGTTCATGCTCTGCAATACCGGTCGGTGGCCATGCTGGATGTAGGTGACCTCGACATTGACATTTGACCCTGACCCTGTGACTGTGATCTTGAATAACATTGAAACCAAAAAACCCAAAAAACTGCAGAAAAAAGATCAATTTCAAAAAAATTATGACTAAGTTACAAAAAATTAAAAATTATTTAAAAATTATTTTTAAAGAAATAAATGTAGGAGGTCCAGGATTCGATGACCGGTGGATCGACTAAGCTCCCGACAGAATCAGACTTCGCCAGGTAGACCAGTGTCCACCTCGTGAGCCATGTTAGTTGTTGATGACTTTGAAATTCAACCTTGACCTTGGATGACCTTGAAGCAAAAAAATTCTAAAAAAACCCCATAAAATTCCCGTAAATCCAAATAACGTTCAAAATTTATTTTAAAATTATATAAAAGAAACTTACATTTTCAGAGATCCGTCCTCCACCCTTTCCGACTTATTTATTGATCATTTAATCAGACCTCCGTCCTCCCCAACCATGCTAATTCCATAACATACAAGCATCTTATTTTTTTCTTTTTGTTTTCATGTTCAACATCTAGGTGGAGCTAGGTATTAATAATCGATATCGACACCGGGCGAGATGTCGATTTAGCCACCAGGAGGAAGCCATATTTGTTTGTGTTTGTAAAGTATAGGCGGTGCTGTTGGCGCCCTCCATGTTGGATTCTATTTTCAACACAGAGGGGAAGTTAATTTCTCGATTTCAACACAAGGTGAGCTGCCGATTCAACCACCAGGCGAGTTGTCGTCACTCATATTTTTTATAGGCATAGGAAAATCTCTAATAGTCATTATATTTTAAAAATAGTTTTTCCAATTAGCAGTATACCAACATGCATGATGCGGGACTTTGACTACAAATGTAATATTTAAAAACTTAAGTTGTTCAATTTTAAAGAAGTATTTCTAAAGTAAATATATTATCGTACATATTAACAATGGTACTTTATACAAATACTTTTAATTACATTTTTTTGTGGCATTTAAATTTTTATTTTATTCTGAAAAATTAAGTAAACATAAAATAAAATACAATTTTACTCATATGCATTTTTTATTCAGTTAATTGAATACAGTCGTTCATGCCCTTGAAAAATATTACAATATTCTTTATTATGTATGCACCTCAATAATGCAACTTAGTTGTAGCTCACATTATTTTATGCATCTCGCTATTCGCACTTGTGTTGTCCTTGTGCAAATACATCGTGACGTTTATTACACCGATACACTGTTCACGGCAGGTTATGTAGTTAAATACACATTTGAGGACATGAGGCTACCGAAGTCACAAGAGACCTGCTTGCAGCAAACCTGGTAGCGAGGTTCTGATGAGAAATTCACTTCACCTTTACAGGTCTTTGCATGTCTAAATAAATGGTCGGTACGGCTGAACTGCTTGCCACACCTGTCACACAAATATGAAATGCGGCGGGGATATTTGGCATAATGAAAGCTTTCATGGCGCCGTACACCATAGCTGAAAGCAGATGTCTTATCATAAATGTGACGCCGATGACGACGTAGTGGTTCAGGTAAAGTCTTTGACGAACATGTTGTAGATGTAGCTGCTGGAGATAAAGAAGTAGGTAACGCCAGCAATGGTGTTCTATATATATCAGCTGAAAATTTCGATAGATTCATTGAAAATTTCGTAGGTTTCACAGCTGAAGGAGTCAATGGTACTGTACCATCTGTATATGATCGTGCTGCACTGGTGGCAGTACATGCTGGTAGTGATGTATCTATTGTCTGTCTCATATAAGTTGGCGAGATTTTGACAGTCAGTGAGTGGAACTTGACGTATTCGAAACAAACAACCTGCCATTTACAAAACTCTGTTTCAGCTGATGCATGAACGAACTTAAATTAATATTACGTTGGCTATTCTGAGTACACTGCTGTGTGTCACATCAGACAGGCAGAAAATAAGCGGATAAGAAAGAGTTCCTAGATTTTAATTATGTAAAATAAAATGCACCAGTATTTTGTCGCCAATTTAGTGTTAGAAACTAAACTTCGTTCTAATGTAGAAATTTATATGTGTTCAAAATTAAAGGCATAATAAAACGATCTGTATCCAAATGAAACGCAATTTCAAAACCTATTTTCATGTTTTATCTCCCTTCTCCAACCTTGCTTTCCATACGAGCCTGATATTAATTCCAAAACCATACAGAAATATTGCATAATATTGTTGTATAATTTTTTCTAATAATTTGAGTTTATATATTTCAAATTCGTCTCGTTCCTAGTCAGTAATAGAAGAACAGTTAACTTTAAAAAGAAGCGATCTATTGAGCTGAGCGAGCGCTTCACACATCGCTCTTGACACGCTGTGCGCACCATCTATCGGATCTTTTCCGAAGCATTACAAGCCAGTAAGGAATAGCGTTTGTGTGCAATACGTAACCAATTTACAAACAGATACCAATAGTTTATTTTTCGCGATCTCTGCATAATTCTTAAAGTAACATATATTTTTGAGTACTAGTAATTTCTATTCGACAGGTANTTATTTTTCGCGATCTCTGCATAATTCTTAAAGTAACATATATTTTTGAGTACTAGTAATTTCTATTCGACAGGTTCGTCTATGTAAATTATACACCATATCGTTCTCCTGAAAACCCTTTTGCTTTGTTTCCGAAGAAAGTGGGACACGCGTGAATAGTCTTTAAGCAATTCTAACGTCATTCCACGTCACATATTTCCAACTCGAATATATTAGTTGTAACGTCGTAAGTGTAATNTTATTTTTCGCGATCTCTGCATAATTCTTAAAGTAACATATATTTTTGAGTACTAGTAATTTCTATTCGACAGGTAATAGTTCGTCTATGTAAATTATACACCATATCGTTCTCCTGAAAACCCTTTTGCTTTGTTTCCGAAGAAAGTGGGACACGCGTGAATAGTTTTTAAGCAATTCTAACGTCATTCCACGTCACATATTTCCAACTCGAATATATTAGTTGTAACGTCGTAAGTGTAATNTTTAAGCAATTCTAACGTCATTCCACGTCACATATTTCCAACTCGAATATATTAGTTGTAACGTCGTAAGTGTAATAATAGCTGCAAATATCGTCTCGCAAAGGTTAACCAAAATTCACTGTCTCGGACAAATTAAAAAAATAATTAGCAATTAGTAAATTTTTTGCAGAGGTTTTATATTTTTACTTTTATAACCTACTATTTTTTTCAGGACAGATGTCAGCCTAAAATATGTTAACATTTGTTTAGCATTACAGTTCAATGACAAGTGGATTAGCTGACAGCGTGTTGATAAAAAATACAGCCTCCACTTGACGAACAAGCTGATGGCGAAAGGATACATAAACGAAAAGTAAACATTGGCGCTACTTTCGTCAAACGGTCAGATTCTCGCCAACTTACATGAGACAGACTGTATCACAGGTGAAGAAGTCGATGGCACCATACCAATCTGAAACGATGGTACTGCACTGTTGGAAGAAGATGCTGCTAGTGATGTAGACATCACAGCTGTAGAAGTCGATGGCGCTGGTAAAACAGGAGACATCTCACACGAAGAAGAAATCGAGGGCGAGAAACCATTGTCGCGCAATATCCACTCCAGTTTAAGGTAACTGCCGTTGATTACCTGGTANAAGAAATCGAGGGCGAGAAACCATTGTCGCGCAATATCCACTCCAGTTTAAGGTAACTGCCGTTGATTACCTGGTATAGAAGCTAGCCGAGACGATCCATCTTTCACATTAGCCGTTGTCAAACTGAGCCTCTCTGCTGTCGATTTCCACGTGATTGCAGCTGGCTAATGACGTGCCGGCTTTGAGACGCCACACGCGGGCAGGTAGGCAAGCTTTATGTGCTTATAATTATTATATATACGAACCACACAAACAGAGCAGTTCTTCAGACCCTGTGGAAACTGCCCCAGTCAAAGACATTTACTCGCAAGCACGACCCGGAGACGAGGAAGCCAACCAGGTGTATAGACATCGATGAAGTTTTNAAGAAATCGAGGGCGAGAAACCATTGTCGCGCAATATCCACTCCAGTTTAAGGTAACTGCCGTTGATTACCTGGTGTAGAAGCTAGCCGAGACGATCCATCTTTCGCATTAGCCGTTGTCAAACTGAGCCTCTCAGCTGTCGATTTCCACGTGATTGCAGCTGGCTAATGACATGCCGGCTTTGAGACGCCACACGCGGGCAGGTAGGCAAGCTTTATGTGCTTATAATTATTATATACACGAACCACACAAACAGAGCAGTTCTTCAGACCCTGTGGAAACTGCCCTANCGCGGGCAGGTAGGCAAGCTTTATGTGCTTATAATTATTATATACACGAACCACACAAACAGAGCAGTTCTTCAGACCCTGTGGAAACTGCCCTAGTCAAAGACATTTACTCGCAAGCACGACCCGGAGACGAGGAAGCCAACCAGGTGTATAGACATCGATGAAGTTTTGGATGACTTTGTCAAAAGTTGTTGGAAAAAAATAAGTAATTTTCCGTTTGCATGTGAACTTAGATTTTATAACATAACATTTTTTTTTTTATATATTGCAATATTCAAGTATTATTTCGCAAATATATTTCTCCATTAAGCAGATTTCTTTCTCGTACAGAGAAGACGACGTGAAAATCAAAGTTTCCACTTATTTTACCTTCGTGTCCATGAAAGAACCTCTACCGCACTACTAAGCATGCGTACCGCCGTGATCGTTCCAGACGCACGGACTAAAGTGTGACGAGGGAAATATTACGTACAAGGAAATTCCAGCCGTGTTAGACTCTGCCATAATCCCCTATTATCCTGTATATGTGCTTGGAAGTCTATTTAGTACATTATGCGCACAACGGAAATTATCGACGCCTGAAATCAGTGATCTGATTTAGTTACCAAACAAGCCAGCATCAATAGTCATTAGCCACCGTTCAACCTCATCGAGACGCATAGGAAAGACTTCACGAGCGCGGAAAGAAAGAGCATATTGCAGCCAGTGCATTACCGAGACCATGAGATTTTGGAGTTATGTTAATCCCGTTCGAATGGTAGAAAATTAATTCTGTATACAANAACTTAGATTTTATAACATAACATTTTTTTTTATATATATTGCAATATTCAAGTATTATTTCGCAAATATATTTCACCATTAAGCAGATTTCTTTCTCGTACAGAGAAGACGACGTGAAAATCAAAGTTTCCACTTATTTTACCTTCGTGTCCATGAAAGAACCTCTACCGCACTACTAAGCATGCGTACCGCCGTGATCGTTCCAGACGCACGACTAAAGTGTGACGAGGAAAATATTACGTACGAGGAAATTCCAGCCGTGTTAGACTCTGTCATAATCCCCTATTATCCTGTATATGTGCTTGGAAGTCTATTTAGTACATTATGCGCACAACGGAAATTATCGACGCCTGAAATCAGTGATTTGATTTAGTTACCAAACAAGCCAGCATCAATTGTCATTAGCCACCGTTCAACCTCATCGAGACGTACAGGAAAGACTTCACGAGCGCGGAAAGAAAGAGCATATTGCAGCCGGTGCATTACCGAGACCATGAGATTTTGGAGTTATGTTAATCCCGTTCGAATGGTAGAAAATTAATTCTGTATACAATTTTTTTTGTAAATAAATGCTGTCTTGAACACCCCCTTTGCTTTTATTTCGTATAAAAATTTAATGTGAAATTTTGTTTTAATACCAATGAAACAAACGATACTTTGTAACGATGTAAAAATAAGAATTAAGCAAAAAAAAACGATCATTCCCCACTCGCTCATACGTCAAACACACAGGAACACGCGCACACACACAGCCAGAAATATCCAAATTGCATGCGAGACTGATAGACGCATTAAAACACTATTAAGACAAAAGCGTATTTAAATAAGTGGACACGAGTCTCATTACGGAAGTAAACGAGAGACACGCGCAGTCGTAATCTGAGCTCGCGTACATGTCCAGCCGCGCTGCACCAGGTGTTGAATTGGACTTTGCCCTAGCGCACTGTCAGCAGGTGATGGGAGGCCGCGGGCGGCTTTTCGCTCCAGCAGCGTGTTTTATTTCTTACTAAAGCCAACTTTAATCCATAGGATAATAAACACAGATTATATCTGCACACACAAGTCAACACCAGGGGAGACCCATGTTTAGGGGGACCTGGGTTCGATTTACACTCGTTCGGCCGAATTTTTTTTTTTAAATCACTCTAGATGAATATCAGGATTATTTAATGGCGGAGTCCTTGCTTGTTTCCGTTTGCTCTAGAAACTCGCTCCGTCTCAAGGGGGTGTAAACTTCACATTTATTTAAACTATAATTTTAGCTTGCAAGCCACCTAAAAAATGAAATGTCACAATACTATTTTACGAGAATCGAGTAGGCATAAAGAAATAAAAATATTTACATATGTTCATAATAAGAGTAAGGGGGTTGCGCCATTTTCTCTCGCATCAAATCCGTGACATCAGGCTTTCGGAATCTCGAGTCATCCTCGTTTCAAAGAACTAAAAACTTAAAAAAATTAAAAACGCAATAAGTAATCCAGGCAAATATGTACGTATTAATTTTAAAAATCGCTATATTGAGCACAAGGATTTATTTGGTGTCAGCAATTCCTTGCATTTTTCAGGCATAAAGAGAAACCATTTTGCATTTAACAGGTATTTAAAGCTACCTTTTTGTAGCCGATTCGTTGTTGGCCAGTCTGATAACGCTAGGAATATATACCGGAACGGGTCATTATTATTCTCTTCGTAACCCAGCAAACGAGTCATTTCATCTACTGATACATATACTTAGAAATATTTCCACGCCCACATAGATAGATAGGTTTCTATTAATGTTAAACCTTTTGGAAAAAGAAACTAACAGAATATTCAATCAGCACGCTTCGTCAAATGCGAGTGTAAACCTCCTTTCATTAATAACACATTTAACACTTGCTGCGTCGGGAAAACGTAAGGCATTTTGGCACCGAAAAAGATTTATATACTCGCATGAAACCCAGTTAAGGTAAGGGAAAACAGGCCATTTATTACAGAAATAGGAAAAATAATTTGTCCATTAAAGAAATTATGATAATAAGCTTCATGACCCGAAGAATGCTACATATTTATGTTTCCGAATCGACGCGAAATTCCAAGGTGATAAATGCTTAGTATTTTAAGTTGTATTAATCTCTCACCTTCAGAGGAGGAAACGTCTATGTTTACACACCAAAGACCAGACCTTTGAAAAAAAAATTATGTCCAGTCCACATATATTATTATTATTTTTAGAATTGTGCAGTACGCAACGTAATATCAGAGCTTAATGCCGATTTTAAAATAGTCCCCAGTCTATTATGAACCTGCAGAGATACCAGCGTATCATAAACATACAAACAACAAATTTTTGAAATGCCAGAGGCAAGAGCTAATTCGACTATTATCGATATTAATTTTTTTACGACAAACTTCGTGCACCTCCATAATGCCCAGGAAGAGTTCTGATGCTTGCTAACATGCTAACATACTTGTGCTCTATGAGGTCTATTACCAGTACAAAATTAAAAAATACCAGTTGGCAGGAGTCAGTCAGCAGGAGCCAGTCGGTAGGAGTCAGTAGGCAGGAGTCAGTCGACAGGAGTCAGTCAGGAGTCAGTAGGCAGAAGTCAGTCGGGAGGAGTAAGTATGCATGAGTCAGTCTGCAGTAATAAGTATGTGGGATTCAGTCGGCAGGAGTCACTCTGAAGGAGTTACTCTGCAGGAGTCAGTCGGCAGCAGTCAGTCTGCAGGAGTCAGTCTGTAGGGGTCAGACGGCAGGAGTCAGTCGGCAGGAGTCAGTCTGCAGAAGTCAGTCCTTCACCGGTGACTGAGCACCTCACCACTGGCAGAGCAATCTGGTTCTTTGACTGCACCATCTTTAACAGAGCTCGCCCCATCGGCTGAACTATCCTCGCCAGAGAAAACTTATCACTGCAGCTACTGTGACAGGGTATTTTCGCACCAACATACTGTACATAGTCATGAAATTCATGGAAGTATGAAGAATCCAAACCAGATAAGGGATCTTTGCTTCAAATGTGGGTTGATATTCTACCGTAATGACCTTTTTTGCAAACATACAAGGTTGTGTAAAGTTAAACTGCGGGCATCATCGAGCCTTCAGTGCCAGTTTTGTAAGAAAGAGATCCTGCAAACGTCGTCATTGCTGTGATGATCTGCATTAACCATCGTTTCTCTCCTCTTTCCTCGTCTACATCATCTACGTACGCACCACCAACATCAGTTCCTGTAACATTGGGCGAGCCGAAACCTCCTGTACTACCAGCCTATTGGTGTCGCGTTTGATGCACGGAGTTTGCACTGAAACTCATCTGCGCCGCCATAAAGTTCACGAGTGTACGAAAGCTTGGTTTCTTTTATAACTATGGTCGGTTGATACGAAGACTCTGAATCAAAAACCCATGAATGAAGTAGTTATAGATTTTACAGAATAAAATATGTTTTGGAAATTATTGCGAGTTAAATTTATTCCTTGTTTCCCAAAAAAAAATTTTTGGAATTTAAAACACAAAATGCGTTTAAGGAATAAAAAATTATGTAAGTTGCAAAGGTACTTTAATTAGCATTTAAACGAATATTAATATTTGTTATTTTCGGTTTTAAAGGTTTTAGTACAAAAAATTAACAGTTTCATAAATTATGCATGTAGGTATACTGTTACATGGAAAAATTTATACTTTATTTTAATGGGATGAAAAATGATAGATTTACCTATGTCTATAAATATGAGTGCCGTCTGCTCACATTGCAGCTGAATCAAGAAATTAACGCCATCTATGTGTTGAAAATACAGTCCAATATGAAGGGCACCGACAGCACCACCTATACTTAAAAAACATAAACAAAAGTGGCTGCCACCTAGCGGATAAATAGGCAGCTTGCCTGGTGACGAAATCGAGAAAATAGCGCCACCTAGGTGTTGAAGATGTAAACAAATGACAAACGAAAAACCACCAAGATAGCTGCATTCGACAGAATGAGCAAAGGCAATGTGGTGTGTGCGTGAGGGGTGGGGGTGGTAAGTCATATGTTAGACGTGGTGCTTGGGGAAGGGGACCTCCGGAAATGTAAATTATTTAATAATAAAGTTTTGATAATAGATTTTAGTAATAATATTTTAAAATAATATTAAAATATTTTTTTTCAAGTTTAAATGTCACTGGGGTAAAGGTCAAGTCAAGGTCACCGACGTCCAACATGGCGGACAAGGTGGTCGTCTGGGGACCGGAATGAAAGAGTATGGACAGCTCCGGTGCACCGACGCCAGACCCTGATGTACCCAACTTCCCCTAATCCCACTACTCACGTTAAATATGTTTTTCGCAGTGCCTTTTAAAATCCTGTTTGATGCAATAAATGAATTTAGCTTTAATTTCTGTATCATATTTTCTTACATGACTCTACTTAACTGATAGGTCCATGCGCAAACGAAAAGGGTGGTAGATTTGATTTTTAAGATGGTAAATATACTCTTTAATCTTTATAATTAATTACTTTATTTATTATTGGATAACTGCAAAATTTAATGCATTGATAATCATTCAAAGACCTAAGTAAAAGTAAATAATATAGGGACTTTTTACGGAAATAAATTTGTCTATGTAGGTTATTTCTGTTAACTGAACATTGGAAACTTCCTATTGAGACAGTTTTAAGAAAACACATGGGGAGAAAATACACTCTGAGTGGCGTTATGTAACTGCCACCACCGTGGTCTTTGTTTGGCGTCTCTACTTATATTTCACGTGAATAACTGTGAATTTACATTGGTCTTACTTTATTTGAGAAAGTCAACTTCCGAGATCGAGTTAGTCAGAGTATCATCGTTACGCTACGGAGCTTCGTGTTCGAGTTTCGGGTAAGCCGTTGAAACGCATTCGGTTTTCAGAGGTACTTCAATTTAGCACGTAAACCGGCACCTAGTTAGCTTACGGACAAGGTAAGAACAAACACCAAGAAATTACGTGAAAACTGAAACGGTGAGCTCTAGGAACTCTACACGTGGGAGAATTTCGGGTGTTCCTACAAACCGGTCCATCGCTTCCAGTTTCGGAAAATGTTCGACCGCGGATCGAACATATAAATTTTCGGGGCTCTGATCACACGAAAGCGAGGCACGCTGCTACGGCGAAGCGTGAACCGTCACCACGCAAACACATATATGATTTTTTTTGTGCACGGTTCCCATCATTGCGCGCAGGAAGGAAATGCGAGTTCACAACTGCAATTCGCACCCCCCACTCTCCTTCCGGCGCTTCCGCCCAGACCCTCATTTCTGTCCCTTCCGCTAGAGGGACTTTAATAGGCATGGTTCGTTGGGCATGAAGGGAGGTTATTATTATTATTTTTATAATAAAACTTCAATGCCCGCAGAGAGAGGATCGTAAATAGGTTTGTCGCGTAAAACTGGTGGAGGGTGGGGAGCAGCGACGGATTTGCGGGGGGAGGGGGTGAGGCGAATAAACCACAAACAGCAGCACAAAAGACCCATCCCTCCCGGCTCCCACGCAACTGTAATACTTTTTTGTTTTGTTTTTAGCCGCTTACTCGCGCCACTTTAAATCAAGCGTGGCTTTGCCCCTGCATTGTCCCCGCTGCGAACAAAATACTCCGCAGAGATGAAGAGACATAAAAGTAGCCCGGTTAAATTGCACTCACGCGTCACGCGGCTATGAGCGAACGCTGCCAACATTTTCCAAAATTGTATTACCTCCACATGACGGGGGGAAAAGTGTGTATATCACCGAGACCGCGCCGGAATAATGGCACTCGCTGGAACATTAAATATTTTTTCCCCCGTGGAAACACGTCACTATACTTTCCAAAAGAGGAATTTGATTAACTTTACAGTGATGTCATAACAAAGAGCATAATATCAGATTTGTATTAAAATCTGGTTTACTTGATTAGTACCACTATTAAAAATCTCAACTACCCTAAGTGCGCAAAGAAAAAGAGTTGCCTCAGACAACAAAATACTACGCCATTTGCATACCGCCATTCAAATACTTAGTAGCTTTTCAGACAACAAGTTTTAAGTGCAGTAAAGTTTCTTTCATATGTCTAGGGCACATCACGTTACATGAAACCCTTTAATTGGATTCCAAATATCTGCTTTAAAAAAAAAGTTTGCAGAACCTATGATATATATCGTGCGAAAAAAATCACAAAAAACAAATATTTTACTCGGTTCGTTGTGCAGGTGATACGACAACACACTAAAAATTTTGGTCCTAATCGTTTTGGTCTTTTTTTATGGTTAAACTATTTAATTAATTTAATCACCCTTTGACAAGAACATTATTGCAGTATACACTAGAGAGCCAAAAATAACTGTTATAGGCGTGCGTATGCAAATAACAAAGGTATGGAACCAATCACAGTAACGCGATGCGGTCGGTAGCACCTATATGAGACAACAGGCGTCTAGCAAAGTTGCTAGATCGATTACTGCTGCTAAAATGGCAGATTATAAAGATTTAAATGAGTTTTAATGTGATGTTATAGTCGGCGCACGAGAGATGGGATATAGCATCTCCGAGGTAGCGATAAAATTTGGATTTTCGCGTACGACCATTTCACGAGTGTACCGTGAATATCGGGAATCCGGTAAAACATCAAATCTTCGGCATCTCTGCGGGCCGGAAAAAAATCGTGAACGAACGGGACAAACGACGACTGACGAGAATCATTAAACGTGACAGACGTGCAACCCTTTCTCAAATTGGTGCAGATTTCAATGCTGGGGCATCAACAAATGCCAGCGTGCGAACTATTCAACGGACCATCATTGATATGGGCTTTCGGAGCCGAAGTCCCACCCGTGTATCGTTGTTGACTGCACAACAAAGCTTTACGCCTCGCCTGGGCCCGCCAACACCGCCATTGGACTGTTGATGACTGGAAACACTTTGCCTGGTCTGACGAGTCTCGTTTCCAATTGCATCGGGCGGATGGATGTGTACGTGTATGGAGACATCCTCCTGAATCCATGGACACAACGTGTCAACAGGGGACTGTTCAAGCTGGTGAAGCCTCTGCCATGGTTTTTGGCGTGAAATGGGACCCCTGATACGTCTAGATACGACTTTGACTGGTAACAGATACGTAAGCATCATGTCCGATTACCTGCACCCATTCATGTCCATTGTGCATTCCGACGGATGTGGAGAATTCCAGCAGGACAATGCGACACCCCACACGTCGAGAGTTGCTACCGAGTGGCTCTAGGAACACTCTTATGACTTTAGACACTTCCATTGGCCACCTAAATCACCAGAAATGGACATTATTGATCATATCTGGGATGCCTTGCAACGTGCTGTTCAGAAGAGATCTCCACCGCCTCGCATTCCTATGGATTTGTGGACTGCCCTGTAGGATTCATGGTGTGAATTGCCTCCTGCATACCTTCAGACATAAGTCGATTCCATGCCACGTCATCTTGTGGAACTTCTGCGTCCTCGCGGGGGCCCTACACGATATTAGGCAGGATTACCAGTTTTTTTGGCTATGTCGTGTATTATAATACTGGCTAAATATGACTTCAGTTTCAAATATTTACTATAGACAATTACTATAAAATGTATTCCTGATTTTCAAGCAAAGACGCATTTGGAATTTCCTTCTATTTGTGAACGGCAAAAATTTTTTTTCATATTAATTATACATTTTTAATTGCTAGAATAGCTCTTTTATAATTGATAATATGAAAATACGAAGAAGTTTCGTTACATGGATATAAATTGTTATCTTTATTTGATTTCTGAAACGCAGAATGTCCAAAACTGTTATTCTTTCGGCAGTAATCTCACGCCAATTTATCATCTCCAAGACAGTTATTCCAAGATACGAAACTTGCATAGCTTAGATGTACAACGAAATTTTAAATATCATGGGCACAAATTTCAAACACATTTTTTTCCTGAATAAAGAGTGAACTGACATCCGCAATATGACATTGTTAATATTAACTGCACGTTTTATGGACTCGTTTGTGTTACCCCTAGATCTTTGACTACTGATTTATTTGCTAGTGTGTGCTGGTACGTATTTTAAAATGAAATGTTGAGACTACAACTAAGCGTCAGTTATTAAAGAGAGGTTATAGAATTTTCTTTCAGAGTACATTAAATTTATTTTGTGATAGCAGTGTTTTATCACTACACATAAATCGTTTTCATATATAAATTTAACAAATATTAAATATTTAAAATTAATTTTTATTTGATGTGTTTAGGTTAATATCAGCATTGTCTTCAAATTCATTTTCGCTTCATTTGTTTTGGTTTACCTCGAAGTTTTTGCTAAAGCAATGTTTTAATTTCATTCAAATTTATAGTTTGTTAATATCTACAGGTGTAGCGATTCTTATTTCTTCATATTACTGATATTAGGTTTTTAATCTTTTGAAGGAAAGTTCGTTAATATCTTAAGGGTTTAAAAAAATCTGGTGCCAACGATACCATAGCTCCATACCGTAGTTAAACTTTAAGATATAAAGTGTAGTATAGTAGTATCAAGTTCATTAAGCGCACAACAGTCAAACGAAATGATTTCGTAAGAAAATATTTTTATGTCAGCTCTTCACAAAAAAAAAAAATCAAGATAAGTTGTGTACAAAAGTGGTTATTAGAATCATTATTATCAACTTTATATTAAAAAACTTACCATTGAAGAAGTCCATCCACCACCACCCTTACAAACTATTTTATTGGTTATTTAATAAGTCAATTACTTGCCTTCGCTAATAAGTCGACAGGCCTCCATACTCCCCACCCATGCTAATTCCATAGCATACAAGCATCTTATTTTTTTCTTTTTGTTTTCATGTTCAACGTCTAGGTGGAGCTAGGTATTAATAATCGATATCGACACCAGGCGAGTTGTCGATTTAGCCACCAGGAGGAAGCCATATTTGTTTGTGTTTGTAAAGTATAGGCGGTGTTGTTGGCACCCTCCATGTTGGATTCTATTTTTAACATACATTTGAGGACATGAAGCTACCGAAGTCACAAGAGACCTGCTTGCAGCAAACCTGGTAGCGAGGTTCTGATGAGAAATTCACTTCACCTTTACAGGTCTTTGCATGTCTAAATAAATGGTCGGTACGGTTGAACTGCTTGCCACACCTGTCACACAAATATGAAATGCGGCGGGGATATTTGGCTTAATTAAAGCTTTCATGGCGCCGTACACCATAGCTGAAAGCAGATGTCTTATCATAAATGTGACGCCGATGACGACGTAGTGGTTCAGGTAAAGTCTTTGACGAACATGTTGTAGATGTAGCTGCTGGAGATAAAGAAGCAGGTAACGCCAGCAATGGTGTTCTATATATATCAGCTGAAAATTTCGATAGATTCATTGAAAATTTCGTAGGTTTCACAGCTGAAGGAGTCAATGGTACTGTACCATCTGTATATGATCGTGCTGCACTAGTGGAAGTAGATGCTTGTAGTGATGTAACTGTCACAAGTGAAGAAGTCGATGACACCATACCAATTTGAAACGATGGTAATGCACTGGTGGAAGTAGATGCTGCAAGTGATGTAGACATCACAGCTGTAGAAGTCGATGGCGCTGGTAAAACAGGAGATATCTCACACGAAGTAGACATCAGGACCGGAAACCATTGCTACGCAATATCCACTCCACTTTAAGGTAACTGGCCATTGATTACCTGGCGTAGAAGATAGACAAGACGATCCATGTTTCACATTAGCCGTTGTCAAACTAAGCCTCTCAGCTGACCCTCCATTGATTATAATATACGCGTATGCAAGCCATATGACGTCATATTGGCTTCGAACCAATCGTATTACACTATTAATACATTGTTTCGACATCGAGCAGTTAATCAGCGAGTTGCCACATGATTGCAGCTTCCCAGTCGCATGCAGTCATTGAGACATCACATGCAGGCAGGTAGACAAGCTTCAGCTGCTTATCATTATTATATATATGTACGAACCACACAAACAGAGCAGTCCGCCAGACCCTGTGGAAACTGCCCCAGTTAAACAAATGTACTCGCAAGCATGACCCGGTGACGAAGAAACCATTCTAGTGTATAGACCTAGATGAAGTTTTGGATGACTTTGTCAAAAGGTTAAAAAATAATAATAATAATAATTCTTCGTGTGCATACGAACTTAAATTTTATAACAAAAAATTGTCGGAATTGTATAGCAATATTCAGGTATTATTGTGCAAAACGATTTCACCATCAAGAAGATTTCACTCTCGACTGACTCCTGGAGATTGACTCCTGCCGAATGATTCCTGCCAACTGACTCCTTCCGACTGACTCCTACAGACTGACCCCTCCCAACTGACTTCTGCAGACTGACTCCTGCAGACAGCTACTGGAACAGCCGAAGATATCATTGAAGTCGATGGTACTGCTGGAAGGATGTCCATGGAGTATTCCAACTAGAGTAACTTAAAGAGACGATCTGCTGTCCACGACGTCTGCCAAAAAACTGAGCTATCCATCACGAATCTAGCTGCTTATGTAGCAACACACATGTCACATAAAACCATGCGGCCATACCTCCATGTAACCCTTTACCCCTTTCACGAGTAAACATTAGTGTAACTTCAGCCATGTGTATGCCCCACTGCTCATCATCCAGGTGTAAGTTTTCATCCTTTTCTATAACCTCCATCTTTCCACCTATATATCCCATGGACATACGTCGACTCCCTCCCTCTTACCACCAATATGGCTGTGATCAGTTAATGTGAGCGGTTCCTCAGACGTTGGGACCGAGGACTGCATATCGCAGAGATTTTTTTTAAAAATGCTTTAAGAGTTTTCTTTTCATAATGTATATATCATTTTAATGTAGGTGGGTTCCAACGACGCACGGCCCAACACGATGATTTTTTTCTGCACACAACATTTGTAAGCGACAGCTCCTTAAGAGGATGGTAAATGTCCAACGTTGTAAACCCCAGTGTACCAAAACGAACCAAATACACATAACATTGACTCAAACAGAGAAGCTATAGCAAAAATTCCTTGACACCACCAATAAAAGGTAGGTAGAATCACCAATGCTGAATCTATGAAAAAAAAAAAAAAAAAAAAAAAAAAAAAANTTACAGACATGTAACACTGGAAAACCTCGTCACATCTGATTTACAAGCAGAATTATAATTCCACCGATGAAAGAAAATGTCGACCGAAGAAGCAGAAGTATACAGCCCACCAAAAAAAAAATACAAACACAATTTCAGGACCAATGCTGAAAAATTGTAGAACCAACAACGAAAAATACAAACAAAATTTCAGGACCAACGACGAAAAAAATGCAGAACCAAGAACGAAAAATATTCGCAGAGAGATGCAGAAGTATATACCCCACAAACAGAAAATACAAACAAAATTATGGACCAACAAGGAAAACATTAATAAATACAGAAAAAAAAACACCCACACACAGGCCAGAACTATACATATACCAATGAAAAATGTGTCGTCTGAAACCTCTAACAAGGAAAAAACAAACAAAATGTCAGGACCTATTCTGAAAAATTGTAGAACCAACAATGAAAAATATTAATAAATACAGAAAAAAAATTCCCGCGCATAACTATATAGACAGCATCGAGGAAACATAAGTAAACACATTAGTCAAGAATCTCACAAACATCAGAAGCGAAAAACGCTCCCTAGACAAACACACTGTTCGAAGAATCATCGAGAAAAAATTACCCAAGTACTGTAACCTGGAAACGAATAAGTAGAAAAATATGACATAAAGATATAAAATTGCAGAAAAACAGTCATTAAGGGAGAATTGAAAGTAATACGACTGCTGAAGAAGCGAAAATGAGTTTTAAACAAAGTGTCATCTCCAGAATTTTTTTCACGGGTATTGTATAGCTACCATTTTGCCCCTCTAAATTCCGTTGGGGGATAAGCATTGGAAGCCCACAGGAATTGACTTTAATCCCCAATCGGAGGTTCAACATAGATGCAGAACCCATATATATGAAATTGCGGAAGCAAAAATGGCAAAATGGCTTCGTATCAACCCTTTATGATGACCGTATTTATTTTTTGGGGGGGAAGGGGAAGTGAAATCGCTTCAGATTTGACACCCCCGAGGTGAGAAATTGCCCTTGAATCCCAGCCTCATTCTCCCTCTCCCAGAAACCAACCCACATTTTATTGCATATTGTCCCACTTTCCAACTACGTCATAGAATCGTGTATGGCTGATTGATCAACAGTTACATAGCAAGGTAAGCAAACAGTGAACCTTGTGTATCGCTATATTCACATATAAATGTTGGAGATATAATTGAAATATATATATATATTTATGTTTCATTGAACCCATATGGTAGTGTGTGTATTCCATTTTCCTGTAGCTGCCTCTTATCATATGTCCATATCAGAGCCAATTTATTTATGCACTCTAAATAATACATGTTTGTGTGATCGTGTACTGTGTACATTTATTCTCATCGTACGGTGCTGCTCCAAAATAGACAAGAAATCTTCAAATTTAATTTTATTTTCCACTACACATTTCTGGACTCCTTTCGACCTTTTTGTGACTTTTTCCCCACATTTGTACGAATACAATATCACCCGTAGTCCCACGAATTCGATCATGATCGACCCATTGCGCTTATATTTGAATTTACCAGAGACTTTTTCTTGTTGATGGACGAAAAGCACTTGATGTTCGTGGGATAGTCGCTCGTGTCGAACTCTGCAAAGAACTGTGCGTCCAAAACCATGTTCTCGTAAAAATCCCAGGTTCGAACCTTATACAGGAACGAGTCGGTGTCTGTATACAGAAGCTCGATTTCTTCAACATATTGGGCCTTCAACACGTCATAGTGGAACCTGTGCATGAGTGTTTGCGACAGGTCGAGCACTGTGAACCCTGTGTGTATGTGCCTGTCGAACAATATGGCTTCGTTCAGCAAGTGGATCAGGGATATATTTTCGTCACAAATTGTCCTGTCAAGAAATGTCGGTTTTACCACGAGTTTATTCAGTCGTTTTTCATTACATGCCAATTAAATTGTTTGGCATTTTCTTTTATTTTCCATTAATATGATCAAAGTTGGATTGTTGGCGAATTCAACAAAATTCTTTCTCGTAATCGTTGGTGGCTGCCTAACCTTTTGCAGTATTTAAGTCAATGCAAGGTTTCAGCCAGGGATTTTGCTCAAATTGGAGCATACTGTGAATTTTCGTAAACTTCAATCCATGTTCGAGAGGATGTTTTAAGTTACAGCAATGGACGATGCAATTTTTCTTGTCTATCATGGTCGTTAGGAGCTTTGGCTGTTTCGAGCCGGGCAGGCACTGGTTGACGTGAAGAAATGGTAAATCAAGGTGTTCGCCGTGTAGGGCCATGAGGTACTCAACATCCACGTCTAGGATGTAACCCGTCACCCCGTTGTCAGACACGGACATTACGTAGATATTGGTGTGGGCCAATTGTGTATTGATAAAGTTAGCCACATGGCCCAGCCGTACAGATTGATTTCTTCGCGGTATTGCAGGAAGGTGGAATGCTTGCTTGGATCATATGTTTACGCTTTTTACGAGTAGTTCGTCATCGCATGACGTTTCACGCACTGGGCCACGCCATTATGGATTCCTTCCTCGATGAACATGTGCATGTCGTAATCGGTTAGAAACTCTAGCTCGACCTCCATCATTCGCAACATGGCATTGAAAAGGAAACCCTAGCATGCTGATGTAATTTGCACAGTCCAATCGATATGTAGAAATACACAAATTTCTGAAATTTTCTAAGACATCTGATAGAATTAGAACGCCCGTTTTCCAGTACAATTTTGAATATTCCTTTAGACTAGTACAGCCATACTCTTGCCATACCTTCTGGGCGTGGGCGTATTCTTCGTCGCATATCCCAGAGACCGTCAACATGTTGTACAAAGCCTCTTTCGGAGGCAGCTGCAGCTCGTCCAGCTTCTCCCAGCTGTCGACATAATTGTAGGGGAAGACGCCTTTGCGCGTGACGAGTGGCAGTTGGCCAGCACTGAAGAATTTCGCGGTGTTGATAATTTGATTTTGTGGCAGATACTCGGCCAGGGACGTCAGACTTCGAACCATGAGCTGGGATGTATCTTCAAACGGGATATAAAATCTGTCTCCCAACTGCTTTGAAAATGTGAAAAAATTTTCACTCGTGTGTGGCATGATGGAGATGTTTTTTGTATCATAGCCCTGCTGTCTTACGATAAAATTCTCGCCATATCCTAGATTATGGAAAAATACAACAAGTTTCTTCGGTCTTCGGCGCAGAAAATTGCAGCTGGTGCAAGCGGGCTTGATGTACCGCCGGTGAAGTGGTCATGGTCCCTCACCTTGTAATTTACGTGTGTGAATGGAGCAGTGCAATAGTAGCACCGTGTCGCTCTGGCATATCTGGTCTTTTCTGCGGGGGTGAGAGGCTCCATCGGCTTTGATGTGGCGTAAATCTCTTTTACTTTTTTGCCAATATCTACAATTGCCTCCATTAAATTTTCTCTGCATTTTCCCCCATGTATATGATAGGATCCTGGTTCAGCGAGGATGTTATTGCTGTAGGAATGACGTTGTCCACGTGGACGTAAATGCAGAAGCTATACGCCTCGTACTTCTGATAGATGTACATGTAGGAGCGGCTAGGGTCCGGTTCTCAGGTGTGAATTGATTTCAAATTGCCTCAAAATCTGCGTAAACAACGATTGGTAGTTTATCAATGGGGTGATGGTTCTTAAATTTTAATACTGTAGGCCTACCATTCTCTCCCGACTGAGGCATCTCGATTTTGGCTGGGGCATTTTCCTTGTAATATTTTTTGTTATTTCCCAGGCATTACTGCCCTGCCAACCCAGGTACCCATAGCCGCTTGCCAAAATAGGTGAAGCATCACTTGCATATGTGAATTTCACCATGGTGGGTGGTCAACTGGGATCTTATGAAACGACCGAAATTTTTTACACAGCAATAGTAAGCGTTCCGATCTTCGGCCGTCACCAGTAATAGGTCGAAATGAGGTGGCTTCTCTTTTTTTGTCACACATACGGGAACAACCTCCTCGTTATCATCCAGGGCGTTAATGTCCACAGATACTGACAAATTATTTTATTCAACATTTTTTATTTGGTGTAATGGTGTAAGTAGCCTCCAAAAATCAAATTTTGTTTCCAGTTCATGATAGCGGTTGTTGACTCGCTGCAGATTTTCGCCTTCCACGTAGCGTGCCATAATAACCCGCATGTGGTCACTGGTGTTTCGCGGGTTTATCATAGCGTATCTATTATTTATGGAAGTGCGGTGGTTGAAGTAATACGATACGCGAAGAGAGTCCAGTTTGTTGACACATCACTGTAGGTGATTAACTTTTGACAGTGTCCACTTGGAACCGCGTTCTTTGTATTGCGTCTCTTTAGTACATATTTTTTCTAAGCTATTCTGCACGGCCTCCTCAATATCGCTGATTTAATGGATTGTTATATTTGTCGTCTTAAATGCTATTTTGTCTGAACCTTCTTCTATTAGAGTCGGTTTCGTATAATCACACTTGAGCCAAATGTTAAATTTTATTACTCCATTTTCTCTCACGTCGTCCGTCAGCTAGTTTATTACATTTTGCTTAATGTTTATTAAATAATTACAAATATATTTTGTGGTTTCACTTGCGTTTTCGGACATGTTAGTCTTTAAATTGGACCTGAATGCAATTCCTGCCTCGACGAAGTCGTGAGGGTTGGCTGGCCAGCTCCGACAACGATTTGGGGTCACGAAGATCGAGCATGGTCCTGAACCTGTAAGGACGGGCTGTTGGGGAGCCACGTCGCGTCACGTGCGTTGGGCGGGTGGAGGGGCTCGTCCACTACACTTCGTCATATGTGTCCTAAGTGTATCTGACCTAGTAAACTCTTTGCCGCATTCTTCGCAAGTATATGAGCGTCTGTCTTTTTTAAAGTGGCAGCTAGTTCCAATGACGACGTGCCTCGCTTGTTCGCTTAAACCTCGCATTACAGAATTTACAATTCAAACTTGCTACCTGCCTGATCTTGCCTGTACAGCTGCGAATGTATTTATCCATATCGTCCTTGCGGGTTATTTGTACACCACATATCTCGCAAATCTGAGAATCGACCCTGAAGGGGTTGCGTACGCAACTGACCTCGCGTCGGAGCCCATTTCGACGGAGAGTGAAGTGCTTACCACAAAACCCACAAGAAAACAAAACTGAAGGTGACATCATTCCTACCCCAGCAGGTGTTGGAATGACGGATGCAACACTACGGTCAGCCATGGTTCGCATCACATGTGAAGAACCCAAGCAGCAACCTGCAACATGGATAAAATTGCATTAGCTTTTTTGCGCAATACAAATAATATTCATTTACATACAGTGACATTCCTAGCCAGGAAACCATTTATTTGTAATTCTCGACTTCACGTAACTTGATAAAAAAATTATATTTATAACGCCCTCAATATACATCAGTATAGGCATCTGTCATCTCTATTTAATGCATATATTTTTTTTTATTCTATATATTGTACCCTACATTTTTACAAATATATATTCTGTATTGTTTGGAAGATAATACAGTCAATTAAATGAACGGTGTACGGATGAGTGATCTGACGAAGGAACCCCCCAACCCCCGAGAAAATAGCATGCTAACGTTAGAAAATCTTTGTTGTTACCCACCAGGAATCGAACCAAGACTCGTCATAGCGGCAAGCCGCCACACTACACCTGTGTGTCACCGCGGTCGCCCGGAGCTGTTGTCTCCAGCTGGTCCTGCGTGTGACGAAGAAAGGGGCAGGGAATCAGTTTATGCTCCGACCCGCTCCACATACTATGAATGTGTCACACACACACACACACACACACATTCACGCACCATCTCGCCTGATTAAAAACTACGTTAGATTCAATATAAATTTTGAAAGGGGGAAAACTCAACTCAATTTTAATGCCAATACACATATTAAAACAAATTTACGCCAACGTCATTCTTACTAACAGAGATTTTTTTTTATTATCCAGGTACAAACACATTAATAAAACGGGAAAATAAATTTTGAAATCACAGGCCGAGACTTAATATGTTACAATCTANCCAGGTACAAACACATTAATAAAACGGGAAAATAAATTTTGAAATCACAGGCCGAGACTTAATATGTTACAATCTCCCACTCGTGTAAAAAATATTCACTGTACTGATTAATGTATTTACGTCTAAAGAAAGATAATATTTTATCGGTTAAGAAAGACCGTACAGTGTGAGTAAAAGTTCAGCTCCGAAAAAAATTATGAGCTGCTAGTGAAAGTAATAACATATGTGCTATGTGATGATAATAAATTAACGCAGCTCAGTGAAAATAAATGAATCTGTAATCACCGACTGAACTGGCGAAATTAGCTGCGACGCGAAGAAGACTCGACAGCAGTTCGACAGAAGCTGGAAAAGGAACAATATCCATTAAAAAATCTGAACGGTAAAGGACAATCATCGCTGTAAGTATTCGCGTGTATTTTTTTTAATTACCTGCAAACTAAGTATGCAGAATGAAGCAGGACCTCGACGAAGACAGCTCGTCGTGAAGATGGCATACGTGGTTCTCAAGCCGAGCGGATCACACCAAAACGGTAGCTCTACGCTGGGCGAAAAGACAAGTGGTGATATCTGTAAACAGAATATAACACATTATAGGGTACCTTGTTTAAGTAAGAGTTTTTTGCATACACCCCGCCGTTAATCGAACCTGGCTCACCTAAGTGGGAGGCGAGCAATCAGACTGCTGTCTCATGGGAAAGCGTACAGGAAGCGATAATCTGCAAATGTTTTGAAGGGGAAACGATGCGTGTTTTCTCAGCCGAAGCAAACGAAGGCTCGTGCTCGCAGCGCAGGAACGGGCCAGCCGGTCGTGAGTACTAATGTGTTTACTAATGTGAACATTTATAATTTTTTTTTGCAGGTGTTGTTTTACATTTGATGTGTCTGTATATACTCGTGATTCTCATAATAAATATTTATGTTAGAAATTATTTGAAGTGGGAAATATTCCAAGTCTTACTAGCTAGCGTGAAGTCACCGCTGCAGGCGAGCTGCTCGCTCCTTCCCAGGCTCCAGGTGGCCGCGCGCACCTTCTGCTGCATGCGCTGCAGGAAGAGCAAAGTACTATTTATTCATGGTTGCTAACCCGTGAATACTGCACGTGGTACTAACCTTAACTTCGGCTTTTATTGACGGCTGCAGTCTCATTAAATATTTTCATATTTTTTAAAGTTTTTTTAAAATTATAACAAAACTGATTAATTAAATAATTTTTATTTACGGACAGCGTAATTTAACTAACTTACATGAGCAGGAAATAAATCGGGATACAAATACAATTAATTTTTCATCACATTTATTTATGCACACGTCACAATCTTATTCTATTATCTTATTATAAATACTAGGAATAGTTTTTTTTTTACGAGTTTTTTCTCTAAGTCGTGGTGTTACACATAAAACTTTTCTTTTAAGTGTACCATGGGACATCATAATTCCACAATCTTAGGGCTTCGGAGTTGCACGGAGCACATAAATATCTTTGATTTTTGCAATTGTGAAGTCTTGTGGCGTACGTCTCGACGAGCTGTCGAAACTGCGGGAAGCAGCGCTGCTCGTGAAGGTATACGACGTTCGTTCCGATAGAGGACGCATAGCGAATCGCCGACTTCTGGCGTCTTCCAATCACGAAAACTGGGTACTCGCAAATTATGGCTTCCGCCAATACTTTGGGAAGTCTGTCTGGGAATATTTACTTCGTCCCACCTTAGTCCACGCGTTTCTTACCTCTGTAGGCGGTACGCCTGTTGCGTGGTACGGTCGAGGTGCTGCATGGACAAGGCGGTAAAAAAGTGAAAACTTTGGTTTTATCATCTTTGTCACTGTATGAGATGGCAATCTGCTTGATGGTGTACGAGTCCAACGAGCAAAACCTTGGATGTTGCAAAATATATTTTTTTTCACTAGATATTTGGTTACATAAAATATTTAAGTTCCCATGCACACTGAGTTTTTTTTTTTTCCAGAAATTTTTAACGAAGACATTAACAACTTCATCGGGCTTCATCCATACACGTCGGGCACCTATGTTCTGGGTTAGCTTCCTCGCCGGGTATTGCTTGCAAGTAAATTTCTTGAAGGGGAGCATCTTCCACAGATTCCGCTGACGATTAAATAACTTCCACGAGCGTGTCATTCCACGGGGGCGTCTTCCATGGGGGCGTCTTCCACAGGGGCGTCTTCCACAGGGACGTCTTTCACAGGCGCGTACGTCACGAGGGCTGCTCGGCGGACTTTTCACCAGCCCCTGCGATGTGGCTTGTGAGGTGGTGGAGTCCTCAAATCACTTATTGCACGGGAGGCAGTCCCGTATGTCTTCGTTCTGCTGTAGGAAGGCCGGCAAAAAATACTCGAATACAGTCGAAATTTCGTGAGGTACGTAGACCAAGAGATATTCATTCGGCAGGTAAGGCAACTCGTCCCGTGTGTCCACAGCACTAAGCGAGCCCACCCTTCCAAAAGCTAAAATAACCGAAAAGATTTTAAGGACGCTCGGACAACACACTTATATTTTTCTTTTTTAAGAGCGAGAAAATGACAGCTTTCCCAAGGGTGTTCGGGGCGCGCCTTTTGAAGAGTTTAGGGGGGAAAATACGTAAGCGTTTACGACTAAAGTAGGCCGCTGATTGGTCGGAACGAAGGTTTCCAAAAATGCACAAGTAATTAGCAAATAAGAGGGATTTTCACGTGATGTGGTAAGCCAATGTCAAACGTGGGTAGGAATGGAGAAGGTCGAACTAATACGAGTAATTGGGCAATTAAATATATTATTGGAGCGATTAAATAAATTGGAAGGAGGTGGAGGCCTGCCGACTAATTAACCAATGAGAAACATTGGTGTGGGCGGAGCGAAAGCGACTAATTGGTCGAACGAAGATGAGTAATTAGACAATGAGAAACATTGGTGGGGATCGAACGAATATGAGTAATGTGTAGAGGCCTGCTGACTAATTGGTCGAACGAAGGTTTCCGAAAACACAGGTGGAATTAGCCAATGAGAATCATTGGAGGGGATGAGCAATTAGCCACTGAGAATCATGGGTGGGGGGTCGAGCGAATGCATCTAATTGGCCAAACGAATGCGAGTAATTATCCAATGAGAAACATAAGTGGGTGTGCGGTAATTGAGCAATTAAATATGTTGGAGGGGGTCAGTCGTCTGCTGGACGTGGTGCTGGTGGGAAACTTCAGAAATGTAAGATTTTTGAAAATAAATTTTTAATAGTAAAATTGATTAATTATAATTTTTAATGATAATATTTGTAATAAATTAATCATACATTCTTGTAATTTATTGGGTTTTCAAGGTCAAATGTCTCTGGGGTCAAGGTCAAAGGTAAAGGTTAGGAACACCGACATCCTACATGGTGGACAAGATGGTCGCCGGGGGACCGGAATGACAGAGCATTAACAGCTCCGGCGCTCCGGTGCCAGACGCCGATGTGCCCAACTTCCCCAAATCCTACTACTAACGTGCATGACTGAATAACGTGCACATATTTATAAAATAATAGAGTCATAGCTTTTAACGCAAGGAAACAAAATTCTCGAAAGTTATGTATCACGGCAAAGAAATATTCCAAAGAAATTTATAATCTAATGAGTCCTTTAGAAATACACTTATAAAAAGCATTTGTCTGAACAACCATAACAGTAAAATTTACATTGACCTTGTTTTAAACCAATTATATATGGTCAAATCAAGCATGGGGCTGTTGAAGAAATTTTTGCCATTTTTACGGTTTGACCAAATAACTTTATAGGTATATTTGTTTTAGCCAAACATTTTTTTGCTACCTATACCATATTTTTAAAATGTATATTATACATCCAACTGTGTATCTATTTGAATTATGCACAAATTATATATTTGTGTTTAAAATGCTATATATGCTTGTTTTTACAAAACTTTTGTTTAAATCAACTACTGTATATATTTGCTAAACTTTTTGACATGGTTAATTTAACAATTCGGGATACATGACACTAAACAACGAACTTGGTTAGTATCAAGTGCGAGTCAATACATCAAGGCAGACGAAGAAACCGGAACGCCGTATCGTTTGTGGAGTTTTTGAAAGTTAACACCAGTTTTTGAAGGTATGTAAAATCTTGTTTTTATTGTTCGCTTTCCTATTGTCAATATAGATTAACTTCAATGGCGTTTCGTAGTGTTTCAAAGCAATGACGCCCACTCTGGTGTTGAATATTGGCGCTATCCCGCGTTAGTTATAAAAGCTACTCGCTAGGTTTACGCTTCTCTCGAGATTGTGTATACTAACTCTTGTAGATATATTATGCTGACCTACTTTCTTTAATTTCAATGCTTTGAAAAATTTTTGTTTAAAGGAAATGCTGACAAATTGCTTGTAAATATTTTTTACATTATTGTTTTACTCATGAAAATTACTTTCGATGTTAAAGAAAAACCACCTTCCTTCAACAACGATATTGTTTGAATGATGCTATCCTACTAGTTAAGCCAACCAAATGCATGATTTTTTTCTGCACAAACATAAATGTGGTTTATTAAAATGATTTGATTAAAAGTTATCCCTGTATTCAAGACACTTAGGTGCATGGTTGTTTTAACACGATATATTTGACTGAACAAAATTATTTGGTTCTTCCAAAAAAGTGAACTGAATTGACTGAACAGTGCATATCAGTTATTTTTTTGCTATAAAACATTGTTGAAACAACTAAATTATATATAACAAATAATTTGGTCGTTATAAACAATATGTTTGCAAGAATTCAAGTATACCATTTGGTTGTTTCAAACAAATTCTATTCGATTCTACCAAATAATTTTTCTCAGTGTGTCAAATACTCGATCTTCTCTAACTTCTTCTTTTAAAGATATAATTTATGGTTGTCTTGGAATTGACAATTTTTCTCTCAAAACGTTTATTTCTAAACTGTTCTTAAAATTTTACTTTTTGATGAGATTTAAAATTAAAGAATATTCTAAGTTTGCTAATTCTTTAATAATATTACCAATGTTAAACCACATATGATTTTTCCCCTGGGAAAATACATTTATTTCGATGGCATCTGAAAGTATGTGCAAAAATAAATTCAGTGTTATAACATATGCAATGGAAAGTAACACAGAAACGCCAAGAAATAATGTGAAAATATGATCAAGTTAAGTGTGCCGGTAGCATGGGGCAGTGGCCATGTACNCCAGGTACAAACACATTAATAAAACGGGAAAATAAATTTTGAAATCACAGGCCGAGACTTAATATGTTACAATCTACCACTCGTGTAAAAAATATTCACTGTACTGATTAATGTATTTACGTCTAAAGAAAGATAATATTTTATCGGTTAAGAAAGACCGTACAGTGTGAGTAAAAGTTCAGCTCCGAAAAAAATTATGAGCTGCTAGCGAAAGTAATAACATATGTGCTATGTGATGATAATAAATTAACGCGGCTCAGTGAAAATAAATGAATCTGTAATCACCGACTGAACTGGCGAAATTAGCTGCGACGCGAAGAAGACTCGACAGCAGTTCGACAGAAGCTGGAAAAGGAACAATATGCATAAAAAAATCTGAACGGTAAAGGACAATCATCGCTGTAAGTATTCGCGTGTATTTTTTTTAATTACCTGCAAACTAAGTATGCAGAATGAAGCAGGACCTCGACGAAGACAGCTCGTCGTGAAGATGGCATACGTGGTTCTCAAGCCGAGCGGATCACACCAAAACGGTAGCTCTACGCTGGGCGAAAAGACAAGTGGCGATATCTGTAAACAGAATATAACACATTATAGGGTACCTTGTTTAAGTAAGCGTTTTTTGCATACACCCCGCCGTTAATCGAACCTGGCTCACCTAAGTGGGAGGCGAGCAATCAGACTGCTGTCTCATGGGAAAGCGTACAGGAAGCGATAATCTGCAAATGTTTTGAAGGGGAAACGATGCGTGTTTTCTCAGCCGAAGCAAACGAAGGCTCGTGCTCGCAGCGCAGGAACGGGCCAGCCGGTCGTGAGTACTAATGTGTTTACTAATGTGAACATTTATAATTTTTTTTTGCAGGTGTTGTTTTACATTTGATGTGTCTGTATATACTCGTGATTCTCATAATAAATATTTATGTTAGAAATTATTTGAAGTGGGAAATATTCCAAGTCTTACTAGCTAGCGTGAAGTCACCGCTGCAGGCGAGCTGCTCGCTCCTTCCCAGGCTCCAGGTGGCCGCGCGCACCTTCTGCTGCATGCGCTGCAGGAAGAGCAAAGTACTATTTATTCATGGTTGCTAACCCGTGAATACTGCACGTGGTACTAACCTCAACTTCGGCTTTTATTGACGGCTACAGTCTCATTACATATTTTAATATTTTTTAAAGTTTTTTTTTAATTATAACAAAACTGATTAATTAAATAATTTTTATTTACCAACAGCGTAATTTAACTAACTCACATGAGCAGGAAATAAATCGGGATAAAAAAAATTAATTTTTCATCACATTTATTTATGCACACGTCACAATCTTATTCTTCTCCATAGCAAAAAAAAATACAAGGAATAGTTTTTTTAACGAGTTTTTTCTCTAAGTCGTGGTGTTACACATAAAACTTTTCTTTTAAGTGTACCATGGGACATCATAATTCCACAATCTTAGGGCTTCGGAGTTGCACGGAGCACAAAAATATCTTTGATTTTTGCAATTGTGAAGTCTTGTGGCGTACGTCTCGACGAGCTGTCGAAACTGCGGGAAGCAGCGCTGCTCGTGAAGGTATACGACGTTCGTTCCGATAGAGGACGCATAGCGAATCGCCGACTTCTGGCGTCTTCCAATCACGAAAACTGGGTACTCGCAAATTATGGCTTCCGCCAATACTTTGGGAAGTCTGTCTGGGAATATTTACTTCGTCCCACCTTAGTCCACGCGTTTCTTACCTCTGTAGGCGGTACGCCTGTTGCGTGGTAGGGTCGAAGTGCTGCATGGACAAGGCGGTAAAAAAGTGAAAACTTTGGTTTTATCGTCTTTGTCACTGTATGAGATGGCAATCTGCTTGATGGTGTACGAGTCCAACGAGCAAAACCTTGGATGTTGCAAAATATATTTTTTTTCACTAGATATTTGGTTACATAAAATATTTAAGTTCCCATGCACACTGAGATTTTTTTTTAGAAATGTTTAACGAAGACATTAACAACTTCATCGAGCTTCATCCATACACGTCGGGCACCTATGTTCTGGGTTAGCTTCCTCGCCGGGTATTGCTAGCAAGTAAATTTTTTGAAGGGGAGCATCTTCCACAGATTCCGCTGACGATTAAATAACTTCCACGAGTGTGTCTTTCCACGGGGGCGTCTTCCATGGGGGCGTCTTCCACAGGGGCGTCTTCCACAGTGACGTCTTTCACAGGCGCGTACGTCACGAGGGCTGCTCGGCGGACTTTTCACCAGCCCCTGCGATGTGGCGTGTGAGGTGGTGGAGTCCTCAAATCACTTCTTGCACGGGAGGCAGTCCCGTATGTCTTCGTTCTGCTGTAGGAAGGCCGGCAAATACTCGAATACAGTCGAAATTTCGTGAGGTACGTAGACCAAGAGATATTCATTCGGCAGGTAAGGCACTCGTCCCGTGTGTCCAAGGCACTAAGCGAGCCCACCCTTCCAAATGCTAAAATAACCGAAAATATTTTAAGGACGCTCGGACAACACACGTATATTTTTCTTTTTTAAGAGCGAGAAAATGACAGCTTTCCCGATGGGGTTCGGGGCGCCCCTTTTAAAGAACTTAGGGGAAAAAAATACGTACGCGTTTACGACTAAAGTAGGCCGCTGATTGGTAGGAACAAAGGTTTCCAAAAATGCACAAGTAATTAGCAAATGAGAGGGATTTTCACGTGATGTGGTAAGCCAATGTCAAACGTGGGTAGGAATGGAGAAGGTCGAACGAACGCGAGTAATTGGGCAATTAAATATATTATTGGAGCAATTAAATAAATTGGAAGGAGGTGGAGGCCTGCCGACTAATTGGTCGAACGAAGGTGAGTAATTAGACAATGTGAAACATTGGTGGGGATCGAACGAATATGAGTAATTTGTAGAGGCCAGCTGACTAATTGGTTGAACGAAGGTTTCCAAAAACACACGTGGAATTAGCCAATGAGAATCATTGGTGGGGATGAGTAATTAGCCACTGAGAATCATGGGTGGGGGGGGGCGAGCGAATGTATCTAATTGGCCAAACGAATGCCAGTAATTACCCAATGAGAAACATAAGTGGGTGTGGGGTAATTGAGCAATTAAATAATGTTGGAGGGGGTCAGTCGTCTGCTGGATGTGGTGCTGGTGGGAAACTTCGGAAATGTAAGATTTTTGAAAATAAATTTGTAATAGTAAATATGATTAATTATAATTGTTAATGATAATATTTTGTAATAAATGATTTATAAATTCTTTTAATTTATTGGGTTTTCAAGGTCAAAGGTCTCTGGGGTCAAGGTCAAAGGTAAAGGTCAGGAACACCGACATCCTACATGGTGGACAAGATGGTCGCCGGGGGACCGGAATGACAGAGCATTAACATTTCCGGCACTCCGGCGCCAGACGCCGATGTGCCCAACTCCCCCAAATCCTACTACTAATGTGCATGACTTAATAACGTGCACATATTTATAAAATAATAGAGTCGTAACTTTTAATGCAAGGAAATAAAATTCTCGAAATTTATGTATCACGGCAAAGAAATATTCCAAAGAAATTTACAATATAATAAGTTCTTTAGAAATGCGCTGATAAAAAGGATTTGTCTGAACAACCATAACAGTAAAATTGACATTGAGCTTGTTGTTTTAAACGAACTATATATGGTCAAATCAAGCATGGGACTGTTGAAGAAATTTAGGCTCTTTTTACGGTTTGACCAAATAACTTTATAGGTATATTTGTTTTAACCAAACATTTTTTTGCTGACTATACCATATTTTTTAAATGTATATTATACATCCAACTGTATATCTATTTGAATTATGCACAAATTATATATTTCTGTTTAAAATGCTATATACGCTTGCTTTTACAAAACTATTTGTTTAAATCAACTACTGTATATATTTGCTAAACTTTTTCACATGGTTCATTTAACAATTCGGGATACATGCGACTAAACAACGAACTTGGTTGGTATCAAGTGCGAGTCAATACATCAAGGCAGACGAAGAAACCGGAACGCCGTATCGTTTGTGGAGTTTTTGAAAGTTAACACCAGTTTTTGAAGGTATGTAAAATCTTGTTTTTATTGTTCGCTTTCCTATTGTCAATATAGATTAACTTCAATGGCGTTTCGTAGTGTTTCAAAGCAATGACGCCCACTCTGGTGTTGAATATTGGCGCTATCCCGCGTTAGTTATAAAATCTACTCGCTAGGTTTACGCTTCTCTCGAGATTGTGTATACTAACTCTTGTAGATATATTATGCTGACCTACTTTCTTTAATTTCAATGCTTTGAAAAATTTTTGTTTAAAGGAAATGCTGACAAATTGCTTGTAAATATTTTTTACATTATTGTTTTACTCATGAAAATTACTTTGGATGTTAAAGAAAAACCACCTTCCTTCAACAACGATATTGTTTGAATGATGCTATCCTACTAGTTAAGCCAACCAAATGCATGATTTTTTTCTGCACAAACATAAATGTGGTTTATTAAAATGATTTGATTAAAAGTTATCCCTGTATTCAAGACACTTAGGTGCATGGTTGTTTTAACACGATATATTTGACTGAACAAAATTATTTGGTTCTTCCAAAAAAGTGAACTGAATTGACTGAACAGTGCATATCAGTTATTTTTTTGCTATAAAACATTGTTGAAACAACTAAATTATATATAACAAATAATTTGGTCGTTATAAACAATATGTTTGCAAGAATTCAAGTATACCATTTGGTTGTTTCAAACAAATTCTATTCGATTCTAATGAATAATTTTTCTCAGAGTGTCAAATACTTTATCGTCTCTAACTTCTTCTTTTAAAGATATAATTTATGGTGGTCTTGGAATTAACAATTTTTCTCTCAAAACGTTTATTTCAAAACTGTTCTTAAAATGTTACTTTTTGATGACATTGAAAATTAAATAATATTCTAAGTTTGCTAATTCTTTAATAATATTACCAATATTAAACCACATATGATTTTTCCCCTGGGAAAATACATTTATTTCGATGGCATCTGAAAGTATGTGCAAAAAGAAATTCAGTGTTATAGCATATGCAATGGAAAGTAGCACAGAAACGCCAAGAAATAATGTGAAAATATGATCAAGTTAAGTGTGCCGGTAGCATGGGGCAGTGGCCATGTACNCACAGAAACGCCAAGAAATAATGTGAAAATATGATCAAGTTAAGTGTGCCGGTAGCATGGGGCAGTGGCCATGTACTCACAGCTGTAAATAAGCAACACGCTCCGAGACTCATCATGGCAGGACAGGAAATTTTGGGGGTGTCCGTGTAAGGACGACCTTTCCTGTATGTGTGTGTGTGTATATATATATATAAGCTTTTAGCTGTTCACGGGGTAAACTGAGCACTTTTAAAAAGGTTTGCTTAAGATCTTCTTATACGCACACTAGCGACCCGGCCCGGCTTCACCCGGGTACAATTTAGTTTTTACAGCGATACACTAATAAATAAATTGGTAAAAAAACAATTTCAATATTATATGATAGTAAATTAGTAAACTACTATCATATGCAACAGATATACATACATACACGTCACGCCTGTCTCCCAGAGGAGTAGGCAGAGATTATGGACCTCCATTTTTCACGATCCTAACATACCTACCCCCTTCACTTTATCCACATTCATACATCTCTAATATAACAATATTATATATGATAGTGGTTTAGAAATTTTCTTTGTATACAACATTAATCATTTTGCTTCCTACCACCAGCACCAAAAGATTTCTTGTTTGACGTGACACGCGAAAGGGTTACGTATAGTTGTCCGTGTGAAAAAAATGCTCCACTCAAATCCACTCCAGCCACATAAAGTGTTTGATACTGTGCCTTATTTATAGTCATACCAAAACAAACTCTTATTGGAAAATTGGCTCTTTTAAAATTAATAGGCAAATCCGAGGGAATAATTGGTATTCTAGGTAGTAAAACAGTTTCTCCAGAAAGATAACTTTTTTAACTTTTTATTTGTAATCGAGTCCCGTCACATAGTTTCTGTGGATTTATATTTCGGAATAAAATTATGGGAGCTTTAACTTTTAAAGTAAGTTTTTATGGTGGCATGCCAGAAGGATTCAATGAATTAAGAAATTCTGTGGGATAGTGCACAGGTTCTTCACTGTCGAGTACTGTATCTACTGAGTAATATACTTGTGTTTGCGCATTGATTTCTGCGAGCACTAATTCGATAATTTTTTCAACTTGTTCATTAGTAGGCGATAATATATCCCTTTCTTTGAACCATGATAATGTCCTATTTGAAAGGTCGTGTATTTCAGGGTAAACGTTATCTATCAGTTGTTGGTGGTCGATGACTGACACACATATATCACTATTGAGATAAATGTTTCCACAATCCATCGGAAGCTCTCCATTTCAGACTTTCAGTAGCATTTCAGCAAACATACTGTTATCTTCTGAAGACATAAGTACTCCCATGTTTGTTTTGAGTGCTAGTTTGGTTACGTTTGGCCAAATTGTATGCTGTAAAGGACATTTATTATCTATATTAAACAGGTCTAATTATGAATTAATTTATTTTGATAAAGATTAAGTTCTTTGTGGTTAGGAGAAGACAGTGAATTTTCCTTTTGCTTTTACTGCGTAATTTAAATTTTAAATACGATTATTACTACTTATCTATTAAATATATATATATGCTACCGCTGACGTTTTTGTAGATCATTTAAATTTACACAATTATTTCGTACACGATTTTGTTATATCTCTAAAGGATTCGGCAGCGTATTCTATGAGAGCGCGCTGGCGGCAAACTTTTTCCCGACTTNGAGCGCGCTGGCGGCAAACTTTTTCCCGACTTGATTTACTAATACCGTTAATGCTCAGCCCCTATAAGTTCTAGGGCAATTTTTAATACACAGAAACCTTCCCTGATAAATGCAGATCGTAACAGTAAAACCGCATCCAAATCCTTTCAGTAGTTCTCGAGATTAGCGCAGTCATACAGACAGGCAGACGCGCGCCTGGGAGTTCCTTTTATACTATGTTTGGATTGTGTATTCTTCCGCCATATGTAAAACTAACATTGGCCTGTGTTTGATCACTTAAGTCATTCACAAGTCAAGTAAAACTTAGAATTATCATATAAGTACATATTTTAGCAATTCACCAATTTATACAATTAAAACGGTAAGCAAAATAAATAATTTCAGTATTTGCAAATCTCTATCTAACACTTCTTATTGGACGTAAAAACATGGAACTACTTTCTTTTCATCGTGGCCAACTTTACTAGCCACATACAAGACCTTGTGCTCTTTAAAATCTGTGCAGGTATGTATCGGCAGTGACATTTCTCGAAGTTTGATTTCAAAAGTTCTCAGTAAACTGTGGCTAGTTTGTGTGTGAATATATATATATATACATACACACACGTCCGACGGGATTCTTTATGTAAAATTAAGTGGGAAATGTACAGGATACTTTTTAACTTTCTTCCTAAACTGAACACTAAGGAAGGAATTAAACTTAAATAATCAAGTTTTTATACTGTGNGATACTTTTTAACTTTCTTCCTAAACTGAACACTAAGGAAGGAATTAAACTTAAATAATCAAGTTTTTATACTGTGTTTTTGCGAAATATAGGAAAATAAGTGAATTTGTATTTTTCTCTGAACATTGTTTTATGTTATCGGGATCTTCTACCTAAAAGCAATTTCACCTAATACTACCCACCGTAAAGGAAATAACAGGGTTGGCCACCCTCTCATTGCATATAACTTTCTTTACCGTCATGATTTATGAACGTTCTATGCTAATTTATTCAGTAGTATGATCTAATTAACAAGAATTGTTCTCTTTGGCAACTGCCCAGGACCCACCATTTTTGTGTAAACAGTACACTCGGCTGCAGCGGTACAGCGCCTAGCACGTAGGCAACTTTACCTAATTGTTTATGTGGTTATGCTGCTGTTGTACCCACTGCACAGACGACAGTCGCGGAGATTTTTAACACTTACTGTAAACAACATGTAGGCCTGCCATAAATTAATAAGCTTACAGTACTGACGCATCCAATTTAGTTTTAGAAGCCCAGCTAAAGTTATCCTTCCAAAATATTTTCACACTTCGTGAAAAAAAGCTTAACTAAGTCTAGAAACATATACCAAATGGACAACGCACCGCATTCGTGCGCACTCAGTGTAATAATATTTTACATAAAAACTATTTTTACTACCCATTATCAATACACTTATTTCGCCCCTGTTATAATTCAAATGAAATATTATAATTTATAGATTGAATACAAGTAAAAGTATAATTTAACCAAAAATAAGGTACTTTTAAGTTAACGCATGTATAAAACGATCGTGATAAAATATTTAGGAGACAAAAAAAAAGTAATACATGCGGTGGTTTTTCAAATGTGTGATTCGAAAAATGTGAAGAAACCACGCCTGGAACTGTATCGTTGCCGTTGAAAGTTGTGTGTGTATGCGTTTTACACAAAAACGGTGGGTCCTGGGAAGTCGCAGCAAGAGGACAATTTCTACAAATTATATCATACTGCTCAGGAAATCAACACTAAACGTTCATCGATCATGAAGGTAAAAAACTCGTACGCAGTAAGAGGGTATACATTCATTTCATTTCCATTACGGTGGGAGGAATTAGTGAGAGTTTTCTCATACGTTGAAGATCCAAACAGCACAAGACAATGTTCGGGGAATCGTAATCTTGTTTCACTTCGTCTCCAATAATTTTGGAAAAATACAGTTTACAGACTCGAATTTTAAAGGCTCGTATATCTTTTAATATTCAGTTGAAGTAGAAAGTGTCCCAAATATAGGAATCACTTCACGAAGTTTGTCGACGGACTAGTTCAGGCCTGTCCTGTATAACTGCGGTATTATTTGTGGTTTTTTATTATTGAACGTTGTCGACGATAGTGATGCTACATCTTGGAGGGAAGAACTGGAGAGGCAACGGCAGTCCGCGCATGAGCAGCCGTGGGGTCTATC
>NQII01002668.1:311724-329591 GCA_002778355.1 Clitarchus hookeri
TGAGCAGCCGTGGGGTCTATCAGATGACGTGCTCGCTCGGAGGCTCGTTGCGGCAACCACCGCGTGATGGGGCGGTGGTCGATCCCGCGCCAACACGCGCACAGGACAATGCGCGCTCGAGGGTAACCGTTGCGACAGGCTCGCGGAGAGCTATTTCCGACGTCTCCAGGCCTCTCACGTCCTCGCTACAGGCGTCACGACAGCGAGCCTCTTGCAGACTTCGACGACAACAAGGTGTTGCGCCACCCCGCGATTGCGACGCCGCGCCGCGCCGCGCCGGCTAGCCTCTGTGCGCGGGGGGTGGAATTTCTTATATTTCCGATTCGGTGTTTGTGGGTCGCGTATCTCTGCTGGCCCGGTTCACCCCCTCTCCTCTTTCTCATTCTCGCCACTTGATGAAAACAACCAGGCGTCGGCGTTTGTCCATAGTTGAAGCTTGCTGACGAAATACTCGATTGTCATCTACAGCCAGCAGTAGATAACCCGACTCCGTGATACGTCTTGTGACGCCAGCGACCTACACTGAGGATGATATATATATGATTCTCATCGTTGTCCTCAAGGCCACAGGTTTTGGCTTTACTACAGACTATAATATACGGCTGGACTGAGGAAGACGTGCCTTCCTGATTATAGTTAAGAGTTAGTAGTCCGGACACATTTTCTGTGCGTTCGTTGTTTGCGCGTTTACCGGTATCTCGGCAAATAAATATCGTGTAAATACAATTTTTTTTCAGAAAATATTAAAAATAATTATCTAAGCCCGTATAGTTTTGTTCTTATAAAATTAAGTTACTTCGAAAAGAAAAAAAATCGTGAGAATGGCTAAAAATCTTATTTTTAGTGCTCTCCTGCGCAGTTTCCTTGATACGGAGGAGAAAAATAAAACTCTACAGTCGTAGTTTAATCTATGTGTTTTCATTACGTGTAATAAAACCCCACTTTTACTGATCTCATTTTCACAGGAAAGCGTAACAGCGGAAGCACTGCACGCGGGTTCAGCGCCTTGTGCATAGGAGCGACGGGGCGCTGGTCGCGCGTGTAATTGCCGCCCGTATCGCTGTGCCTCACCGCAAAAAATAAAAAAAATAAAATAAAAAATCTTGTGGCAATGTATTCTTAAAAGTGCTGTCTGGCTGTATATATTTATTTTGCATTGATTGATATTAACCCAATGATTTGTATCCACGCGTCAAAACAAAAATGGTAATGTGAAATTGTTATATTTATAGCAATATTACGTCAAATCTTTATTATTAAATTATACGCATCTACAGCCACTGTTATTTTTCAATGTTAATTTGAATTGGAGGGAGCCATGCAACTGAAAACGTAGACTAATGGACCACTTACGGTGGTTAATTCCTAGTCAGGTAAAGATCAAAACACCTGTAATTTAGCCTGAATGTTGAGTGTTCAAGTTCCGATTCCAGCAAGGTGGTGAGTGACGACGTAAAATGCTTGTTAAGTAAACTTTGTCACTCTATAAGTCCGCAAAACATTAGGAAGCAATGCCGCCGATCAATATCAAATAAATAGGTTACTAATAATTCGAGACTACCTCAAACCAGGCAAATTGCTTTCCTTACGCAGATATTATTATAATGCTTCAAGTTACAGTGGCATTTATATTAATTTTCTGCTTAGCTATAATTATTTCAGACGTTTAGCTGTGGACAAGTACCGATAACACACAATGGCATGTTGTCATCAGTGTACAGAAATAAGAAAATCTTAATATAACTTGCGCTGTTAAAGTATAAGCCCTTTGCAAAATTTTGTGTTGACCAGGCCATTGGCAACAGAAGTGTCCAACAATACGAAATAAGAATTTACTTCCATAAAATACATATATACTGATGACCATAATAGTTAAGAATGTACTGATTCACAATTAAATATTATTACGGTAATTGAAAGGTTGACCTAACTTCGCTGATGACACAAGCATGTTGAACCAAATTTTCAGTGAAGTAATTTTTCCGCTGTGGTGGGGAGAAGGGGTGAAAAATCTGAAGGCTTATTGTACAGTGGGTCGGAATAGAAGATGCGAATTTTTTAATACAAGTAGGGTGCGCGTCACCATGCCACCAAGTTTATCTGAACTTATTTCAGCTTGTTGGATCAGAGTGGGACTCCTGTTCCCATCCTTAGATATTACAGGAGACAAATTCCAGAGCTATCAACACAACTGTACACACAACATACAACACTTGTTATTACCAGGAATTCCATAAGCCTTATCTGCCACCTTTTATAGTAAGTCTAAAGCTTTGCTGTGCAGTACCGGCCAGATCCCAATATTTTAGTCCGTTACCAGACTAGTGAGGCACTTCAGTGCCTTAATTGGCTGCAGTTGAATGCAATCCAATAGAAGGAGATTACGCTCCTTCCAATCGCGGTGGATTAGCGTGGATACCACCTCACCTTTCAACAACAACGAACAGGGTTGAACCTGAACGCGTCACCTTGATGAGGCCGAGGCCTATCCAACTTCTACGAACGCGCTTCGTGAACGGGTCTTCTTACTAGGCGGACCAGACCGTTGTCCCTTCATTAGCAAACATCAACCCTTCGAAACCACCACCAGCACCAATGGTATTCCTCTTTTATACCCCCGAGAGATAATCAATGGTCCCAATCACTTTCTCTCCCCGAGTACTGAGGCCGCATGTGCCACCACCGACTTCTCCGGCCGGGGTTACTGACCGCCAGTCATGGCCCTTCAGGCAAATATCCGTCTGGTAAACAGGGTAGTCAACCAATGCCACCCAGAGTCCGACCCGCGATCGGCTTGGCCAAAGTCCGGGCTTCACACCGATCCCCTGGGTCCCCACGACTATACCATGTACACCGAGTTTTCGCCCAGAGCGGCCCAACTCCTCCAGGACGCGAGACAATCCCTTCTACGGAGCTCCGCCACCCCGGGATCTGCCCACCACTGCAGGCCCCAGCTTAGGGTTGTGCATTCGGCTCGCGGGTAATAACCGCAGGCGAGAGACACATGCAGCCTCTTAACGCTACACATGACCTCGCCGTGGCTGATCGCCAGTGCACTGGTGCGGCCGCCACTACCCCGTAGTCGTCCTCACTTCGTCAGCCACAGTGCAAGTACCGTGTTTCCAGCCCAGACCTTTCGGGGAGGTGGAGATATACTTGATCAGCGCTAGGCTATTTATTCGCATAGCCGCCCCATTTCAGAGACCGTGCCTTTAGCCGTGTGGGATCCACAGGAGTAATTCTTTCCCTCGTCAGGAGTCGAGGAGGCCCCACCGGAGCTCGTCAGCTGGGACAAGAGCCCATCTCCAGACCAAACACAGTGTGTCGTGGTGTTCCAGAGGGAGGGAGTGTCCTGCACGCCGATCTGCCCTTACACCTATTAGAGGCTGGTCGTTTCACCTACACGGATCGCCGCCAGGGAACGGCCGAACGAGGATAGTCATTCCCGCAGGCGTGACTACCCAACCAGATTTCGGGCAGAAGCGCTTCATATCTACACTCCCTTACGGTGAGTGCGTTTTCGCCGCAATTGCCCATTACAGGCTGATTGCTCGACCATCAGCCCAGCTCTAACCCGGCCCCCCTGGGCCCACCACGTTACCAAACAGAAATCTACATATGATCACGAGCAAGATTATTTGGCAAATCCACCGGTTATAGGAATCTTTCGAACACTATACATTTTCACGCTGTATAGTAATTTAGGGTNATTCGGTGTTTGTGGGTCGCGTATCTCTGCTGGCCCGGTTCACCCCCTCTCCTCTTTCTCATTCTCGCCACTTGATAAAAACAACCACGCGTCGGCGTTTGTCCATAGTTGAAGCTCGCTGACGAAATACTCGATTGTCATCTACAGCCAGCAGTAGATAACCCGACTCCGTGATACGTCTTGTGACGCCAGCGACCTACACTGAGGATGATATATATCTGATTCTCATCGTTGTCCTCAAGGCCACAGGTTTTGGCTTTACTACAGACTATAATATACGGCTGGACTGAGGAAGACGTGCCTTCCTGATTATAGTTAAGAGTTAGTAGTCCGGACACATTGTCTGTGCGTTCGTTGTTTGCGCGTTTACCGGTATCTCGGCAAATAAATATCGTGTGAATACAATTTTTTTTCAGAAAATATTAAAAATAATTATCTAAGCCCGTATAGTTTTGTTCTTATAAAATTAAGTTACTTCGAAAAGAAAAAAAATCGTGAGAATGGCTAAAAATCTTATTTTTAGTGCTCTCCTGCGCAGTTTCCTTGATACGGAGGAGAAAAATAAAACTCTACAGTCGTAGTTTAATCTATGTGTTTTCATTACGTGTAATAAAACCCCACTTTTACTGATCTCATTTTCACAGGAAAGCGTAACAGCGGAAGCACTGCACGCGGGTTCAGCGCCTTGTGCATAGGAGCGACGGGGCGCTGGTCGCGCGTGTAATTGCCGCCCGTATCGCTGTGCCTCACCGCAAAAAATAAAAAAAATAAAAAATAAATCTTGTGGCAATATATTCTTAAGAGTGCTGTCTGGCTGTATATATTTATTTTTCATTGATTGATATTAACCCAATGATTTGTATCCACGCGTCAAAACAAAAATGATAATGTGAAATTGTTATATTTATAGCAATATTACGTCAAATATGTATTATTAAATTATACGCAGCTACAGCCACTGTTCTTTTTCAATGTTAATTTTAATTGGAGGGAGCCATGCAACTGAAAACGTAGACTAATGTACCACTTACGGTGGTTAATTCCTAGTCAGGTAAAGATCAAAACACCTGTAATTTAGCCTGAATGTTGAGTGTTCAAGTTCCGATTCCAGCAAGGTGGTGAGTGACGACGTAAAATGGTTGTTAAGTAAACTTTGTCACTCTATAAGTCCGCAAAACATTAGGAAGCAATGTCGCCGATCAATATCAAATACATAGGTTACTAATAATTCGAGACTACCTCAAACCAGGCAAGTTGCTTTCCTTACGCAGATATTATTATAATGCTTCAAGTTACAGTGGCATTTATATTAATTTTCTGCTTAACTATAATTATTTCAGACGTTTAGCTGTGGACAAGTACCGATAACACACAATGGCACGTTGTCATCGGTGTACAGAAATAAGAAAATCTTAATATAACTTGTGCTGTTAAAGTATAAGCCCTTTGCAAAATTTTGTCTTGACAAGGCCATTGGAAACAGAAGTGTCCAACAATACGAAATAAGAATTTACTTCCATAAAATATATACTGATGAACATAATAGTTAAGAATGTACTGATTCACAATTAAATATTATTACGGTAATTGAAAGGTTGACCTGACTTCGCTGATGACACAAGCATGTTGAACCAAATTTACAGTGAAGTAATTTAACCGCTGTGGTGGGGAGAAGAGGAGGAAAATCTGAAGGCTTATTGTACAGTATGTCGAAATAGAAGATGCGAATTTTTTAATACAAGTAGGGTGCACGTCACCATGCCACCAAGTTTATATGAACTTAGTTCAGCTTGTTGGATCAGAGCGGGACTCCTGTTCCCATCCTTAGATAATACAGGAGACAACTTACAGAGCTATTAACACAACAGTACACACAACATACAACACTTATTATTACCAGGAATTCCATAAGCCTTATCTGCCACCTTTTATAGTAAGTCTAAAGCTTTGTTGTGCAGTACCGGCCAGATCCCAATATTTTAGTCCGTTACCAGACTAGTGAGGTACTACAGTGCCTTAGTTGGCTGCAGTTGAATGCAATCCAATAGAAGGAGATTACGCTCCTTCCAATCGCGGTGGATTAGCGTGGATACCACCTCACCTTTCAACAACAACGAACAGGGTTGAACCTGAACGCGTCACCTTGATGAGGCCGAGGCCTATCCAACTTCTACGAACGCGCTTCGTGAACGGGTCTTCTTACTAGGCGGACCAGACCGTTGTCCCTTCATTAGCAAACATCAACCCTTCGAAACCACCACCAGCACCAATGGTATTCCTCTTTTATACCCCCGAGAGATAATCAATGGTCCCAATCACTTTCTCTCCCCGAGTACTGAGGCCGCATGTGCCACCACCGACTTCTCCGGCCGGGGTTACTGACCGCCAGTCATGGCCCTTCAGGCAAATATCCGTCTGGTAAACAGGGTAGTCAACCAATGCCACCCAAAGTCCGACCCGCGATCGGCTTGGCCAAAGTCCGGGCTTCACACCGATCCCCTGGGTCCCCACGACTATACCATGTACACCGAGTTTTCGCCCAGAGCGGCCCAACTCCTCCAGGACGCGAGACAATCTCTTCTACGGAGCTCCGCCACCCCGAGATCTGCCCACCACTGCAGGCCCCAGCTTAGGGTTGTGCATTCGGCTCGCGGGTAATCCCCGCAGGCGAGAGACAGATGCAGCCTTTTAACGCTACACATGACCTCGCCGTGGCTGATCGCCAGTGCACTGGTGCGGCCGCCACTACCCCGTAGTCGTCCTCACTTCGTCAGCCACAGTGCAAGTACCGTGTTTCCAGCCCAGACCTTTCGGGGAGGTGGAGATATACTTGATCAGCGCTAGGCTATTTATTCGCATAGCCGCCCCATTTCAGAGACCGTGCCTTTAGCCGTGTGGGATCCACAGGAGTAATTCTTTCCCTCGTCAGGAGTCGAGGAGGCCCCACCGGAGCTCGTCAGCCGGGACAAGAGCTGATCTCCAGACCAAACACAGTGTGTCGTGGTGGTCCAGAGGGAGGAAGTGTCCTGCACGCCGATCTGACCTTACACCCATTAGAGGCCGATCGTTTTACCTACACGGATCGCCGCCAGGAACGGCCGAACGAGGATAGTCATTCCCGCAGGCGTGACTACCCAACCAGATTTCGGGCAGAAGCGCTTCATATCTACACTCCCTTACGGTGAGTGCGTTTTCGCCGCAATTGCCCATTACAGGCTGATTGCTCGACCATCAGCCCAGCTCTAACCCGGCCCCCCTGGGCCCACCACGTTACCAAACAGAAATCTACATATGATCACGAGCAAGATTATTTGGCAAATCCACCGGTTATAGGAATCTTTCGAACACTATACATTTTCACGCTGTATAGTAATTTAGGGTGTTAGCATGATATACGTTATACACTTGAATGACCAAATATTAATTTAATACCATAGTAAAGTGGAGAAGAGTAATGCTATTTGGGCGGCTCTTAAGAGTGAAGTATTGAGAGCCGATGGGGGCGCAGCGAGAAGGGAGTGCAAGTGCGAGGGGAACGGGAGATCCTCGAGAAAATTCGCTGACCAGCGGCATCGTCCGGCACGATTCCCACACGCGTTAATATGGGAGCGATCCCAGGAATTGAACCTGGTTCATCTAGATGAGAAGCTAGTAATCTGACCACTACACCAACGCGGCCACAACCACAGTAAAATAGAACGAAGTTAGATGAAGGAAGTTTCATGACACCATGAACCCTATAAATCCCAGTAGACACAGTAAAAACTTAAAAGGCAAAATTTAATTTTTGCAATGTTCAGTCACTCGATTTACAGTCCATCCGAACCTTTTGTTGTAAGTGCTTCACAGAAAAGTGAGGCTCTGTAGATAGTGAAAATACTCATGTGCTGTGACATACTCTACGTGGCCACCGGCTACCCCTTTACTTTCAGGGAACCTGCTCAGTATAATGCCATGTAAGCAAATGCACAAACATCCGGACACCATACACACGTTTTCTGTCATAGTGCGAGTCTTTTGGAGAGAGTTCTATGTATTCTAAAGTGTCATGATTGTTAGATCCCCAGAAATCTCGACATTCTGTCAGAGAGATTTCTCAGCAGTTAAATGTGTTTCGATACATTATTAGCAATGCCATTGACAAGAGCAACGTCCTGGAAGCACTTGCCCCAACCGTTGCTCAGAAAGGCCCAGGAAACAATCGGGACCGGTCAACTCTGAAATGTGTTATACAAACCACCGGTCAGAGCGATGTGTCAGTGACTGCAGAGGACTTCTGACGCAGTTCAGGTAGAGGGTACAGTGATATAACTCTCTGCCTGGAGGTCGAAGCACTTGTTTTTCTGTCGACAAGCTGACAAGACAATACATCTACTATTATCAACTCACTTTTTTTTGTTTTAAAGCTTATTAAGAAGTAAAACACCTTTTTCCTTAATTTAATTATATTTTCTAATCATACTTGACTGTGGCTGTTAAAGTGTTAATGCTCGTGCGGAGAGTATACTGGGCCAAAGATGTTCCGCGCCTAGTTCAGGCTTTACTCAAACTGTAAGTATGGTACCCTGTCAGTAATAAAATTATTCAAAGACAACTGCAATGAATATGTTCCGCCATTTTAAACATTTCTATTAACAATCGTGTAAACTACAATAGTAGATTTTCTACAATCACTCAGATATACACTTCGTTTCGTGAACAGATGCACCGTCATGCTGAAACTGAAATGGACCAGTTCAAAATTGTTGCTACAGTCAGCGTTGTGCTGATTTCTATTAAATTTCTTCTATGCATTGTGATTAATGATTCCAGGTTGTAGATGTGCTAGATTAAAACATGCCTTAAAAAGAGGACATTACCATGAATTCACTTCTTTATTTCACAGCGGAAAAAATACAATCCTCTAAATAATGAACGCTAGATATTCACTAAACAACACACGTATATTGGGCAGCCGATAAACGAAGCGTAATTCGTCATTCCGCACTGAGAAAAAGGTTTTGCTGAATCAAACAAGGTTTGTTTGAGGTAACCAAATTAATTATTAGTATAGGAGCAATAAAATATTTTGTTATTGACACAAAATAATTTTGTTCTTATTTGGTTGCCCCAAACAACGATTTGGTTGATACAACTAAATATATGTTTAGCTCTAGGTAAATAAAACAGTTTTGGTTCATATAAGAAAGTCATATTCCCGACCGAGAATCGAACTTAGATCATCTGAGCCCGAGCGCTAGGCCTTGGCAACCTCAACGACTGAAGAAGTTTGAATGCTTTCAAGTACATGCGTTTCAGATACTGGAGAACCTGTACAAAAAATATTTCAAGTTTTACAGCTTTAATTATCAGTTTCCTGTTGAAATTATTTGTATTATTATGATATTTATACCATCAGTAAGCATCGACATACGCATTAACAACCAGTGTTACTATTCTAACTGTCACAAAAAATGCAAACAAGCTTTTAGATCCAAGGCAATCAAAACAGGTGATTCATTAAAATGTTTTGATCACAGCTAAATTAATTTTGGCCCAAAACAGAGGTTTTGTTTATTGAAACGCGTATTTTGTTAGATAAACCAAATTAATTTTGTTGTATTTCAAGTTTTGTCTTCTTAACAAAATATATGTTTGACCATATACAAACAAATACTTCTTTTACTGTCCTCTCATTGCAAAGGATGATCTTCTAATGCTTTGTTATTCAACAGAGAAGTGCCTTGCACGACTATGAACGACGGGTGGAATTCGGTGCAGAGATCTTAGGCCTATGGGTCCCGGCTAGTTCATACAACAAAAGTGCATCCACATTTATGTGGATGGTACAATCACTTACATTACTTCACGACTCTGGAAACCGTTTGCAACAAATATTTTTGGCGTGACCTTACCACACGCTGGAGTCTTCGGCGATCTTAATTTTTCATTGTTTTCCGTTTCCCCTGTTTTGGTCGACGTACCTTCTCAAATCTCTACGTATTAGGTCGAGACCTTGATTAACCTCACAGTGTAAAACAATATAATATAATTAGAATTGTTTGCCTATTAAAAGAAAAAATATTTCTAATGGTTAATAAAAGGAATCAATATATTAACGCTAACAATTAATTTTAATATTTTATTTTGCATATTGCAATAAATTTTGGATTTATAAAAATTCTTTGGTCATCCTGGTGTGTATATGTGTTTGTGTGTGACGTGGGCCCATCTGTTTGACAATTTCCAAAATAAATACAGATGTATAAATTTTTTTTTTAACGAATACACTATTTATAACCAGACTGTATACACGCATACCCACCACACAGCGAAGTGCATATAGCAAATCACTTTTTTAAGAATTATTTCCTGTTGGAAGGAAAATCAGTAAACTAAATTTCCTAAGTAATAACAACACTAGCGTAAATCACATTTTCTAATACCCTACCAGATTTGGAGATTTTAAAGTCGCCAGATGGTGTTATTGGTCACTTGATAACTATGAATATGAAAACATGTAATTATTCCGATTTATCTTATACCCCTCTTTTCTCACCATTTTCGTTGTTATATTTTTAACAATCTGGTAATGCACCGTAGAACATGGCCCCACGTATCTTAAAGTAAACTGAAATCAGATACGAAACACGAAGCCACTGTTGATATGTGCACTCAGCTGTGTCCTTGAGTGCTGGCTGACACGTGGCGAAACTTTCGTCTCCGAGCCCACATAGTATGGCTGCTGAAAAAGGTGATAATTTGTTACCTTCCTTTCGTCAATATTAGCACAGTGGTTCGCAAGAAGCGTCTGAGGACGCGCACAAAAAAAACTCGTAGAAAGATTTCCTCTAAATACTCCTAACTATCGTTATTGGGTGAATGTTCCGAAAGCTGAACATTGTTCTACTACACGATGTCCTCATATCTGACGGCGTTCACCTCCAAAACTTCTGGCAGTGACTACTGTCAAAATAAAAGAGCACAATTTTGTTACCATCAAACACAGCTGCGTAATATACAATCTGCGTTGATCTCAAAGGTGAAAGATACGAAACCACATATTCCGTGTTATTTCTAGGCTGATTAATATCTGCAACAAATTCCTTTAAAAAAAATGCTGTTAGTCCTTCACTACATAGAAAATCATGCATTATAAAACAAATTTATGCAAATTGTAATGTTATGTTTTTATTATAGTATTAGTTATATAAAAATATATTATGACATAGAAATCAATTTTAAAATAATAAATTTAAAGTTTTATATGCATGTTAATGCTTGCACAATAAAGAATATTAGTTCGTACTAATGCCCAATTCCGACCGTAGGCAAAGTTCCTCTACTTCCCAAGAATAAAACATCGCACGAAGAATCACAATGACGTAAAGGAATCCACGAGCACAGATTTGAAGTTTGTCCAAAGTGTGCAATTGTGACGTCAGTGTTGCGAGTAACGCCATTTCGGTTGATTTAGCGATCGTCGTTTTTCATTGGAGAACAATAAATAAATAAATAAAAATCGTCGGACCAGTTAATTTGTCCTACAGAATGCGGACCATTGCAAATTAAGGTCTACATTCGTAACTCTCGTACCTCATTTATGAGTGATAAAGAGTTACACTTACATTATAAAATATGCTGCAGATAAAATTTACTATAGCAAAGGGACGGGACCCAAATAGTAGGATGGGTTATATTTCAAAACCGAAGAAACGACACACATGTTCAGATTTGTAATTAAAATTGCAAAAGCCTAAAAGACTTTCCGGATAACACAAAAAAAAAAAAACATCTCTTTACACTGGGGCAATTGTAGCTTGAAAAATAAAATGTTATGTTAGTCGAAACATTTATTGCAGCATTGTTTATGTGGAATTTAATTTGCTGTCGCAAAGGAGCTAACCGTTATTTTAGATGTTTGGAGAAAATTCGCATATCAAAAAGTCCATAAAGAACCTTGGTTGTTCGAAAATAACCGTATAACTGCAAACAGGATTTATTACTATTTTTATTTCGTAAGCGCAGTACGTAATTATACTGCATACCGGATGTTTTGAACAACACCGGCAAACTCGGGCAGGTTATTCCTTACGAAAAAATAAAATAAAATGATACGTTTCACTTTTCCCCTAAAGTGATTTTTAAGGGCGTAATTCCCTCTCCCCTCCCCCTAAAACGAATTTTAAAAATAATTTTTGTTGAACATATCACAAACTAATAATGATTGAATAACAAATTTGTGAATGTTGTTGTGTAGAAAAGGGATGTTACGTTTCTGAAAACACGGTTGGCAATATCGTCCCCTTCATAATCAAAATTAGCCTTGGCTTCCTATTTTTGGGTAAAANTGAAAACACGGTTGGCAATATCGTCCCCTTCATAATCAAAATTAGCCTTGGCTTCCTATTTTTGGGTAAAACTCTTTTTAAGATGTACGCAATTTTTTAATGCATCTTGTAAATCAGCACGTTTAAATGAACAACAAAGGTCGTCTTGTTGGAACACTCTCAGGTGAACAGTTTTTGGAGAAATCCATTCGCTACTCATTAGAGAATGCGTGTTGTAGGATAGGTAGGCAATGCATATACACATGAAGGCATTTTAAATTGGAATTTTGCGGAGTACACAGCTCCCTCAAAAGTAACTTTAAGGGAAAAGTGTACGATGCAATTTGTCTTATACTTCCGTGAGGAATAACCTGCCGGAGTTTCTCGGTGACGTTCAAAAACACCCGGTATATAATACAAAAAAAATATTTGTGACCATTAGGACATTGTTTTACAATTGTAGCAGAATTGTCTGCAAAACGTGCGGTACTGTGAACAGTTACGGCAGAATACAGCTGCAAGATGCAGTAAATTAGGTACGTCTGAATTTTCAAGTAGCTCTTAACCGGAGATCCCGAAGGTAAATGTGCAGAAAGATCAACTGAAACCACAGGAACGTAGGTACTCGATCCTACAATGCTCAGAGAAGTGAGTAATTATCATTGAAAGAGAACTTATATTTACTAGGAGGTTAAATTTGCTGCCGACCGAGATACTCAAGTTTGCTTCCTGAGCCGGTTCGCACCATATATTAAAGATGAGGTAGACTGATTCTCGTCTTCTGTGCATGTACTCAAGATTGACTTGACCATGGCCAATACAACTGTCAAAGTCACGCCGTCAAAAGCGATGAACGCCCTTGTTTACGTTCGGATTTCTAACCGCCACATCATTTAAAATTAATACAATATTTTGACAAACTTGATTATATTCTAGTTGCATTAAAATTAGAACACACGAGGTGTACAGACATATCAAAGCACTCAATTACACAAACAGTTTTCCAACATCAAATCCAATTCACACAGTTGTTTATATCGCAATTGGCTCCAATGCTGGAAAACGCAGGTTGGCTACTGCGTAGCTCGGGTGCGTACTCTACCCAATTTTCCCTCCCGCGTTCCACATGCGATGCTCGAGGTTTCTTGAATTCAAACGCATTCAGCCATAAGCGATATGAATTTCCCGCAGCCATTTACAGTTAACGACCTGTAGGAAACAGAGCTCTGGCAACAGTGACATCGACTTTGTTCCATGCTGCTGATGGCGAACCAGAGAATTGCATCGTCAAAACAGTGCGGCTCCACGCATTGTTCTCCCACACTGTAGCGTTAATGTGGCTGTCAGACCCACTCACTTGAAATCACCACTACAATCACTCTTATAGGTCGGAAATAAGTATTGTTGTGTTCACTCCCTTCCAAAACTTTAACGGCGTGAATGTCCCCCATTAAAGATATCAAAATGTTTAGCATTAAGCCACAATTTAATTTAGAACGAATAAACAAAGTAACCGCAGTAAAAAAAAAATCACAAGACTGTTGCTACTTCTTTTTTCGTAGTTAACAACGAGGTTGAAGTATTTTCAAATTTCAAGCGAAAATAAAATCTACGTTATTAATTTTAAAAATGTCCTAACTATATAACGATTATTATGTACATACACGATTTACAAGAACTGTAAGGAAAACCAGTGGCTTATAAATATCTAAGGTGTTTAAGTTTTATTGCGTTTATTAACTTTAATGAAACTACACAGTGTATAACGCATTATAAAAACAAGAATGTTCTTGAAATAAAAGTACTTTTTAAAACAAATTGACACACTGTGGTACATGTTCAATCATTTCTCCTACAAAGAATATAAACTATATTATTTTCTAGTTTCTCTTAAATTTAAATAGAAAAGGGGAAGGGGAGACTCTACTCCTTATTCAGGAGATTTTCTGTACACCACTTGTTTAGGACATAAGTTAATTCCGGTTATGTTTCCAAGCAGAACGCCAAATACCTTACATATAACTTTTATGCTATTTTTTATGAAACAGCATTAGTAAATGATAAAAGTAGGTCCGAGAACACAGGGCTCAGCGATCGGAACTGTAGCCATCCATCACTGATCTTCTCTTAAGGGCGTTCAACTGTCGAAAATTGGTTAGTGTATTTATCCTATTATACATAACAATGGTAGAAAATTATTTGAAGATCTAATAAAAAGAATAAGTGAACATGTATTTAATAAAGTTGGTCTTAAAATTAAAAAACTGAGCAACGCTAGTAAGTTAGTCTGCAGCTCAAAATGATTGCTCACGTCTTCAGAATAACGCAAAGAAAATTTTCTTGGAAAATTGTACTGTAGTTCATCCGTTTTTCAGTTAAAAATTCTGAGATAACATTCAATGTCAAAATAGCCAGAAGTTAAACCCTTACTGTAAATGAACCAAGTATTCGGATTTCGAAAAAATTGCAACATGTTACTCCTGTGACTGCAAGCAATTATTAAGGTAAAATCAAACGTCGTGTTTAAGAAACTTTTTAAAATTAAATAAATCTATATTTCTAGTTAAAATTCTCTTATTTATGCTGGGGTAATTTTATTAAGTTGCCGTGGGTATCATGATGTCACAAAAGCATAAATCATTCTCAAAATATAGTAAAAAGTTAAGCTCTGGAGCGGTTTTAAAGACTTTGGCCAGATCAACAGCTACTAAGAAGCACAACTCACCATACACAAAGAAACTACGTAGAACACTAGTTGCGAATTGTTGAATAAATATTTGAATAGTTAATGTCCATGTTCATTCCCGAACATTTAACGTCTTATTTACCAAAATAATACTAGTGTAAGGAAAGTTAGACCGGATTAAAAATCTTACAGTAAGTTACTGACACTCTCCAGGCCTCGCAAATATCAAAACGAAACGAAAACGGTGTGGACATAAACCCTAATTTTATATACTTTAATTACAATAAATTTATTTTCAAAAAGTATAATTAACAGTAATATAAGTGAAGGAGCCTTAAATAACTGCTAAGAGACGAATAGACTAAGAAAGCCGGCAGCAAACAACATCTGTGAACGTTCCATAGAATACATTCGTGATGCCATTGGGAAAATGTGAGCATATTTCAGATAATTACGATCTAGTAAATAAAGTAATGTCATATGGCATTGCCTACCTAGAAAATGTAAGCATTCAGATTGGGATTTTGTTGTACACATATATTTATGTGTATTCGAACTTTTCAATTTGTTCTCGTTAACTAATGCGCCACATTGCCCGTATTATATTATTTTAATAATTCCAAATTTGATATAAAACTATAGCGCATCCCCTCCCCTCTCTCCCAAGCCGTAACGAGAGTGAGCACCCCCGACCCTGGTCGAGAATTTCAGTCATATTTCGTGACACGATAACGAAAAAAAAAACAACAAGTTACTTATATAAGTAATTATCCTACTTTCTTCTACATATGTATGCGAGTAGGTATGATGAAGTAAGTACCACTCTAAGACTGAGTTAAAATGATTGTGTTTGTCATAATAAAATATTTGTATTGGCATTATTTTGAAAATAAGTGCATGATTCACTTAAAACACGCCAGTTTACGTCACTTATAGTAGTAATATTTGTTTGCCAAATTTGGTAGGAATAGATTGGTTGTTTCTCGAGATAAGACATAAAACTTCATTTTACAACAAGTGGTGTTATCTTACAAAACGGTGGAAAAATAGGCCATGTATCAAGTATATTTGATCCTTGTAGTAAAGTTTGGTCAACATTGGTGAAACGGTATAGTATCTATACCAAATCAACCTAAAACATTGATATGACCGCCGTATTCAAAATAAATGCCTTACATATTTGAATAGATTATGGTAATGTGGCCTACAATTGTATTTGGTGGCAACATATATTGAATAATTTCCGAGATATTAAGTAAAATCTTTATTTTTTAATCTAGTGCTATCTTACCAAATGGGGGATCAATAGCATTATACCTCTCTAATTTAAATGCACATATTATGAACTGTCAAAATACGAAATTTCGTTCAAATTTGTTAAAAAGTTCCCGATATATGAATAGGCGCCTTAAATATTATATGACCGCCATTTTGAAAATAAGCAGAAAACTGTAAAAAAAAGTTGGAGATCCTTACAAAGTACTACGCAGAACAGTCAATAAATTAAAGGACGTCATGGTGCGTGACTGCCTACACTCGGGGCGCCAGTAAGTTTACGAAGTTATTGACCGTGGTAGTATATGCGTACCGAGTTTATTAAAATTCGGTTCACGGGTTCAAACGTATTAAAGTGACACTCGCAGTCACACACAGGAAAATGTTCTCGTACGCCTACAGAATATTTCCTTCAGAACGTGGGCTCATGACACAAGGAATAAAATGGTTGCTGTTTATCAGCTGAAAGCCGTATTTTACCATATAATGATCGATTTTGAGCGTAGTCATCATGATCTAAGCATGAGCATTGTGAACATGTATGTGTTTTGAACATTATATTTATGGCTCGTCTGGAAAGTAGAATATAAATTACACTGGAAATCAAGTGATCGTTGCTGATAATGTAAGAATTCTATTTTACTTAACGATGGCCAGTCTTGAGCGTGGCAATCGCTCAGAAATAATTATATTGCCGGAAAGTAAACGAAGTTAAGCCACACATCCTATAACGTTGGTTTGCTAACATTTACTCCAACTAAATGCATTAGTGAACAGAAAGAAGTTAGTAAGACATAATAACACCTNGTTGGTTTGCTAACATTTACTCCAACTAAATGCATTAGTGAACAGAAAGAAGTTAGTAAGACATAATAACACCTCCAGACTTTCTCGGAAATATGCCCAAAATATCTGGTTTTGTCTAAAGTATATAAAAATTTAAACACAACAATGAGAGAAAATGTATATATTTTCTAATTAGTCTGACCTGAAAGCATTTTAATATATGTGATTATATGTTAGAAACTTTGCTACCAACCAGTTTTACAGTATAGTGCATAATTACCCAACACGTAGTGATAATTGAAATCAATTGATTAGAGTCATTTGTTGATAATCACCGCACGTTACACTACCATAAACTTAATATCCGCATATTTATACATCACGGATTAATGCATATAATTCATGGACTAAGATATTCAAATAGTTTCACTTATAGAATATTNTTTATATACTTTAATTACAATAAATTTATTTTCAAAAAGTATAATTAACAGTAATATAAGTGAAGGAGCCTTAAATAACTGCTAAGAGACGAATAGACTAAGAAAGCCGGCAGCAAACAACATCTGTGAACGTTCCATAGAATACATTCGTGATGCCATTGGGAAAATGTGAGCATATTTCAGATAATTACGATCTAGTAAATAAAGTAATGTCATATGGCATTGCCTACCTAGAAAATGTAAGCATTCAGATTGGGATTTTGTTGTATTGAATAGATTATGGTAATGTGGCCTACAATTGTATTTGGTGGCAACATATATTGAATAATTTCCGAGATATTAACTAAAATCTTTATTTTTTCATCTAGTGCTATCTTACCAAATGGGGGATCAATAGCATTATACCGCTCTAATTTAAATGCACATTTTATGAACTGTCAAAATACGAAATTTCGTTCAAATTTGTTAAAAAGTTCCCGATATATGAACAGGCGCCTTAAATATTATATGACCGCCATTTTGAAAATAAGCAGAAAACTGTAAAAAAAAGTTGGAGATCCTTACAAAGTACTACGCAGAACAGCCAATAAATTAAAGGACGTCATGGTGCGTGACTGCCTACACTCGGGGCGCCAGTAAGTTTACGAAGTTATTGACCG
>NQII01002669.1:0-60472 GCA_002778355.1 Clitarchus hookeri
CATTAGTCGAGCAAGAGAGACATCATGGCTACATGTAGATGCAAACAGATACATAAAAAATCATAAAAGCAATAGTTATAAGCATTTAACAACCAGCGTATATTGTGCGAACATCGAGTGCTGTACTTCAAGGTAGTCGAAAAAAAAATACTTTGGCGAAGAGGGCTAAACACAGGTGTGATAAGGTGAACACTGCTACACACTGATGCAAACAAATCCTAAACAAAATGTAAAGGAAAGTTAGTTGTAAGCACTTACCAACCAGCGCAATCACATAATACACAGGTGTCGGGTGCGTACTCAGTGTTAAAGACCAGACCATCCTAGTCATTACAACCGAATAGCAAACGACTTTCTTAAGAACCGACTGCAACGAAACCATCACATTCAGAGTACAGCCAACACTCAAAACACTATCAACGAAACACATCCAACCCGGCCGAAGTTGCATGATCAACTAACATTGTGAGAAATTGCAAGGCTGCCCAGGTGGTCGACTGGCAGCACGGGCACCATTCAGGTCTCAGTAAGTCTAACAGATGGCACAGAACAAAAGCCAAGAGAGAGAGAGAGAGAGAGAGAGAGAGAGAAAGAGACACGCGGGACTCCAGGNACGCCAGACTCCAGGGTGGTAGACCAGCCGAAACATGCACTTTTCTATTACAAGAGGAATTCAGTTATATAGTACAAGGTAAAAATTTATTTGGTTTTAAATATTATATACATACACTTATTTGAAATAGGTATCATTTATAAAGAAATAACAGTAAATGTATGAACTTTGTAATGATGAGTTAGAAAGCAGCACTTAATATACATTTCAACTATGTATGTACTCTGCTTTTCAGTTGTCTGAAAACATATGTACCCAGATAGTTCACGAACCTTGAGTATAAAAGAGTGTAATTTCATTCCTATAACTAGCCTAATCATTTCAATGGAAAAAATACTGTATGATACGTAATTTAAAACTCCGCTGTTACATATTTCAGTATTTAGTACCGACACTATCATCAGTAGAATATGTACTTTAAGGTTCAGTTTTCACAACATCACCAGCAGTTCTGGAGACAGCATTGCATTCTCACCCTCCTTGTCTAGTTTTAACATATTAGTTTTTTCACTTTACATGTAAGCAGCACATCTTTGTCGTTTACAACTTCTGTAGGTCGGTATGGCTTCCGCATTCCATAATAAATTTCTGCAACCCTTTTATTCCCTTCAATGCCTACTGATATGAAACACGATGCAGGCACTGGAAATGTGGTGAGAACACATATTGGCTGGTAGACACATAGCCATCTCAACTGAAGACACATATGATAAAGCTCAAGAGGAAGAAGACTGCACCCAAGAAGTCAATGGTATGAGCAAAGAAGTCGATGTCACAGTGTAGTGTAACTCACCACCATCAAGAAACAAGTACCTATAAGCATTCAGAAGTTAAAACTTCATGTCACACGCTTTCAACATGAAATTAAGCTCTAAATATTAGCATATATTTTTAAAATATCGCTTCGAATAAACTGGTGTTAGTAGAGGCTATCGCTAAATCCAACCTACTCATTATTAAGTCTATAAAAGCAGTTCGTACCACCACACATCGCCCAGAACTTCTTTCTCTCGTCGAGAGGACACAGTGAAATTGATGGGATGCTGATCAAGTGGACAGAAAAGGTTATCATCTATCGTTACATATGGAATGATTAAATCACTTGCAGCACTCGACAAAGGTACAGAGTTTGCATACCAGCCTAAACAATTCCTTCTCGCATATGAACGACACAAAATATAATCTGTCTACAAACACCTAGCTGTCAATATGCAACAGGACAAAAAATTCATGGCGGTCTACCATGCCTATAGTGTTTTCAAGGTATTGTTACCGTTAGAGACACACCACATTATTGAACTGGCGAAGACAGATCGGGAACGAGAAGTAGTAAAAGAAAAAGAAGGTACCTCCAACACTGAAAGATGAAGAGTGTAAAGAAAATGAGAGGTCGAATTGTCAACCTCACAGGCTAGATGGTGTTCGACCTGATAAAGTAACAAATTTCAGTCCAGCAACCATGCTGACATTTGCACCACACAGGCAGCAGTCTCTATTGGGACAGCCTGAAATGAGCAACGCTAACTAGCATGCATTGTGGACAGTATACAAGCGAGTGTCATGTTAAAACGGATGTCATTTCGTTTGCGAATGTGGTGGTAGAAAGCATAACGTTATGTCGACATTCGTATTCTACGATCGTACACTTTGCTACAATAGTAAGAAGGCATCATTGGTTGAAGNCATAACGTTATGTCGACATTCGTATTCTACGATCGTACACTTTGCTACAATAGTAAGAAGGCATCATTGGTTGAAGACTATCATTCTTGAATGCCATCAGCATCGCCAATAGCAATGGACCCTGAAGAGTAGCTATAAGCATTACGGAAACAATGTTACTACTGTTGAATTATCTTAAGTACAAATTGTAATGCACACTGCCACGAAAGATGCCATTGCATGTTCAGCCCAGCATATGCGACATTCCACTGTGATAACTGTGATGCGGTGTTTACCCACAGTGAAAGCTTGTATAGGCATTACAAAAAGTGCAAAGGCACGGATATCACTATGATGGACTTTGGCACTTACGGGTATTTTTTTTTTATATATTGTGACACGTTATGGCATAGCACTCATGATGTACTTGCATATATACCAGTCCCTTATTGTATGTTACGTGACTGATTTTTCATGTACAGGCTGGTTTCATATCTTTTACACTCGGTTTCCTCGACCCTCGCATTATGCTGACAGTGTTTATTTATTTCAATGCGTACCTGTTTTATTGTATCCTGCGGCTATGTAGATCTTGTTATCGATGGAATTGTATACCTCTTTGTTTTTATATTATATATATGGTTGTTAAGGGTTACCCATGCTAGCGATGAATCAGGCCGCCGGCCCTTGTGCCTGATAGGCAGTGTTCATTTAAATTACTTTATATGTATTTTATTATTACCCACGACTATGTACATCATGCAGGCGGCACATTTGTATATATCTTGCTTTTTTCGCATGTAGTTGCTTGTTATATGTTACCCCTGCTTATGTTTATTTATGTATGTATTTTTACATCAACATATACAGCCTGGATGTCGGTGGGAGAAGGGAGGCTAGATGTCGTTGAGGGGGATCCGAGTTGTTAGACACCTGCGACAGCAGTCAAGAGTGGGGGAGGGCGATTGTCAAGTGCATGCAGGCCAATGCATATGTGTGTGCTACTTCAGACCCTATACTCCTACATGAAAACAGTAAATTTGAAACGCACTTGTAGGTAAACATTTATTTTCTTTACATGCGTGAACTGTTGTTACATGTTTCCGAACTTCAAAGGTTTGGAAATGCTGACCAGATATGCTTATAACAGAGCTTAAAGCCTACTTGTCCTTATCCCCTTGATTGCAGTCGGAAGTTACGTCTGTGATATGAATTTGGTGGTCTTAGCTTCGGTGGGTTGGAAATGTCAGGCAACTATGCTTATAAGGGAGCTAAAAGTATATTTGTCCCTACCAAACTGTTTGTCATCGGAGATGATGCCTATGATATTAATTTTGTGACTAAAGCTTCTGTGGGTGGGAAATGGCAGCTAAATATGCTTAGACCTATACGAAGGGCTAAGGTGTACTTGACTGTATGGTCGCTTTCCTCGTCTGAAGTGGTGCCTGTGTTATGAATTTGGCGACTATAGCTTCTGTGTGTGGGAAATGGTAGCTAACTTTGCTTATATGAGGGCATAGTGCGTACCTAAAACCATCATCTTGTTCTTTGTCGGTGGCGATGCCTATGTTAGGGAATTGTCGACAGTAGATTCGGTTGAACATAAATGATGGTCGACTATGCTTATAAGATGCCTTAAAGTCTACTTGACCCTACAACCCTGTTAGTCATAAGAGGTGTGATGTTTATGATATGAATTTTGTGTATACATTTTCGGTGAGTATGTTGGGAGACTATGCTTATAAATGGGCTTATCGTGTTTTTGACCCTGCGGCCCTTTTCATCGTCACACGCGATTTCTATGTTATGAATCTCGTGACTATATATTAAAGAGTTCGAAAATTACAAACAAATATGCTTATAAATGGGTATATGGCATTCTAAACCCTTCGGTCTATTCGTCGTCGGGGTTGATGTTTATTTTGTGAATTTTGTGACATTTATTATATGGTTTGGAAATAACATACAAATACGTTTATAAGATGGCTGAAGGCCTACTTTCCTGAGGCCATTTTCGTCGTCGGGGGTGTTATCTATGTTAAAAATTTGGTGGTTGCACTATAAACATTTCGGAATTTACAACCATCTACGCTTTAAGGAGAGATTTACGGCATACTTGACCATGCAGCCCTTTTTGTTGTGGGGGTGATAGCTATGTTATGAATTTGGTGCCTGTACTATAAACAGTTCGGAATTTACAACCACCTATGTCTGTAAGAGAGCTTTTTTTTTACCATGCAGCCCTTTTTGTTGTCGGGGGTTATAGCTATGTTATGAATTTGGTCGCTGGATCTTAAATGGTTTGGAGATTAGTCAACTATGCATATAAGTAGGCTTAGGACGTACTTGACGCCGCGCGATGCGCCTCCAGGCCACCTTGCTTGGGCAGACTTAATTTAATTTCGCACATGTGTAATTACAGATCATAAAACTTGTCCCATGCAGGACATCAGTTGAAAGGAGACAAGCATGAGTATGAGAAAACCAGGGTGGAATGGCAGAACATGTGACCAGACTCTTGCCATGACGTCAGGTGAAAGGAGACCCGAAGGAGTATGAGAAAACCAAAGTGGAACGGCAGAGCATGAGACTCGTGCCTTCCAGGATGCCAGGTGAATGGAGGCCAGAAGGAATGTGAGAAAACCTGCCAGTATGCAAGCCATCCGAAAATCTTCAGCCAGCAGCCAGGAGTCGGTGTTTGACGTCTGAGATATTGGCATATTCACAATTGGCCTCATTAGGATAGGCGAATCCAGAAGAAATATTACAAAACTCGCGATTATGCCAGTTACTCCTCTCGAACCCAGCCAGCAGTCAGCTGGCGGCCGCAGAAATTATTGTTTATCTTTTACACATATAATATATGTGTGTACATGTGTGTGCGGTGTCTGCTGTTCTTTAATACTATTATGATGGGGCTATTGTCTGGAGAGTACATAGGTCGATGCGAGTTTTTACTATATTTCTTCTCCTAGCCATGCATTGGTGATTTTATATATATATATATATATATATATATATATATAATGCCGAGGCCGGTCCATATAATTTTTTCCCATGTGTCGGGATGGTAATAACTATATATGTATTCGATGTAAAACTTCCAATTCTCTTAGATATCGCAGTGGTCTTGTGCTCATGATGCCCGACTGTCAACCTAAGGGTTGCTGGAAGGATTCCGCATGTGTCTTGAATTTTTTGAGTTCCGAAACACCTAACGACTAAAAAATTTCCCAGCACTCCTGAAGGTTGTCGGCTGAACTCACCTCAATGATGCTAGTGCACCCCTGCTGGGCACGAGTGAACCAACTCACATGCACAAAATGGCCGCGCCGATACCAGCTCTCCTAGCCGGCAACTGTAGAACTTCAAACACTCTTGAGGTGAGAACGATTATTAAACATGGTGGCAGGCGCGGGAATTAAAGATGGAGGACGTAAAATACATAAGCACACTCTGGTGGTGTGTGCGGGAATCAATGATGGCCGTCTACAGCAGCCGTCTACAGTAGACGACTGTCGGCGGTGACTGTGGATGCGGAAAGCAAGGGGTTTGGGGGGCTTGAGATAAAATAACAGAGACTGGAAGGAATATGTGAACCCACTTCCTCTCCCCGAGGGATAGAACGAATTGGGAGGCAGGAAGGACCGAGAGAGCATGAGATATATATAAAAAAACACAAGCGAGAAATATAAATTATTACGGAAGGAATATGAGAAAATCACCAGAGGGATATAATGTACATGAGGAAGGAATGTCAGATGGCGATAAACACATTAACATAGGAATGAAATAGCATGAGAAAAACAATCGGAATGCAAGAGCAGGAGAAAACTAGTCCAAATGCAAGAACCTGAAGTGCCGAGGTGGAAAGATATAGAGCAGGAGGGAAAGAGGGAAATTGCAGAGAGAAAAAGGGAAATTCTAGATGGCCACCATTTACNTGGAAAGATATAGAGCAGGAGGGAAAGAGGGAAATTGCAGAGAGAAAAAGGGAAATTCTAGATGGCCACCATTTACGAAGAATGACATCAGGAGGTGTCTGCATGGCATCATTCAAGGCGGCTACTGTGGCACCCCGGCTCCCCACTCAGCATCCAGGTTCTCTAGAACCCCCATTATCCTACTATTCATGGACCACCGCGCCAGGCGCAAAGCTCGTGCGGTCAGTCTCAAGGCAGTGGGAGATGACTCATGCGACTCACAGCCACCTGGACTGGCATCACCGTCCATCCCTTTTATAGAGGAGTCTGCGTTGGTGGGCTATTATTGTATGTACTTTCCAGTAATCTCCTCACTCGGCTCAACCGACATATGAATAATATTCTGGACCAGGACGCCTGTAACTATAACTACCACCACGACCGCAGGATCCACATTCTGGGACAGCCATTTGTGCGAAGTGCTGCGAAGAGTGAACCAATGGAGAGCGATGATGTGAGAGAATGCGACGGGAGAGTGTGTGTGCAGCAGGTATGGTCGTGAGTGCGTGAGTNGCGGAAGAGTGTGTGTGCAGCAGGTATGGTCGTGAGTGCGTGAGTGCTGCGGAGGGCGAGGTATTCGACTAGTAGAGAGCGTTTGTGTATGGGAGCGCTCGAGGTGCTGCAGAAAATACAGGACAGTAAGGACTGGTGATGTCTGGACCAAAATAAGGTGTAATTGAATGGACGAGTGATACAGACGTGATTGTAAATACTGGATGTCAATTTTTAAGTATATAATTTTATCGTAATTCAGAGTAGGTGCTAGAAAAATGTTTATAAAAACTTCTTTAAGTGTTTATGTTAATATCTTTGAGTTGTCGGACGTTCCGATTATGTAAATGGTAATTATAATTAGCAAGTGATAGCCATTTACTATCCTAATATTGAGTTAGAAGTGTTATTTTTTTTGTGAATAAGTTAGGAAATTTTTATTTCTTTATTTTACTAAGAACTCGCTAAGCCCCACTGACTGAGAAATTTTACAAGTTTTTTAATACTGCATGCCTTGTAATCCAACACCGGTAACAATCATGTCATCCAGTATGACACTTCAACTGATAAATCTCCGCTATTATTTGTAAATTGACGATTGTCCGGAAGCATCACACATTGATTTATACGTACCATCAGCTGATGTTCACAAATACTACTGAGGATCACGATTGTATAATAGCGTGAATAGTATACATGCATTCGTTAAAACGTGTAATACAACCAGAGTATGTTTAAAAATCCGAAGTTCAGACATTGTCTAACATTTATTATTTATATAGATGGTTTACGGTAATGTGAGCACTTTTGAGGCCCCTAGTTACATTTACTTTCAGCTATATATCAGCCTTTAACGACCATTAAAAATAAATATCTTCATTTGATTAATAAACACAGAGTGTATATTCCACCGCACTCGAAAGTTAAAGTCTAAGGGTAAAATAAAATATATTTATTGACTATAATTCCAAATGATATGGCTTTCAAAGTGATCACTTTATAGTGAATAAACTATAAATATTATTTTTAATCTAAAATTCAGCTTAACTGACTTTAGTGCACAATCTACAAGATTCCTTTACAGCATGATATATTTAATATTAACATTTATTATGCATACAAATTATTTTCTTTCCAAAAGGTTACTGAACTAAGTTAAGTGTATAATCTACATAATTCCTTTAGTGAGAGATATTACTGCACACATTAGATAATCCAGCTGGGCATAATTCGTTATTCGTGGAAATCATGGCGTAAATGGTAAAAGGAAAATATGAAGTTTTTTTTATTACTGTGGGTATGCCAAATGATAGACTTAGTTATTTTGTACAAAGACAAAAACTTTATGGTCAAGGGAACGTCATTAATTACTGTAAATATTTTTTTAAATATTAAATACATCGGAAGTGTACTTGTGTAAATCAAAATTACAACGACCGAAAAGTTATGATGATTTTATATCGTACGTGTATTACTTGGAAATAAAGCCGCCTTATTTTGTAAACAATAAAGACGAATTTCTCATTTACAAGATTTATATGATTAACTACCATCAAGGCATTATTTGCAATTAGATTAAAACTCAAACGTTTAAGTTAGGTTTGTTAATTTTTTGTTCAGTTCGGTTGATTAGTTATTAAAGTATGTAATTAAAAATAAAATATGTACACGTAAAAATAATCTATATATATGATAAAAGTGTTGCTGCGATATATTTTTTCCATTATTTTATTTTACCCACTTGAATAACGAAACAAGTACCGTAACCCCATTCACCAATCTACCGACAAGGTCAAAGCGTTCCAGGACTGCAAAATGTACGAATACCCTTAGTAAGTTTGCATTTAAAACAACAAAACGAATTTTAAGAAAAACACAAAGGCAAACAGTCATTTCTGTCAAAATAATAAATAATGAAGCTACGTTTTATTCTGAAGGAGGTACTGTATTGTAACAGCGTCGTGTTGATTGTCGTAAAAGGACCAAGAAAGTCATTCTGCTTTATTTCCTTGAGAAAAAAACTGTTTGACATAAACTTTCGTGAATCATTGATTTCAAGTTATATTTACAAATTATGTTAGGCCATGTCGATATTTGTAAACTTACAGCAGAAGAACACACGTTTCTTCTACCCATTATTACACGTTTAACAAATTTTCTGCAGCTACTCTTCCTGCTTCTACTCTCACTGAAAAGACACGGCAACGCCGTGCGCGCCCCGGGTTCGTTGCTGCGGGGGGCCTAGCGTGCAGCTAACAGAGCACCGGATACACTCTGTTGGCGTGATTATCAACTAGACTCTCCACTTTGCGCTACACTTAAACAGTATTTCAAGCATTAAGTTGAGACTTGCTGGCGTACCAAATAACCAAGAGGGTAGAGTTGAAGAGCGAACTCGGAGTAGGAAGTTTAACACACATTTCTTAAATTTTAACTCAGAAAGGCGTGTTTTGTGAGCATACAAGAACATCTCAAATATAAAAAATTGGTTAAAAAAAAATGTTTTTTTTACAACAGGGTGAATTTCAGCATAGAATTATAAAGTATAATAATAAAACATTCGAATATGACAGAGGAACAATTCATCACATGCATTTTAAATGACAGGTGCTTATGTAACCAGTTCTGTCGGCATAACTTTTAAAATGTCAAAATAATAATTTTTTTTTAATTATTTCAAAAAGTTTATTTCGATATATAATTGTAGAAATAAACTAAAAAACTTATTTATATACCGATAGCTAANATATTTATTGACTATAATTCCAAATGATATGGCTTTCAAAGTGATCACTTTATAGTGAATAAACTATAAATATTATTTTTAATCTAAAATTCAGCTTAACTGACTTTAGTGCACAATCTACAAGATTCCTTTACAGCATGATATATTTAATATTAACATTTATTATGTATATAAATTATTTTCTTTCCAAAAGGTTACTGAACTAAGTTAAGTGTATAATCTACATAATTCCTTTAGTGAGGGATATTACTGCACACATTAGATAATCCAGCTGGGCATAATTCGTTATTCGTGGAAATCATGGCGTAAATGGTAAAAGGAAAATATTAAGTTTTTTTTATTACTGTGGGTATGCCAAATGATAGACTTAGTTATNTAAGTTTTTTTTATTACTGTGGGTATGCCAAATGATAGACTTAGTTATTTTGTACAAAGACAAAAACTTTATGGTCAAGGGAACGTCATTAATTACTGTAAATATTTTTTTTTATATTAAATACATCGGAAGTGTACTTGTGAAAACAAAATTACAACGACCGAAAAGTTATGATGATTTTATATCGTACGTGTATTACTTGGAAATAAAGCCGCATTATTTTGTAAACAATAAAGACGAATTTCTCATTTAAAAGATTTATATGATTAACTACCATCAAGGCATTATTTGCAATTAGATTAAAACTCAAACGTTTAAGTTAGGTTTGTNAAGATTTATATGATTAACTACCATCAAGGCATTATTTGCAATTAGATTAAAACTCAAACGTTTAAGTTAGGTTTGTTAATTTTTTGTTCAGTTCGGTTGATTAGTTATTAAAGTATGTAATTAAAAATAAAATATGTACACGTAAAAATATTCTATATATATGATAAAAGTGTTGCTGCGATATATTTTTTCCATTATTTTATTTTACCCACTTGAATAACGCAACAAGTACCGTAACCCCATTCACCAATCTACCGACAAGGTCAAAGCGTTCCAGGACTGCAAAATGTACGAATACCCTTAGTAAGTTTGCATTTAAAACAACAAAACGAATTTTAAGAAAAACACAAAGGCAAACAGTCATTTCTGTCAAAATAATAAATAATGAAGCTACGTTTTATNAAAACGAATTTTAAGAAAAACACAAAGGCAAACAGTCATTTCTGTCAAAATAATAAATAATGAAGCTACGTTTTATGCTGAAGCAGGTACTGTATTGTAACAGCGTCGTGTTGATTGTCGTAAAAGGACCAAGAAAGTCATTCTGCTTTATTTCCTTGAGAAAAAAACTGTTTGACATAAACTTTCGTGAATCATTGATTTCAAGTTATATTTACAAATTATGTTACGCCATGTCGATATTTGTAAACTTACAGCAGAAGAACACACGTTTCTTCTACCCATTATTACACGTTGAACAAATTTTCTGCAGCTACTCTTCCTGCTTCTACTCTCACTGAAAAGACACGGCAACGCCGTGCGCGCCCCGGGTTCGTAGCTGCGGNCTCTCACTGAAAAGACACGGCAACGCCGTGCGCGCCCCGGGTTCGTTGCTGCGGGGGGCCTAGCGTGCAGCTAACAGAGCACCGGATACACTCTGTTGGCGTGATTATCAACTAGACTCTCCACTTTGCGCTACACTTAAACAGTATTTCAAGCATTAAGTTGAGACTTGCTGGCGTACCAAATAACCAAGAGGGTAGAGTTGAAGAGCGAACTCGGAGTAGGAAGTTTAACACACATTTCTTAAATTTTAACTCAGAAAGGCGTGTTTTGTGAACATACAAGAACATCTCAAATATAAAAAATTGGTTTAAAAAAATGTTTTTTTTACAACAGGGTGAATTTCAGCATAGAATTATAAAGTATAATAATAAAACATTCGAATATGACAGACGAACAATTCATCACATGCATTTTAAATGACAGGTGCTAATGTAACCAGTTCTGTGGGCATAACTTTTAAAATGTCAAAATAATAATTTTTTAAAAATTATTTCAAAAAGTTTATTTCGATATATAATTGTAGAAATAAACTAAAAAACTTATTTATATACCGATAGCTAAAACACTTTCACCTGTGTAAACAAGTACATTATCGCCAATTAGATATTCTAAAAAATTTCCTGTCAAGTTGTAGACCGAGCCCTTAAATGTAGCAGAAAACTGTAAAAAACTGTAAGTATTAGAACTGTCATATTATGATAGTACATAATCTACTTGCCCGAAAATCCTACAAAAAAACACCGCTGACATTCTAATTTCCTCTAGTTTTAGTTTCTTCATGTGAAAAGGCATTTTTTCATTTGTAAAAATGTAATTTTGTTCAAGAAGTACACATTCAAAAAAAGAATTAAATTCTGTGTCTGGGCTGCAGTTCATGAGCCATTGTCTAGACTTTAATTCTTTTAAACCAGAACATCAATAGCACATTTTATTTCCGAAATATTTGTGGTGCTAATTTTAGGTGATTCGACCTTATACTAAAAATCAGTGTCAAGGTTACACACTTCAGTATGTTTTTCTTACAATAATTTAATATCATGATTGTGAATCGAAAACTAATTTCTTTTTATATTTATAAGATTGACATACCAACATAAATTGGTTTGTAAACAGTAATTTAGTTTTTTAGTGTTAATAGCACCTAAAATTTCATTTTAAAAAAGTTGCTCGAACATAATGATGTTTCCTGTATAATATTTAAAGCTTTGTAGCATTATTTACCAATTTTATACCCATTCCTTTTCCTTAATTTTAAATATTTTACCATAAATCGATTTAATAATCAATTTTTAGANATGATGTTTCCTGTATAATATTTAAAGCTTTGTAGCATTATTTACCAATTTTATACCCATTCCTTTTCCTTAATTTAAAATATTTTACCATAAATCGATTTAATAATCAATTTTTAGAAAAAATTTTTGAAACTTATTTTTATTATGATAAATTTACTTTTGAAGTCAATGTGTTTGATTTTTAACCATTTGTAAACATCTTTTAAATTTAAACCTTATTTGATGCATAATTTAAATATTTTGTAATATAAATTTTTTCCTATAATTGTCAACAATTTCTTGCTTTCTTTTAGATCTAGAGGAATACTTTCATACACATTGTTCAATATATTTGGGTATTCTAAATCATGTTTGAAATGGTAACCTTCTCAATCATTTGGTAATTTCTGTTGTATTTTTCTTTTATTTATGCAGCTTATTATTCTTTCTTGTATTAAAAGCCACCATATGGTAAAAATTCAGATATTGTCCCCAATTTAAATTAACTGTATCCACCCACATACTTAAATAAATACATGGTTTAATTTTGCCAAAAATCTTTGTGTATTTCTTGTTTTAATTGACATACTTTTAACAGAATTTTGGAATGAAAACTATGATACCCTTTTATAAAAAGAAAATTTGGTCATAATCATTCAGTGGATTTAATTCAATTTCAGTAACCTTTAACATTTTATCGCAAGATGAACATGATGCCGTGTTATTTCAAGAAATGTCTCAATCCTAGGTTTTTTTTACAAACATCTCTAAAACTCTTGAATTTATTAGGTAAAATTAACACCCTCGATTTATTTTATAAATTTTGTATTTTCTTCAATTTTTTTTAATTAATGACTTTCCACACATATTTTGTATTAGCATATATTTATTACAGATATATTCTTTATTCAATTTTGAGTAGAAAATATCTTTTTATCCCCAGTTATAACATACACTGGCCAAAAGTTTGGCATTTCGTTGTAAATGTTGGCTATATTTCTAGAACACATTCAAGTGGAATGATTATGTCGATTCGGGCATAAGGGAATAGGGGATCGAAGCGGAGCCAACCGACGGCATCTTAGAATTTCCCTTATTTCTCAAAATTTTCCTTTTTTGCTTGATATTTTCCTTTTTGCCCTCAAAATCAACCATTTTTCACTTAAAATTTCCCGTTATCCATTAATATTTCCCGTTTTCCCTCAAAAAGCAGTGAACCACCCGTTTTCAAAAAAACGAGCCCTCGAATGCACTTTTCGATCCAATGAAAGGATTTCAGATGATCGCTTATTCCCTGCATGCCTACGCCTTATTCCCCTAGCAATGATCAATTTATCCCCTCCATTCCACCAACTGTCCCTATAAAAAACCAAAAAGAAAAATCTTAAAAATAAAAAAAAAAAAATTTAATTCGGGAAACATGTCATGTAAATATCAACCTTCCCCCCCACCATAAGCTACACATCTTAGCGATCACCTTCCCACCATCAAATGGTAAAAACTCGCAAAAATCAAAAAGGATTCTAGAAATCATAGAAAAAAATTATATCGTTGACTCCGGCTACCATGTTAGATGCCAGTGGCCTTGACCTTGACAACAATGTCCTTAAAATCAAAAATCGAAAACAATTGTAAAATTTTTTTTATTAAATTAAAAAAAATGTAATACATAAAAAAAATTTAAATTATTAATATCGCAGAGCATAAAATATTAACCCACCCTCCTCCCACTCGACCCGAAACACCAAAACCAACACTTCGACAACCACCAACCACCTCACAATCATAAAAAATTAAGAACAATAAAAAAAACCGAAAATGTATTCTAAAAAATCGAGGAAAATATTACACCGATGACTCTGACCACCATGTAAGGTTGTTGTCAACCTTGAGATTGCCACAATTTACCTTAAACTCTAAAAAAACAATTTAAAAATTGTGAAAAACATTGAGTAAAACAGCATACATACATAATGTGAAAAACAAAAATAGATGTGTGTTACCTCGAGGATTTGATTCTCATAAAGATGGTAGAGCACAACTACTCCCTAGTACAGCGATCAGAAGATTATCAACCCTCACCAGTTTTTATTGGCTGTTTAATATGCGAGCCTTCAAACATGCAAGCCAACAACAAGAGTTTAATGTAAGATCCGACCATGTCAGTAAACAACTCACCCGAACCCTACGAACCACCCATACCACACAGATATTCCAGCCATTCAGCATCACAGCCATCAAGATAAGCCAACCATAACAACTGCTAATGCCGAGCAACCAACCATTCATACAGACTGACCATTCATGGCAGACCATAACTACGCTACATACTGAAAAACCATACCTGCCGACCTGATCAACCAAGCAGAGCAGCCAACCATACCTAATATCCATACCAGCTGACCAGTACAACCAAGAACACCAGCAAACCATACAAACCAACGACTGACTCCTGCAGACTAACTCCTGCATGCCGACTCCTACAGACTGAATCCTGCAGACTGACACCTCATCAATCCTCCTTCTGAAGCCTCCTCCTTAAGCCCCCTTCTCAAGCCTTCTCAAGCCTCCTTCTCAATCCTTAATATGCCCCACTCTCAATCCTCGTCAATCCCTTTTCCACAATCCTTCTCCTCTGCAATCTTCTTCCTTCGCAATCTGCCGCAATCCTNTCTCAATCCTCGTCAATCCCTTTTCCACAATCCTTCTCCTCTGCAATCTTCTTCCTTCGCAATCTGCCGCAATCCTTATAAATCCTCACCAATCACCTCAACAACTCTCTGCAATCCTCCACAATCCTTACCAATCAGCACCGCATACACTGCAATCATCCTCCCCAATCCACAGCAATCCTCCAAAATCCTCACCAATCAGCAATTCACACACCACAATCTGCACAGCATGCATATCAATCAGCACTGCATGCACCACAATAAGCACCACACACACCACAATCCACTAATCCTCACCAAATACCACCAATCACCCTCACCATACCTTAGCAATACCCCACAATCCTCACCAATTCTCAACAATCCTCCTTGCTATTACTTCTATATCTTCACCAATCGTCAACAATCCTTCACAAACCTCACCAATATTCAGCGATCCTCCACAATCCTTTCCAATCCTCTGCAACCCTCTACAATCCTCAGTAATCCTTCTCGGAAATCCTCAGAATTCTAATCCTCCTCGGCAATCCCCAGCGATCCTCCAAGATCCCCACAAATCCTCAGCAATCCACTACACCAATCCGCACAAATCCTCACCAATACTCAGCAATCTCCAGCAATTCTCTGCAATCCTCCTCCGCAATCCTCGCCAATCTTCACCAACCCTTCGATCAATCTTTCGGTTTGTCCCCACCCATATGTATAGAAATTACATGTCTCCAAATTTGTACATGTCGACAGAATTAATGTTTTGTATGCAGTCAACTATCTATGCTTTTTTTTATACTTAAAGTCATCATTAATATTCTATATGCAGATCTTTACTTTAATAGCAGAGTTCTCATTGCACTACTTAAAATTTATTCGGGATAAACGGATACGCCACAAAAATATTAAGACACAATTATTTCATTTTAAAAATGCTATGCATATTTTACGCATTACAATATCAGAAGAAACCAGTTCGTCGCATCATGCAATATAACCCATTTGTTTCAGTTTACTTATGGTAGAGTATATCTTGTTAATGTGCGAGAAATCTTCACCTTGTTACAAAGCAATCAAATGTCTAAGTCTATTATCAAGTTCATTCGGGTCATCGGGAAATATGTAGTAAGTGTTCTTGGCACATTTACCTTCTTCATATCGCTTATTGCAGCAAATGTGGTGGAGAGGTGTGTCAGGACATTGAGAAAATCGCTATCGTCTTCAGCAACATCACTGTCATCATAGTCATTTTAAACGGTACTGTGTTCATGGTCTTTGGTGTTCTACATTAATTTTATTTTTCTTTGTAGCAGGAGTTGTATGATCATCAGTAGTTAGAGATGATGACCATTTATTTTGATGGTCATAGATTTCGTCCGAAATCCTTGCAATTGTATCCTTCTCACGAACCGACTCTACTTCATGTCGTAGGTCACTCATTCTGTCTAAAGCATTAACAGTCACATCATAATCGCCTGTGAAATAAGTAACTTTCGATGCAGCCAGAAATATTGGCGGAAACACTTTCTGTCTTTCAAAAGACGAATCTTTGCAGTACTTGATGGGGCTATTCAATGTATCACCTCGCATAAACTGCATGTCACCACTGTCATAATGTTTCCTCATGCGAAAAGGACTCTTCATACAGGATGTTCTCTCATGTCGCCCACCATTTTGACTGAAGATGAAAACTCGATCACAGAAGCGACACTGATGACAATCCGACAACGATGATGCAGGTCACAACTCCATGTTCGTTGAGGGCAAAGACAGTTCTTCGTATTCGCAATTCATCTCCTTGTTATGGCGAGAGAGCTTCCAAATCGATGTTCACCTCTCGGTGTCAGAGCGACAACTGGCCATTTTCTATATAAAAGCGGTTANCGAGAGAGCTTCCAAATCGATGTTCACCTCTCGGTGTCAGAGCGACAACTGGCCATTTTCTATATAAAAGCGGTTATTTTACAGTTAAGAGCCTATACATAGACACCATCATACACACACAAACACACATATAAAGATAGAAATATCATATAGTAATATGCATAATTGTGTACATAAAGTTTTTTAAATAATTTTATATTTCTATATTTATATAACCATATTATGCCTACAAGCTTATTAAAATTATACATAACACATTCAGTGCCAAGTGCCACCATATGGCGTCTCATGAAACTTCAACTACTATTTCATGTGACACCATATGGTGCCACACAATATTTAAGTTGGAATATTGTGTGGCCCCACATGGTGTCTCACCAGATTTCCAGGGAGTTAATGCGACGCCATATGGGTTCACAGCCCACTTTTATACAAATCCTGCCAGGCTGACTACGGCGCACTGGTGCTGCATGTGGAGGATAGGGGAAGTGAGAGGGGGATGTGAGCGAAGCTCCCGCCATAGTTAAGTGCACAAGATGTTTGGTAGATGACTCTTAACAGTCTATACAAGCATGTGCGGCGCTCTGTAGCCATATAAGGAAACTACTGAATGAATGATTGTGTTTTAATTCTTCTATGGCCTAATCGTATTTTACTACATATTTGAGTGTATTATGTATCGTCAGAACTCACTTACTTAAATATACAAGTCACTAGTTTGCTCTATGGCTGTAACTGTGTACCCAATTGGTTTCTCAGTGTTGTAGTACGTTCGTGGTACTTTGTTTAAATTCGTATGCTTTATTTCACATGTATATTTACGAAGTACTGTGTAATTTGTGAGTGAAATGTCTGGCAAACATACATATCCACCTCGCATAAAACGTTTACACCTCTTCGTCAATAAGAAATAAAAATACTTCTTGCTCAGGCTGATGATGAATCGTACATGGAGAAACCGTCCAATGATGTTAGTGCTTCCGAACCAGAATATGAATGCAGCAGTGACGAAAGTAATAGTGAAACACATGCAGTGTTTGTCCAATGCAGGGAAATGCACCGAAGATAGATTCAGTAAAAAAATATCAGTCAAGTATGCAATTGTATTGGGTTCCTACTGTTGGAAATCATAAAGTTTTTACTGCATTTATAGAAGAGATTAATGTAACTTTAGATACTAGGACTGCTACACCCTGTCATTATGACAAATTATTTGTGTCAAAAAAAGTTGTTGAGGTTATGGTAAACTAAACTAACAAAAATGCACAGCAAACAATGGCAAATTCACAACTGAAGAGATCAATTAGGCTAAAGATTGGAATGATACAACTGACGATGAAATGTTGAAATTCTTGGGTTTGAGGCTGTGGATGGAACTTGTTAGTTTCCCTACTCTGAAGGACTACTAGAGCGAAAGTATTTTTTACAGAAATTATGTTGCAAAAAGTGTCACGATTATAAATAGTTTCCAGTTAAAAAATTCAACCCCTTTCTTCATAAGGTACAATGCACTTTTATGAAAGCAAAGACAACCGGAGTGGATCTGGTTATAGGTGAATCAATGTTTCCTATCCGAGGTCGTCTAAAGTTTAGGCAGTACCTTCCCGCAAAAGCTCACAAATCTGACATAACAGTTTTTGAACTTTGTGATGTCAGTGGCTATACATACAGGATCAAAATTTTTGAAGGAAAGGGCACAGTGGCACCCGATGGTGATCCTTCAATGGCAGAAAATGTGATTTGAACTTAATGGAACATTATTTGGTTGGTGGAAGATTTCTCTGCAATGATAATTTATACACATCTATTCAGTTCGCAGATGNTTAATGGAACATTATTTGGTTGGTGGAAGATTTCTCTGCAATGATAATTTATACACATCTATTCAGTTCGCAGATGCCTTGTTAGAGAGACAAACACATTTCATTAATACTGTCCGAAAAAAATAAGCGGGTGTTTCCAAAGAATGTAACAAATGCAAAACTAAAGAAGGGTGAAGTGAAAGCTATGGAAAACAGTTCAGGTATTACAGTGCTTAAGTGGAATTATCAGTGTGATGTTCTAGTTATGTCAACAATACACACTGACAAAATGATTGATTCGGGCAAGNTTAATGGAACATTATTTGGTTGGTGGAAGATTTCTCTGCAATGATAATTTATACACATCTATTCAGTTCGCAGATTTCTTGTTAGAGAGACAAACACATTTCATTATTACTGTCCGAAAAAAATAAGCGGGTGTTTCCAAAGAATGTAACAAATGCAAAACTAAAGAAGGGTGAAGTGAAAGCTATGGAAAACAGTTCAGGTATTACAGGGCTTAAGTGGAATTATCAGTGTGATGTTCTAGTTATGTCAACAATACACACTGACAAAATGATTGATTCGGGCAAGAAAAACAAGAACAATACATCAGTAGTTAAACCAGAAATAATCATGGCATATAATGCAATGAAAGGGGGTGAGACATAGAAGATACTCTCCAATCTTATCATTTGAAAATAAGAAAAACAGTGAGATGGAATCACAAAGCTGCTGAAGACATCCTTTTTAGAACTTGCATTTTACATGGTTTCCATTTATACAATAATTATTATCAGANAGACATCCTTTTTAGAACTTGCATTTTACATGGTTTCCATTTATACAATAATTATTATCAGACAACTTCAGGAAATAAGAAATCACATGAAGAGTTCAGGATATGAATAATATATTAACTTTTATTCCTATCTTACGACAAGACTCAGCGTANAAGAAATCACATGAAGAGTTCAGGATATGAATAATATATTAACTTTTATTCCTATCTTACGACAAGACTCAGCGTACACCAAGATGATCCAGCCACAATTTGAACAATGTCAGGGAAAAAAGAGTGTAAAAGTTTAAAGATAAGCCAAAATTATTTAGGACTGAAATAAATGGAAATACATATTATTTATAGAGATAAAGTATTTTTATTATTGGTTTCACGAAGAAACGAGGTCGGTGAAAATGTTGCTACAAGAAATTGGCATAAGAAAAGGGCCACGAGCAGGCACTACTTCTAACAAAACGTGTCAGCACACAGTGTAAAACATGCGAGAATAAACCATTCTTGTGTTTAGATTGTTTTGAGGAGTTTCATGAAAAGTGAAAAAAACATTGATTTGTTTTCATTACAGTGTTTCATTACAGACACTTCGATACTGTATATTTTCATTACAGGGTTTCCATACAGAAACTTTGTTCTGTGTTAATTACAGTATTTCATTACAAAACATGAAACGAGTTTTGTAGTCAACCAGGTATGTTTGAGTTCGACCAGGTATGTTTCGGGGTCGACCAGGTACGTTTGGAGTCAACCAGCTGTGTTTGGAGGTCTCCTAGGTATAATTTGGGGGTATGTTTTTTACATACTGCATGCGATTAATTAAATAATGTTCCATTTAAAATAGATAAATGTGCTTTAGTCTGAATATTTTCTATGATAATAGACAGCAGAAGTGTGACACCATATGGCGNTTTAAAATAGATAAATGTGCTTTAGTCTGAATATTTTCTATGATAATAGACAGCAGAAGTGTGACACCATATGGCGTCTCATCAAATTTGTGGATGGTAGAAAATGGCGAGACACAATATGCATACAGATTGTGTAACATGCAAGGATAAAAATTTTTTAAGTTGATTTCACAATGGTTTCATCAAAATATAATGATTTTTGCTCTTTCAAACGTCATAGCCTTGGCACCATAGGTATAATTAGGTATAAACACCATTTGAACTATGGACATGGCACCCAGGAGATAACTGGGTGTATAGTGGACTTCATACAAACCACTAATTCTGTCGACATGTACAATTTAGAGGTAGTTGGCAAACGAATATAATTTCTATATATGTGGGTGAAGAAAAACCGAAAGATTGATCGAAGGATCGATCGAGGGATTGGGATTGATCGAAGGATTAGTGACGATAGGCGAGGATTGCAGAGGAGGATTGCAGAGGAGGATTGCAGAGAATTGCNAATATAATTTCTATATATGTGGGTGAAGAAAAACCGAAAGATTGATCGAAGGATCGATCGAGGGATTGGGATTGATCGAAGGATTAGTGACGATAGGCGAGGATTGCAGAGGAGGATTGCAGAGGAGGATTGCAGAGAATTGCTGGGGATTGCTGAGGATTGGTGAGGATTTGTGAGGATTGGTGCAGAGATTGCTTAGGAAAGCTGAGAATTGCAGATGATTATTGCTGAGGATTGCCGAGGAGGAGTGCTGAGGATTGGTGCAGAGGTTGATTAGGAAAGCGGAGAATTGCAGAGGAGTATTGCTGAGGATTGCCTAGGAGGAGTGCTGAGGGTTGTGAAGGATTGCTGAGGATGAGTATGTATACTAAGGACTGGTGAGTATTGTGGATGATTGTTGAGGACGATTGCTGAGGATTTTCCAGGATTACTGAGGATTTTCCAGGATTGCTGAGCATTATGAAGGATTGGTGAGGATTGGCGTGAATTGTGGATGATTGGTGAGGAGGATTGGTGAGGATATTGATGCTGATTGGGGTACATATGGTGCTGATTACAGTGTGTGCAGTGCTCATTGCTGTGTGTGCAGTTGTCAATGTAGTGCACATGGTGCTCGGTGGTGAGTATTGAGGAGGATCGCGGTGTGTGCATTGATGATTGGTGAGGATTATGCATTAATATTCTCGGTTGCAAAGGGTTACAGTGGATTGACGTGGATTGTTGAGGAGGCTTGGGAGGATTGATGAAGATTGCAGCAGATTGCGAAGGAGGGCGATTAGGAAAGAGGATTGCAGATGAGGAGGCTTAAGGGTGTGGCTTGAAGAGGAGGCTTGAGGATGAGTCAGGCTGCAGGAGTCAGTGTGCAGAAGTCAGTCTGCAGCAGTCAGTCGTTAGTTAGTGTGGATGTTTTGTATGGTTTTCAAGTCTGCTTGGTTTATCTGTTTGGCTGGTATGTTAGGCTGGTATGTTAGGCTGGTATGTTAGGCTGGTATGTTAGGCTGGTCTGTTTGGTTGACCTGGTCGGCTGGTATGATATTTCGGTGTAGACAACAGTTATGGTCAGCTAGGAATGGTCAGTCTGTATGACTAGTGGACTTGTTGGCATTAGCAGCTGTTATGGTTGGCTTTTATTGATAGTTCTTACACAGGATGACTGGAATATATGTGTGATATGGGTGGTTGGTTTGTTTTGGGGTATATTTGAATGAAATGGCAGGTTCGTATTTTAAACTGGTATTGTTTGCGTGTATATTTGGAGGATTGCGGACTAAACAGCCAATAAAATTGACAAGGTTGTTCACCTACTTATCATCATACCAGGGAGTGGCTGTCCTCTGATATTTTATAAGGATCTAACATTATATATGCAATACTTTTACTCGANGTGGATGTTTTGTATGGTTTTCAAGTCTGCTTGGTTTATCTGTTTGGCTGGTATGTTAGGCTGGTATGTTAGGCTGGTATGTTAGGCTGGTATGTTAGGCTGGTCTGTTTGGTTGACCTGGTCGGCTGGTATGATATTTCGGTGTAGACAACAGTTATGGTCAGCTAGGAATGGTCAGTTTGTATGACTAGTGGACTTGTTGGCATTAGCAGCTGTTATGGTTGGCTTTTATTGATAGTTCTTACACAGGATGACTGGAATATATGTGTGATATGGGTGGTTGGTTTGTTTTGGGGTATATTTGAATGACATGGCAGGTTCGTATTTTAAGCTGGTATTGTTTGCGTGTATATTTGGAGGATTGCGGACTAAACAGCCAATAAAATTGACATGGTTGTTCACCTACTTATCATCATACCAGGGAGTGGCTGTCCTCTGATATTTCATAAGGATCTAACATTATATATGCAATACTTTTACTCAATGTTTTTACAATTTTTTAAAAATTTCAGCGATATATTTTTATTTTTTAACTAGCTTACCCAGCCACATATTGCTGNATGTTTTTACAATTTTTTAAAAATTTCAGCGATATATTTTTATTTTTTAACTAGCTTACCCAGCCACATATTGCTGTGGCATAAACAAATTTGGTTCTATTCATTTCTGTGAAATTAATTGAAAGAAGTANCTTACCCAGCCACATATTGCTGTGGCATAAACAAATTTGGTTCTATTCATTTCTGTGAAATTAATTGAAAGAAGTGTATGTATTTTCAAAATCATTATTATTGAAGTACTTGTTTGAATATAATGTTTTTAGTTTTACCATTTTCCGCGTGTNTATGTATTTTCAAAATCATTATTATTGAAGTACTTGTTTGAATATAATGTTTTTAGTTTTACCATTTTCCGCGTGTATGAATAAGTTGTGTGGTTTTCCTACTCTATAACACGACATATACAATTGGCTGTGCGAAATACATTCTGTTTCTNTATGAATAAGTTGTGTGGTTTTCCTACTCTATAACACGACATATACAATTGGCTGTGCGAAATACATTCTGTTTCTAAATCTATTCTGCACATTTGCAATGAATTCCCTTAAACTTTATTTATTGTCATTGAAAATTCCAATCTGACTGGAAACTGTGTTCTTTTAAAGTGAAAGGATATTTCTGATGGAATAAATGGAATTCTGGGAAGAAGCACATCTTCTCCTTTAAAAGCACCTTTCAAGATGTTAGCTTCTATAGTATTGCCCATCATGTCTTTTATTGCAAGGCACGTGCCGTTGCAAAGATTTGGTGAATTGATGTTACGTAGTAAAATGACTGGCATTCCTATTTTAAATTTTAATATATGTGGATGCAATCCTGGAATATCAAACGAATTTAGGAATTCTGGCGGATAATTTACCGCTTCATTTTCGTGTAACGTTGCATCCTCAGATTTGTATGTGACATGTTCGCTTGTCGATAAGTATCAATATATATGTTAGTATCGATATATCAATATATCGTTTTTATATAGATATATATATATATATATCTGTTGCTAGGTTGCGACTTTACATTTTTGGCATTGCATGGTTGACATAGCATTGTTGACTAAAGCGCTTCCTGACGCGAAGCATGGGAAAAATGAGCTTTTTGCAGATTTTAGTACCTTTGCAGGTAATACAGATAAAAATTAAATGTGTAAAAACACTCGTGGGAACGAAATGAAGGTTTATATACAAACAGAATGAAAATCGGTTGATTTTTTCGGAAGTTCCATGCGTCCTAATAAATGGACACAAGGTTTATATATATAATGTAATTTTGGTCAATGTCAATGTCGATAACAACCAACATGGCGGCCAGTGAGATCAATGTAATTTTTTCCTTGGGTTTTAATAATAATTTCATTAATTTTTTTTGCGATTTTTTAATGATTTTAAGGCGGGAAGATGATGGGAACTAGGTGTAGTTTATGGTGGGCGGGAAGTGTGAGGTTAACAGAATATGTTCCTGGAATTTNGGGAAGATGATGGGAACTAGGTGTAGTTTATGGTGGGCGGGAAGTGTGAGGTTAACAGAATATGTTCCTGGAATTTGAGATATATTTGTTAATATAATTTCGATTTTTCTGGAGTATTTATGTTTTTGTGGGTAGTTGCGCACGGAGGGGGCGGGGTGAGCATTTGTTAGGGAGTACGGTGAGGGGGGTGGATGCCTGTTAGTAAAAAACGTACCTTCCAAATCCATTCAATAGATAGAAAGTGCTTTCGGAGGCTAGTTTTTTTTTGGCAAATGGTAGGCTCGGTGCTTTTTGAGGGAGAATGGTCGATTTCGAGGGGAAAAAAAGAATACAACATTGGATGTATGTAATAATGAAACGAAAAAAAGCTACTATGAAAACGTTACAAAATTGTTTGGCGCCCATCAGCAAATGATGCCATTAAATCTGAATATGCTAGAAAATACTCTAATTTTAAATTTGTAGTGTTTGAACTTGTTGGTAAGTGATTAGTAATAAGTTAGTAAACATACTGTTGGTTATTTTCATATATTTTATTTTCTGTTGGTCCAACATTGTAATACTAACATTTTACATACAATTTTGTAACAAATGTTCTGATTGTAAACAATGCTCCTTTCTTGTATTTTATAAACTAGGAATGTTTTTTTAAACCCGAAAACCTTTATCATTGAAACATATTAGGTGGGTTATACGCTGTGAAAATGTTGGGAACACAGCGATTGGTAAACAGTACAAAATGTTATGTTGTGCTAACNTAGGTGGGTTATACGCTGTGAAAATGTTGGGAACACAGCGATTGGTAAACAGTACAAAATGTTATGTTGTGCTAAAATTTTTTGATAACATTAATCCAAAATTGGAAATTACTGTATTTATAATAAAATAAAACAATCATTTAGCACGTTTATTAAAAGCATTTTTGACACACAAATTATGTGTGAATTAAAATTTTAAGAGACAACAGAGGGCCGCTGCTGTATATCCGCAGTCATTGAATTCGTTTTTTCCCATCAATTACAAATAACTTTTCGGCACTCCGATCATTTAGATTTTGCACTCAACAATTAACTGTGTGTGCCCTCATTAGATATTATAAATATCAACTACATCAAGACAAAGCATTTTGCCGCCATTTTTTAAGATAGCATAAAACGAATAAATAAAGATTTACCGATTCCTACCAAAATTCGATTGACATACGATACTGTAACATACGGCGTAAATTTCTACGTTTCAAATTTATCTGACACTTATTTTCAAAATGCCAGTTATTTAGCCATTTGAGTTCAGTAATCTATATCTTCTAAACTGTGTATTAAATTCCAACGTTATTTTATATTCTGGCTGTATATATAACAATTATCAAGTGCGTGTTAATGGAGTATCATTTGTCCGTCATTGTGTCAGATATGCAAAACAAATAAAAACAAATTTATGTAATATCTCGGGAAACAATTGAATAATTACTACCAAATTTGCCAGACAGAAAGTACTGCAGCAGATAGCGTAACCTTGTATAATTTCATTAGGCAAGAAACTTGTTTTCAAAATGGTGGCAATATATATTTTTAGCACAGTAAACTTTATTAACGAAACATATTCCAAAAATTTGGTATGCTGGCATTATCTATTACAAACGTCAATTTGGTATATACAGAGCCTCATTTCTCCACCATGTTGGAAGTNTGAATAATTACTACCAAATTTGCCAGACAGAAAGTACTGCAGCAGATAGCGTAACCTTGTATAATTTCATTAGGCAAGAAACTTGTTTTCAAAATGGTGGCAATATATATTTTTAGCACAGTAAACTTTATTAACGAAACATATTCCAAAAACTTGGTATGCTGGCATTATCTATTACAAACGTCAATTTGGTATATACAGAGCCTCATTTCTCCACCATGTTGGAAGTNTTGGTATGCTGGCATTATCTATTACAAACGTCAATTTGGTATATACAGAGCCTCATTTCTCCACCATGTTGGAAGTTTGCACCACTTAACCAAATTAAAAAAATTATGTTATATCCCAGGAAATATTGAACCGATTCTTACTAAATTTGCTAAGAAGTCGTACTGTAGTATGCCATATTTATTCATGTATTTTTTAAGTGTGATTCTCACATTTTTAGCAAAATGATTGGAACAGAATTTTCATTGTTATGAAAATTAGTTACCGTTAAGATTATAAGCAAATAATTACACATGGAATTTTTAGGAAATGTTTCTAAATTTCAAATATGGGTTAGAATTGATTAAAAATATCGCGAACAAGTGTTGGGAAAATATTTTTTCAGTAGCTTTTATCCATAAGCCGACATGTCCAAAATGGCGGAAATCTCAATGTCAATGCTATGTTAACTGAAAGATCCTGTTATTTGTTTCTGTCAAAAATTACACTTCTATCTGAAATAATTTATGTGATATTAATTGTGACATTTCCTGACAAGTAAAAATTAATGGTTTGGTTGAACGCCAAAAGCAGATATGTAAATAACCTATCGACATGTCATGTTTTGGCAAGAAAGATATTCGTTGTTTAAGGTGTCAGAAGCAGACATGTCAAATAAAATCTTTACTTTAACGTCCATAATAGTGTGAAAATTAATATGAATACCAGTAAATAATTATGTTTCTTGCAGTGTGCACCTTTTAAATAATGACAAAAAGTATTAGGGCTCTTTGACACTTAAATTAAATATATATATGAAATTTACTTTTCTACTATTGGGAGCATTGCTATGAAAGCAAGTGATTATTGTAGTTACGTCTCATTAATTTATAAACAATGATGTGAGAAGATTTTATTATNATTGCTATGAAAGCAAGTGATTATTGTAGTTACGTCTCATTAATTTATAAACAATGATGTGAGAAGATTTTATTATTAACTTCAGTTTTATAGTATCTAGAAATAAATAATTATACTAGAACAACGAAAATAATTGGTATGGCATTAGCCACGCAACGTTGTAAATGTAAGACTGCAATACTTTTGTCTGAATGCTGTATGCCTACAGAGTGAAAGACGAAGACAANTTGCTATGAAAGCAAGTGATTATTGTAGTTACGTCTCATTAATTTATAAACAATGATGTGAGAAGATTTTATTATAAACTTCTGTTTTATAGTATCTAGAAATAAATAATTATACTAGAACAACGAAAATTATTGGTATGGCATTAGCAACGCAACGTTGTAAATGTAAGACTGCAATACTTTTGTCTGAATGCTGTATGCCTACAGAGTGAAAGACGAAGACAANACGCAACGTTGTAAATGTAAGACTGCAATACTTTTGTCTGAATGCTGTATGCCTACAGAGTGAAAGACGAAGACAAGCAACCATAAAAAATAGAACCTGAACATAAATTAACCTTTTTTGACATGGAACAATGTTTAACCACCCCAGATCTTAAAACTTAAATATTGTACTAAAAAAGACAAATATAGACCATAGATATAATTATCCGTGATCGATGATACGATATAATATTTTATGTGGAATGAAGAATTGGCGGGGCGTGGTTATGATCAGGTAGCTTCAGTTCTCTACAAGAACATTGAGACCAATGTACCAGGTGATGTACAGAAACTGACAACATTTTCTGATATTTGTGTTGGACAAAATCACAACAAAGCAGTTGCGATAATGTTCATGGTGGCAAATCAAATACATCCATGTTTGAAAGTTGTCAGTAAAAAGGTTTTTAGTACCTGGACATTCACATCTTGAAAGCGATAGTGACCACGCAAGAATTGAACGTGCTAAGAAGAAAGGGATGTGGAGATCAGAATACCCCTTGATTGGTACCTGTGTGTGAAAACAGTTAGGGGCAAGATGCCATTCAAAGTGTACGGAATGAAACAAAATTACTTTCATGCCAAAACATAACTATGTCATAGCATTTAATACGTTCTCGTCAACAACATTAAAAGCGATACTTGGATATGTAAACTAGTTATATGTTTAACGAATGAAGACATATATGTAAATTCAAATTTTTAATGCATATTTAAACTTTAAATTTGCTCTCCTGAAAATTTAGGAAAATTGACATGTCAGCGTTTGGATTATGACTACATATTTATTGCTTGGGTAAGTGTATGTAATAACATCTTGACAACACACTACCGATATTGTAAAATAAGCCTTTCGTTGGTAAATGGCTGGATATTGTTTGGACTACCGTAACATAATTTGGGGCCAACATAGGTCCTCGTGTCACTTTGATGTTCAGTCGACATTTTCCAACTTTGGCCCAAACTTCAAACAAAGGTGGTATTAACGTTGGCCAAACAAAAAAATGNTGTTCAGTCGACATTTTCCAACTTTGGCCCAAACTTCAAACAAAGGTGGTATTAACGTTGGCCAAACAAAAAAATTCTATGTGTGATGGTAGTTTTATTTCTTGAAAATTTTCTTCTTTTTTACTCTATTCGCAGGGATAAACGCCTCCTTTTTTAAATGATTTAACTTTTTCGTCTCTGTTATGTCTCACTTTATCAATACTTCAATTCATGAATTTGAAAGTATCAATTAAACTTATCATTAAGTCATTTTTAATTTTTTTATGGAATGAAATATATTTTACTTCATTACTATATATTAAATATATTCATATCTTTTACATCTTTACATAATTATTTTTAAATTTATAACTGGGAATAATAATAGCCAAAATAACATGTAAATGTAAGCTGGTAAAAATTACAGATATATATATAANTGTTCAGTCGACATTTTCCAACTTTGGCCCAAACTTCAAACAAAGGTGGTATTAACGTTGGCCAAACAAAAAAATGCTATGTGTGATGGTAGTTTTATTTCTTGAAAATTTTCTTCTTTTTTACTCTATTCGCAGGGATAAACGCCTCCTTTTTTAAATGATTTAACTTTTTCGTCTCTGTTATCTCACACTTTATCAATACTTCAATTCATGAATTTGAAAGTATCAATTAAACTTATCATTAAGTCATTTTTAATTTTTTTATGGAATGAAATATATTTTACTTCATTACTATATATTAAATATATTCATATCTTTTACATCTTTACATAATTATTTTTAAATTAATAACTGGGAATAATAATAGCCAAAATAACATGTAAATGTAAGCTGGTAAAAATTACAGATATATATATATAATTTATATTACAATAAGAATGTGCTGCTCTTCGATAATTCACTTTTAAGTGATCAGATTCTATAACATATGCATGTTCTTTTTGAGGCAATCAACTGAATTTTGTAATATTTTTTTATAAAATTTTAGTAAATTATTGTTAGTCTTAATTTGAATTTTTTTCATTATAAAGTCCTGAATTGAATCCCATTACACTATATAATTCCAACAGGTATCTTTCAAAATTTTAGGATCACTTCAAAGTTTTCTTCACAAAAAAAAAAAAAANAAAAAAAAAAAAAGACATACTGTTTTATTTACTGAGTGATGTTTTACTTTCTTCATTACTTTCTTCATCATGTTAATGGTTTTCCTATAAGTTTTCTTAATTCCGTGTGTTAATTTCTTTAAAATTTCAATGATAACTTTTGTTGCATCTTTACAATCATATTACACTGGTTTTTATCATCTCCATTAACATACTTCTTAAAATAAGAAAAACTGATTAGTTTATGAATCTCATACATAAATATAGNTTTTTATCATCTCCATTAACATACTTCTTAAAATAAGAAAAACTGATTAGTTTATGAATCTCATACATAAATATACATGAGCTTTCCGTATTTTTTTACAACAATAAGTTTTTCATAACAAACATTTGAAACTTTCATAAATTAAAAAGTGAATCATTTATAAATGTTTAGAATTATTTTTAATATATTTGTTTTCCTACGTTCGGCATTTTTTGTTAATGCTTTATTTGTTAAGCAATATTAAATACTTTANTTTTTAATATATTTGTTTTCCTACGTTCGGCATTTTTTGTTAATGCTTTATTTGTTAAGCAATATTAAATACTTTAATTCGTTTAATTTTTATATGCAGTAAATTATTCTTAAACATTTATCACAAGAAAAGATTTGCAAATTATGTTTAATTGTTTGTGCTAAAATTTAACTTTGATCTATCAGTATGACGCGTGACGAGTACATGGGATTGGCATTACGCTGTATGAACACCCTGAGGAATAACCCCAGGGAAGTCCCGATATATAAGGATACGCAGGGATAAACCGAAGCGAGTGAAAAACAGAGAAAGTCCCGAAAATGAACTGATATAAGCCCTCTACGAAGGAATGAAGGGAAAACCCGCCGAGATTAGTGCCGACCCAGCTGCCAGAAACTCCCGGGACGCTTGCCACACCCTTTCCTCCACAATACAAAAAAAAAACGCGCGAGTTACATGGGGGAAGTCCCTTTTTCTCTCGAGACAACTGCTGACAGCCAATTTGAATATATCGGGAGACGGGTTAAATTCAGGAGCAGCCAAGGTTCGTGGGTATTCAGTTGTCGTCAGTCAATTGTGGTCCAGTAGTCGTGATCAATCGTGGACGAGGAGTTGTTCGGCAGCCGCGATGCGATACAGAGAAGGCAGTTAGGCGAGAGGCAGTAGTATCACCAGGCCGGAGTTCGGGCCCGGCCCAGGCAGTAATGTACAATTAGTTGTTCACAATCAGTTGTTCAACCGAGACGGGAGTTGTTTGGCAGTACAGCCGCAAGACGAGATAGATGCAGCCGAAACGTGAGAAAACAGTAGTGTGACGAGAACAGTGCCGAAAATATGAGTAAATTCCCGGAAACAAGTGGTAGCCTCAGTCCGAGTGGCTCCATTCCCCGAGAAGGCATAGTCGTGCGCCGTATGGCGACGAGGCGAGCAGTCAGTCAGTCAGTGAGTCAATAATAATGCCACCGAGGAGAGAACCCAGGAACAGCCGAAACTTCATGTGTAAATTCCCGAGACAAATCCATTAAAAGTACCGAGAAGTTATGAGTTAATTTCCGAAAACGTAGTGGCAGTTTCCGCGGTTAGGAATGCAGAATCGCGATAGCTGGAAGCAGGCCGAGGAGGACGCACTCTCCAACCAGGAACACCAGCCGGGGTCGCAGGGAAAGTACAAGTCATGGGAAAACCAATCCCGGACTTCAGAGAGAGACCATCAAAGCCGCAGGAAAAAGCCAACTTAGTACAGCACGCCAACGAGAGCCATNAATCCCGGACTTCAGAGAGAGACCATCAAAGCCGCAGGAAAAAGCCAACTTAGTACAGCACGCCAACGAGAGCCATTCCGAGGGCCTGAACGAGGGCCACCCAAATCACCATGCCTCAACTTCTAACGAAGACAACTCACCAAAAGCCGCAGTCACAGATAAGTAGAGAAAAGTCTCCCTTCAACAACCTTCCCCGACACATAGGAATCTGCCCACCAGCCCTTCAGGCTACGACGGCAGAGGGGCTCAGTCTCGCCAGTGTGTGTAATAACTATGTGACCTTCAGAGCAATAAAATCCTGGTGTGTTAAATAACGGAGAATACGAGTATTCGTTTACCCCTAAAGCAGCAACCACAGGTGTCATTAGTCTGCCCCTAAATAATTTAACTATATAAACTACTGGCCACCATCTGTATAACTCAGGTGGCCTAGTAGTGACAAGTAAAGACATGTTTTATCTGTGAAGTGAAATCATTTTATATGTATTTATATTTTTTTGTTATTTAAAATGTTCATAAGTTATACATTTTTCATTAAAATAATAAAAATGTATAGAAAAAACAACTTTCTTCTTTAATTTAGTAACTGGATTTCATCAAATTACATTGGCATTAAAAATATTCAGAGACTAATATAATTATACTTCGAAAAACTATAGAAATGGGTTGCTGGATATAAAGCTAATTTTATGGCATAAATAAATTATTTTCTGTTATTATTATCTTTACATAATTTGAAACTTTATTGGCTATGTAATTTGATATGGTAATTCAATTAATTGATTAACCATACGATGCAATGTATTTTTATACAATATGTTCAATATTATTTACTGAATATAATGACCAACCTGAGCCTCGTGCTTCAAATTCAATTCTTTTTTGTCAAAAATTCATCAAATAGATGGTTTGAGACATTATCTAGATTTTTGATAATTAAGTTCCTAGTTCTAAAGTAATTTTTGTATTTTTTCTTTGTTTTTATGCAAGGCTTTAAAGGTTAGATTTTNTAATTAAGTTCCTAGTTCTAAAGTAATTTTTGTATTTTTTCTTTGTTTTTATGCAAGGCTTTAAAGGTTAGATTTATTTTATAAATTGTTACATTACTTCGTTTTGATTAATCAGAAGTATGGCATTACATATATTTAATTTTAGAAATAATATATGTTTTTAAGGTTTCTGGAACTTCAATAGTTTTTTAAAATCATTTTGTACAATAACGATTTTGTAAATCTTTATTATTGACTTAAAAACTGTTGTTGATTACATGTAAAGTTTTTTCAGTTAATGTATTTTTCTCCAATCATTAGTTTTAGAAAATGGAACATTGAAATATTATATTCTCTTAAATACTATTTCATACAAATTACTATTAATTAAACTCTATCAATTTTGGAAAAGATTCCCTGCTAGTAATCCTAAATAAAAATTTACATTTCTTTGCTAAAGATCTCAATTCCGCATATGAACAATTTTAAAAATCATAAGGTAATAGATATATTTGTAGATTTTTCTTTTATTAAAATTATTCGTAAAATATATGACTATATCTGATTTAATTAGTTCCAAGGTATTGAATATCTTAAGGTTAATTTTATTCTTGCCGCTTGCATTCCCCATCGACCAAGTTTCTCTTTTTCATAAGCAAAATTACTTATTATTTTTATTTTTCAAGGAATTTTTTTTAAATTTGATTATTACATGAAGAGTCAACACTGGAACTGGATTTGTGATAAAGAAGAAGTAGGTTTTTCCCCGCAAAACCTGTAACGATATTTTTCATTCTCAATCAGCTTTCCTTTTAAAGTGATGGAGTTTAAGATTTTCCAACACTTTAATTTTAATTTTCTCTTTTATCAGTTTTTTGTAAATTTTTATCTTTATAAATAATTGATTTTCTACTGAAGAAGTTGATCAATTAAATTTAGTTTAAAAGTCTAAATGTACTTGAAATTNACGTATTCAAGGCCTGCACAAAAATCCAGCTTGTTGGGAATTAATGCAAGCTGGAATGTCTATTTTGACTGGACTGTGATGGAGTTTAAGATTTTCCAACACTTTAATTTTAATTTTCTTTTTTATCAGTTTTTTGTAAATTTTTATTTTTATAAATAATTGATTTTCTACTGAAGAAGTTGATCAATTAAATTTAGTTTAAAAGTCTAAATGAACTTGAAATTNTTTATAAATAATTGATTTTCTACTGAAGAAGTTGATCAATTAAATTTAGTTTAAAAGTCTAAATGAACTTGAAATTAACAAAATTAGTCATATTTTCAAAATTTCAATACAAGTAATGGTAAGAAAATTTAATGTGTTTTTAATTATGACTTTGAAATCTATGTACTAAAATGCAAGAGAAAATTATTGAAAACACTGATACAAAGCTTATAAATGAAAAATCTGTTTCCATAAACTATAAGAGACAAACAATGTTAAAAAATGATGCATAAATGAATGATATTAATTTTTTTAATTATATACCCATTAAAAATAATTTTACATTTTTACATTTATGTTTTTAGTTAAAAATATCCTTTTCATTTTTTCATCGTGTTATCTTCAAAGTAAATTTTTTGTTAGAATATTATTTTTATCTAGTATTTTTTGTAGAGTAGACCGATAAAAAAAGTGTTTTTTTTGTCTGAAAACTTAGGTGAAATCATGCGAAGTTTAAAAATTTAGGGGTCAGTGGTCCAACCAACACATTTAATCTACCTGTTAACAGGTACGATGCAGCATAGAGAAACGTAACCTCTTCATCCACTGATAAATTAAGATACTCGTTGCATTTCTGAGATTTCGATGATGCCATGTGAAAGATAGGAACATAACACCTTAGATTATAAAAACAAATATCTTAGGAGATTGTAATATAATACATTTATACACCAGTGAATTAAATTGTATTATGTTATATTACATTTGACCACATCAATTAAATACACATCTCAAAAAAAAAAAGATTTACACCATCTGTAATTTGGTTGCTCATGAAGGATTTTCGCTAGTATAGTTTTCGTATTCGTTGGTTGTTGCCACGAAGTTAGGTGTGGTATTTTTTACAGAGCATATTAGACCCATACGTCCTCTTGGGCCGTGAACAACATAGTAACTCAGAAATAAATTTCTTTGACTCGTGTATGTATGAAGCTAGCTACCATTTATACAAGTATAAGGACTGTATTCNAACTCAGAAATAAATTTCTTTGACTCGTGTATGTATGAAGCTAGCTACCATTTATACAAGTATAAGGACTGTATTCAAATTTCTCCTGTCACTATTTTATATTCGAAGAGGGCATTGGTTACCACATTACGAAATTAATCACTTGTTTTTGTTTCCCTATTCATGTAGACCTACCACAATCAAATGAGACCGTTACAAAATATTGGTATTTGTAAGTAATACATATATACATATTATTATACGTATATGTTTAAATGTACACAATTACTAGTACTATAAGATTAGATCAGTCTTAATTAGTTTGCTTTTACATATTATATTTCTTATAACATATACTCGAATGTACCCATTTATTTCAGGCAATGACAAGAAATACNTTTGCTTTTACATATTATATTTCTTATAACATATACTCGAATGTACCCATTTATTTCAGGCAATGACAAGAAATACAGGAGGAAAAATAACAGTATTGTTCGTGTTTCAAATGGAACACAAACTGTTATTCAGTGTGGTATAAGTACGAGCAGTAGAGTAGTGATGCCTAACTTGAAGATCGTGGGGGGACGGCCTGCTGTAAGGGGCCGCTGGCCTTGGCAAGTAGCTATTCTTAATAAAATGGAGGTAAGTAATTAAAAACTGTAGTCAAATGTAGCTTGTTGTAGATCACTTTTAAGATTTCAAATTTTAATTTAATTGATTAGGAAATAAATTCCAGTTTCTCATTTAATTCTTTTTAAGCAAATAACTTAATTTTTGAACCGTAGCAAAGGGCATGCCGACAAGAGTGTGGAACGAGTTTGACTATCGCGTAGATGTCGTTCGGGCCGCTCGTTGTAGTCACATTGAACATTTATAAATATATGATAAACAAACTTCACAGTTCCACTGTTCATTTGATTGGTTGTAGGTTGTTTGGTGTTGATATTATATACCTTCAAAGTTGGGGTATTCTTTTACTCAACCTGCCTATTGTTCGGTGCTCGCTGCTTTGTTCCGCGTAAGCGAGTGGAACTGAAGGACGGAGCAGCTATATGATAGTGGCGATGGCAAGTCAATTGAATGTTTTAAATGAAAGGCGAGCGATAGACCAGGAACCGGGTATCTGTTTCAATAAGAGAGCCGACACGATAATTCGTTTTGCGGCGCGCACTGCTGACACTAGTTGTTTTGATGTTCTGTATTGACATGAAGCATTTTGTAGTGGTTTTCTCCCTTAGTTTCTCCGAGCGTGATTCGGGTTGCGTAGAAATTTCCACCTCAAAACCAGTCTCCAGACCGGGAGTTGTTGAAACGATTAGTGGCTGGAGTTTCTGCAATAGACGACAAGTGGAGAAAGAAGTGACCAGTAAAAGGGAAATCTGCGACAGCGAGTATCAAGAAGGGTGTGGCTGGCAGGCTGGACTATTGGACAGGATGCGCGAGTGGAAGACATTAAAAATGATTGTAACAGACAGACTGAAAATGTGTTAATGATGAGAATGAGTTAATTGACTATAACAAAATCGATACCTGAGAAAGACGTTAAACAGAATTGAAATATTCATAAAATATTTGGCTCGCTGAGAAATAAAAAGAATAATAGAGGATATAGATAATTGTAGGCTGTAAATAATATCTCAAAAAAAAATTAGAAATCAAATTTTGTTGTTTACTTTTTATTAAAACCTCCATCCCTCACGAACTCAGATACGACCCTCAGGCATCTTGTAACACTGGTGTCAGAAGTGGGATGGAGGTATTCAATTGTGAATTAAGTTATGCAATATACAAATAATTAATGACATTAATAAAAAATTAACTTATCGTAATAGCTGGAGCTGAAAAATTAAGACTGTTTGGTACAACCATCGCAGTTAATGTTAACTATAAAAATGTTAATTGAGGGATTTAGTAGCCAACTGAGCGCAATTGCAATAATCTTGGGGGAATATGTAAAATGTGAAATAAATAATGTAAATAGCCAAACTAGTAGTGTGAACGAAACTGTAAATACGGAAATTTGTTCTGTAACTCCAACTGTAAAAAGTGTAAATGAAAATGTAGACATGAAAATTGATGATGTAGATACGAAAATAGAAGGAATTATCGAGTTAGTGAATACAAGAATTGACTGCGTGGACAAGAAAACTGAATGTGTAAAAGAAAAAGTGAACAGTGTAAATGAAAGGATAAACACAATAAATTAAACAGTGGACAGTGTATATGCAAGAATGGACAGTGTTGATGATGAAATGAAACAGAAATTCAGTGCAGTAGAGAAGCAACTGCAGGAATTTCTTCAGAAATGGTGTGCCGTGGTAAAATTGTCTAAAATTTTCTGGTAAATTATTTTCCAGATTCAGAAATTATATTTCAGTCAAGTATTCATGCATTGGAGTAAGTAAAGAGTAAAGTTCGCTGCTGATTCTGGCAGGAAGCCATTGCTTGCTGCAGAAAACTCAGCTTGCAACAGGATGTTAGTTGACACACTCGCATTCCTGAAGCATGGGAACACTTCATACTGTACCTTGTCCGCGGTACTTCCCAGAGGTGAAACACATACAATTATTGCTGTAGAACAGTTGTGCGTAGTTGTGAATCGTTTTCGGTGCCCCAGCGCTCTCAAGGATTGGCTTCCGAACTAAATTATGTAACCTTCGTGCCCTCGCACAGCGTGCAATTTTCTATCCTTCCGCTGTTGCTAACCATTTTTGTTAAAATTACCAGCACAGATGCGGTTGCAACATAACATGTTCGCCGTGTGCTCCAGCGTTCGGGGAGGTTGCTGCAGGCGGATGATTTCCCTGTAACATTCTATTTAGTTGTATAAGTGTCACGTAGAAAAGTGCAGAGATAGTAGTTAGAAATGTAGGAAATTTAATTTGGTTTTTTATCTTTTGTGATTCTACACAGTTTCTTCTCTTCCCTGCGAGATAGGTGAGTACAGTATCAGTCTTTCTCCGGGAGCACCTGCCATGTTTTATTGACTCTGGAACAAGTAATTAATATTCACGATTAATTTTATTAATGTGTTCCAGCGCTACGAAGTATTATACGAAGTTTTGGAATATGTTTTGGAGTCCAAGATTCATTAAAGATTTAGATGAAGTATTATTCAATGCTTGGACGAAGTTTTGGGATAATGTTTTGGATAATTTCAGTATTAAACTATTCAATTTTTCAAGTATTCATTTCGTTTGAGAACTACTTGCCCGGCTTCTCCTTATTTGCCGCCCGGAGCAAGATTTTATCTAATGCTGCACGACTTCGCCTGGAGAAATATCAGCTAAGTGCTAGTATCATGGAACATTATTAATATCTTATCTTCTGGACCATGTCGTTATCTAACTATGTTATAATTGCTTAAAATAGGTTTTTATTATGTTTGTAACATAAAATATGATTAAAATATTGATTTGTCATTTATGCATTTTTTAATGCGAATTTTTTACCAAGTAAAACAAAATACATATTTGTATTGCAAATTAAAGCTAGATNATTTATGCATTTTTTAATGCGAATTTTTTACCAAGTAAAACAAAATACATATTTGTATTGCAAATTAAAGCTAGATAGAGTGTTCCGAGTACACTTCGGGGATTTTCAAGGTCTCCTGGGCCACCATCTCTACGAGTTAATTTCTTTTGTGCTGTAATTATTCCTTAAATCTTTTACTTGTGTATTTAACTATTATGTCTATAAATTCAAGTTTGTTAATTAAAGGTGTTATTTTTTAATCAGCTATTTTATACTATTTACATTTATAAGATTTATGTCTACCTCTGGAAAATTAATAAATAATTGAAAATATAATTAGTAAGGTATTACTTTTGCACTTAACTACACACATTTCGAAAAAATTAATTAATAATATTGGCTTAATAGTGTCTGGCATTATGGTAGCAGAATAATATTATACTTTTTACATAAGTGCCCAAAGATAATGTTTTGTTATACTGGTAACGGTAAATTTATAACGTTTTTAATAAGCACTATATTTGATTCTTTATTTACTAGACTGAGGTAATTTATGCCACATTGAGCATGGTTGATTATCGCGATTTAAAATTAAATTGTATATTTCTGAAATCAAACATATAATTAACAACCATGCCACACACCACAGTACATTAGTGGTAACATCCGCGTGGTTTCCAATTACACTGTTATTTCATTTCCATTTTGTAATAATTAAAGGAGTTTCATAAAGTTGTTTGTATTCATAATGATTTTGTTATGTGGTCCCGACGATATATTAATAAGGGTTGTTTTCTTTATTAGCTAAAATGTTGTTGATGATAGTTTAGATATTTGCATGTTTTGTTTTACACTTTACTTAAGTTTCTAAATATTACGTGTGTTAATTATAACGTGTCTGTTGACCTTTAGTTCAGCAGTCGACCGTGCACAGGCCGGCTGGCTGCAGTATGTGTTTATCTCTGTTGTACGTAGATAAAGTAAAGGTCTTTTGTGTGGNACCGTGCACAGGCCGGCTGGCTGCAGTATGTGTTTATCTCTGTTGTACGTAGATAAAGTAAAGGTCTTTTGTGTGACAGTTCTCACTTGTTCATTGATGTTCTGTATTCCTTGGATGGAATATTTATTAGGCTCGGTAAATTTTGATAGTTAAAATGGAGTTTATGGTTTTTCATTTATAGTAGTCAGTATTTTTTGTGCTTAACACATCGAGTTTGTTTTCACGTGTTCGCGTAAGTTTTTCCTTATTTGCACTGTCTTTTAAAAGTTTAAAACTTTAATTAAAATTCACATAATATTGTATTTACGGAATTTGTATATTTATCTTAAAGAAACTCATGTTGCGTGCTATGTTAAATAACGTCGCTGTAATTTATGTTTTCACGACTCGTGTTTTTTCTAGCACCAGTTTATTTGCATTTTTAAAGTGATCTCATTCATTGGGCATAAGTTTCTTTAGTGTTTCTGTTCATTGAACGTAATTTTATTTACCTCTAATTAATGGCAGGTGGTTTACTTCAGTGTGCATCTTCGGAACGCTACTATTGCATCATGGCCGGAGCCAACATGTTAGCGTAGTACTGCCAACTGCATGACTGTGTTTTACACAAGGTTCAGTGTTGTTTGTTTACATTCTCACCTTGAATCCCCATAACCTCCAATGGTTTTAGAGTTCTTCGGAAGTTATTTTATTATATTTGTGCGTTTAATGCTTTTTCCGAGTTTTTAAACTATTTGACTTCTCATTTCAGGTGTTTGAGATATATATTTTTAGGACTTGATTCTGTTTTGACTTGGGGTTTTGTCTTGTTGACAATTTTAATTTCGGTCTTTCGCAAGGCATCCATTGTATGTTTGGAAATGCATTTTATTCACGAGATTCGTACACATAGTGTTAAAACAATTTTCTGCTCGCGATGTCTTTTGCAACTCTTTTAGTTTATATATATTTGAGACCAGACTTGCATTTTCCATATTTCATCAAGATTCCTTGCGGTTTCTGTCATTATTTGCATTTAGATTGTAAACATTTATACACAAGTCTCATGTCTAATAGGTATTTCGGCAATTTTTTTATATTGCACATTTATTATTTCATTATTGAATAATGTAATGAAAAGTATTTTTGATGCAAATACACAAGATTAATGGTCACTTATTTGGTTTAAAGGTTAATAAGTTTGGCATATTAATAATTATTTATTTAATTTTTGCTGATCTTGTGTTAACTCTCGGGTTTCGGTTTTCGGGAGTTGGTTTTGCATTTTTATGAGTAGTGGTATGGGTAACAATTTCCTTACACTTTGCCTTTTCCACAGGAGCTTTGTTGACATTGTGAGTGACCACTGGTTCGGTAAAAATTCTGGTCAGTTTGTGTAGATTTTTGATGATTCCTGCGAAGTGATTTTGGGATGAGACTAAGTTGCTTCAGATCATGTCATCGATTTTTTTAAATTTCATCATCTTTCATTTGNGATTTTGGGATGAGACTAAGTTGCTTCAGATCATGTCATCGATTTTTTTAAATTTCATCATCTTTCATTTGATTTCCGTTGAGTCAGTCCAAATGTAGGTACACTCTTGTACACTTTGTTTAGTGTGTTTAATAATTCAGGTATAATTGCTGACATTAAAATTGGTGTAAATCTTTGCTATTTGTTTTAATTAGTTTGTTTTTGGGAGAATGTTGACTTCCAGGGGACAACTAGGTTTCCTAGTAGTGTTCAAATAAGTGTCATCATGGAAGATCACAAAGCTCGTTATTCTTAAAGAGTAGTTAATTTTGTGATGTTAATTTGGTAATTATTTTGTTGAGGGACTTTAATGGTTCTATTTAAATTTTAGCGCTGCCACAATTTTTCTCCTTTCCCTTGGAGTTTTGTTAATATGTGTGTTTCTTGGATTTGTTTTTTGCGGTAGCTGAAAGTCAGCAGTTCTAGTAGGAGGCTGATCACCTATCAGTGAAACTATACTTTTTCATTATCTATGTTGCTGTTTATGCTGATTTGGAGCCATAGGTGTTGGCTGTTTTAGAGCAGTCTTTAGTTTTAAGTTTCATTTAGGTTTAAGTCTTATTTAGGTTCAAGTGTCTTCCAGAGTCAAGAACCCAAGGGCATCAAATACACAGTTTTTCCTCTGACTTATATTTACTTGATAGACTCTGTGGTTTGGCTACTAGACAGTGCAGTTCCCTCACAGTGCTCATCTTCACAAATTAGCACCATAACTGAACAACAGTATCATCATTTGTTTAANTGTTTCAAAACTCAAGATTCATTCTCTACTCTTCCTAAGGTTGTCGATGTAGTTAATTAAGTGTGACCAACAAATTGTTTTTTATTCATTGTTTACATATTGTGTTCAACTAATTTAATGATATGAGTACATTTTTTGGAACTTTCTTCATGTTGTGTTTTCTTCAAAACACCTGAGCGTCCACTTTCACGAAGGAAGTCTGTGTCGTTATAGAACTTTCTAAAATTTCGTGGCACATTTTTTTCCAGATTTTTTCTAATTTCCTATATTTTAATATTTTTTCTAAGTCATTGTATCAGTATTTTTAGAAAGTTTATACCTATGGTGATTTTTTCCTATTTCAGTCAAGAATTTATGCACAGGAGTTAGTGCAGAGTTAAATTTNAAGGTTGTCGATGTAGTTAATTAAGTGTGACCAACAAATTGTTTTTTATTCATTGTTTACATATTGTGTTCAACTCATTTAATGATTTGAGTACATTTTTTGGAACTTTCTTCATGTTGTGTTTTCTTCAAAACACCTGAGCGTCCACTTTCACGAAGGAAGTCTGTGCCGTTATAGAACTTTCTAAAATTTCGTGGCACATTTTTTTCCAGATTTTGTCTAATTTCCTATATTTTAATATTTTTTCTAATTCATTGTATCAGTATTTTTAAAAAGTTTATACCTATGGTGATTTTTTCCTATTTCAGTCAAGAATTTATGCACAGGAGTTAGTGCAGAGTTAAATTTNAAAGTTTATACCTATGGTGATTTTTTCCTATTTCAGTCAAGAATTTATGCACAGGAGTTAGTGCAGAGTTAAATTTGCAGCAAATCCTGGCAGGAAGCCATTGCTTGCTGCAGAAAACTCAGCTTGCAAACAGGATGTTAGTTGACACACTCGCATTCCTGAAGCATGGAGACACTACATGCTGTACCTTGTCCGCAGTACTTCCCAGAGGTGCAACATATGTAGAATAGTTGTGTGTAGCTGTTGAACATTTTTGGTACCCTCAGCGCTCTCTAGGAATGGCTTCTGAACTAAATTCTGTAACCTTTGTGCCCTCGCGCAGCGTGCAATTTTCTATCCTTCCGTTGTTAATAACAGTTTTTGTTGAAACTCTCTGTACAGAAGCGGTCACGGTATGACGTGTTCGCCGAGTGCTCCCGTGTTCGGGGAGGTTGCTGCAGGCGGATGATTTCCCTGTAGCATTTTATTTTGTTGTAGAAGTTTCATGTAGAAAAGTGCAGAAATAATAGTTAGAAATGTTGTAAATTTCATTTTTTTTAAACCTTCATTAATCCTACAGTTCTTCCCTCCGAGGTGGGCGAGTACAGCATCAGTGTCTCACCGATAGTATGTGCCAGGTTTTATTAACTCTGGAAAATATAGTTAATTTTCGCAACTATTTTTTTCGTGTGTTTTTTTTTAGAGGGATGAAATATTATACGAAGTTTTGGAATATGTTTTGGAGTCCAAGATTAATTTAAGGTTGAGATGAATTATTATTCAAAGTTTGGACGAAGTTTTGGGACAATGTTTTGGAAGATTCAAGTTTTCGACAATTCAATTTTTCAAGTATTCATTTTGTTTGAGAACTACTTGCCCCCAGCTTCTCCTTATTTTCCCCCCGGAGCAAGATTTTATCCCAGGCTGCACGACTTCACCTGGAGAAGTATCAGCTAAGTGCTAGCATAATGGGGCATTTTTATTATCTTATCTTCTGGACCATGTCTTTATCTAAATATGTCATAATTGCTTTAAATCATTTTTTATTATGTTTGTGACATAAAATATGATTGACATATTTATTTGTCATTTATGAATTTTTTTAATGCGAATCATTTACCAAGTAAAACAAAACACATATTTATATTATAAATTGAAGCTATATAGAGTGTACCGAGCGCACTTCGGGGATTTTCAAGGTCTCTTAAGCCACCATCTTTTCACGAGTTCATTTCTTTTGTGCGGCAAATATTCATTGGATCTATAACTAGTGTATTAATTATTATGTCTATAAATTCAATTGGGTTAATAAAACGAGTTATTTTTGTAACTGCATTTTATACTATTTTAATTTATAAGATTTATGTCTACCTCTGGAGGATTAATAAATAATTGAAAATGTTAATAGTAAGAAATTACTAGAAACTGTTTTTAGGTAAAATGTACATTGTTTCCCAAGTGACTAGAACACATTTTCAAAAAATTAAATAATAATAGTTGCCTAATAGTAACTGGTCTTATGGTATCAGAAGTATATTAAAAATTTTGCGTTAGTCTCCAATGATAATATATATTTTTAAATTGTAAATTGTAAAAAAATTTTATCGCCACTATGTTTGATTGTTTATTTGACAGACTGAGGTAATTTGTGCCAAATTGATCATGGTTGATTATCGTGATTGTAAATTATATTGTACGTACTGAAATGTAATATATATTTAACAATCATGCCACACATTACAGTACTACGGAGTTCCACTACCACACAGACAGCCTAGAAAAGAGAGAAAGCAGTACAAGTCGTAAACAACACAGTAACCTCAGAGGTTAGTCGGCAGCTCTACAGCATTGGTCAGGCGCAGCCAGGGTGGGTGAAAGGGGTCTTAATTAAGCTCGTCCCTTACGCTGGCCAGACTTCTTGGTGGGAGTACCAACACCAGTTTGAAATAGTTACCACCATGAATGGCTGGTCAGCCGAACAGTGGACTTACTACTTCGCGGCTCTACTTAGAGGCCCTGCACTCAGAATGATGTTGTCACTACCAGAGTGACATCGACTGGAGTACCCCTCACTGTTGTCGGCCTAGGGGCTACGGTTCAGCGACTGGTACCTGCGACATGACCACCATATCCAGCTGCGAAGCTGCACCCACCGATGAGGGGAGCCACTGCAGGAACTATGACAATACATTTGGCGGCTATCCCACCTATCTTTGGAGGGGTGCCCCGAGGAGGCGCGTGACATCATCGCAGTTGGCTTCTTCATTGATGCCATAGCCGACTCAGAGGTACTGCAAGTGGTATGCCTTGCTGCACCCCACAACATGCAGGACACCCTGGTCCGCAGGTGGAGTCGACAAGACAGGGGACAGCACCCCGACGCCTGGTATGGGCAGTAACGCTGAAATAAGACGACAATGGCATTAAGAATAATTTTAAGGTGATGGAGATGGTCTTAGGGACATCGCTTACAGGGTCCAAGCTACAGAGCTTCGCCGCCCCCACCTAAACAGCCGGAGTGTTTCTCATGTGGACGGCTGGGGCACCTGAGAGCCTACTGTCCACAACAGCAACAGTAACAGAAACAGCAGCCTCGGGTAAATAGGCATCGAGAGGCAGGTGAAAATACAGTACACCCAGAAAACTTGTAAACACCGATCTTGAGGGCGAAGGTCGGTGACTGCTGGAGGGAAGGCCCCAATGTTCTTACAATTACGGTCGGTAAGAAAGGATTGCAATGCAATACTTGTGACGGGGAGCCTGAATGATGTTCCTTGCCAGTTGGTCGTCGATACTGAGGCGACCATTACGGTAGTAAGACCAGATACCCTTGGGTTTTCCCTCCAGTGATCGCATCATCACAGTATGGAATGGGGCTTTTTGACTACAATAACAGGTGAGATGATGCCTGCTAGAGGTAAGAGAAAAATTATCTTGAAGATTTNTTAGAGGTAAGAGAAAAATTATCTTGAAGATTTGTGACCTCAGCATATAGCACGATATATGAATAGCAGAAATAGAGGATAAATGTCTTATAGGGCGTGATGTACTGTGTAGGCTGGGGTGCTGTATCGATACTCGACTTGGTAGGCAATACAGAGTTTGTGGTGTCAACATGGGATGATTTGTCCTCCCTAATTAGCTGCCCAGTAGTCTGTGGTCAACCCACTGTACTGCCTGCATCTAGTGATATTGTCATTACAGGCAAATGCAAGGAATTTTGCCAGAAGTTCAGATCNTTTCCCTCCAGTGATCGCATCATCACAGTATGGAATGGGGCTTTTTGACTACAATAACAGGTGAGATGATGCCTGCTAGAGGTAAGAGAAAAATTATCTTGAAGATTTGTGACCTCAGCATATAGCACGATATATGAATAGCAGAAATAGAGGATAAATGTCTTATAGGGCGTGATGTACTGTGTAGGCTGGGGTGCTGTATCGATACTCGACTTGGTAGGCACTACATAGTTTGTGGTGTCAACATGGGATGATTGGTCCTCCCTAATTAGCTGCCCAGTAGTCTGTGGTTAACCCACTGTACTGCCTGCATCTAGTGATATTGTCATTACAGGCAAATGCAAGGAATTTTGCCAGAAGTTCAGATCTAATTGAACAAGTAGGGAAGGTTGCCATCCTGTCAGGTAAAGTCGTTGCATCAAGGAGTTTTGTCTCTTCTATTACTGACCCTTTTTCCAATTAGAATGATAAATTCGTCCGATAGTGACATTCGTCTTGAGGAGGGGCCATGACAGGTGTTTCCAAGCAGGTAACACAGATACTTCTAGAGTAGAACATATAGAATGTTATTTACCACCAGTACTTACTTAGTATGCAATATATGTAGCCTCTCGGCATCGTACTTTTATATTATTATGCAGCGCTCTTAGCCAGAGGCCATCCCATGCTACGACCGCCCAATCGATGGGGAAGAGGGATCACACCCTCTCATCACAGGTGTCCCAGCTACACACCTGAAGTAACCAAATCCAAAGCCCCAACCTGATTTACAAGTACGACCAAGAGAAACCCTACCACAAGGTTCTGAGACCCTCGCCCTCAGATAACAAGCATGTGGTCTTGCCAGGTTTCTGTCTATACTCCTAGTGTCTTGCCAGAACACAACCAGAGTGGGTTGCCACTCACCACCCAGTCTTTCTTCGAGAGGGGGAATCACTCCAGACATCCTCCAGCATACGGAGTTAACCACTGCCAGCCCGAGTCCAACCTCTAGTGATCGGTACACCAGAGAGAACCTCTGGTGGGGCCAACCAGATCAGCCTGTGCTCCCACTTATTTGCCATGGGACTAGTGGGTTTTCAAAGCCTAACCGACCCACCAACCACACCACCAGCAGAGACGGGCAGCATACGATGGACTCTGAATGGAAGGTTTCCATCCTTATCAAACTCCGTAAGTCTGGACCCATAGGTTCCAGAGTTGTTCGAATTTTCATCACTGTCCCCATGCCATCGCCACCCATCTGCGGGCAGCACAGCCGAATGAGCTGCCACCAGACACTGACCTTTACCATTCAGTTGAATTTCTTCACAATTTAAATTCCAGTATTGGGCCCCATCGGCCTGAATGCCAAGTGGTTCAACACCCCACCAAGTGGTCGGGCCTAGGTAAAAACTATCGAACCAAGCCATCACAGCAGATACCCCTGACCAGTCGATAGGAAACTGGTTCCCATAGGGAGATGGGCGGCAGAGCCCAATTTGCAAAGCACAAGGGCGGTACGAGTAGCCTTGGGTTGTCATGAGTGGAGAGAGCCTATAAGAGGCGCATCACCCACCCTTTCTAGCATCAACGCGGTAACCAGGCTTGTCTACTATAGCATAGTACTACCACACCACCTGAAATGCCCGGAAACCTTCCTCTCGAGGGAGTCACTGACTCGTATCTCCCTACCAGCAGTACTATACGAGTATGCATACAGCCATTACGACCATACTTTTTTATTTTAACTTGGCGCTCTTAGCCATTTTGGCCATTCTGCGCTTCGGCCTCCCATTCGGCGGAGGAGAAGGATCATGCCCTCTCAACGCAGGTGTCCCAGCTATTCACCTGAGGTAACCAAGACCGAAGCCCCATCTTGATACATAAGCTCCACAAAGAGCACCCTACCACAAGGCCTGAGACCCTCGGACTCAGATTACCAAGTGTGTTGTGTGTCCGGAGCACTATCTGGGCCCCCTAACGTCTTGCCAGGACACTACCAGAGCAGGTGCCTGCTCACCACCCGGCCCTTCTTGAAGAGGTATCAGCAGTACTGGAGGAACTGCTCGTAAGAACAATGGAAATCTTAACTGGCGACAGGAGAAAGCTGTCTCTGAAATACTGCAGAGAAATAGTAATGCCTTCTCATGTGAACCAAATGACCTTAGAAGGACGGATGTGTCCTGCCACCACATTGATATGGGACATGCCAGGCACATAAAGCAGCCACCAAAACGACTGCCACTACCTTAGCATGATAAAGTTAAGGTATTTATGAAGGAAATTAAAGATCTAAAAGTGATTTAACCATCAGTTAGTCCATGGTGATCTCCCATTGTTCTTGTTAAGAAGAAAAATGGTTCTCTGAGGTTTTATGTAGATTATCGCCAGCTTAATAATATGACAAAGACAGACTTTTACCCACTCCCAAGGACAGATGACACATTGAACAGTTTGGCAGGTTCGCAATGGTTTTCTACTTTGGACATAAAGAGTGGGTACTGGCAATGCGACGTGTCTCCATAGGACAATGATAAGACTGCATTTTGTGTCTAAGTGATGGGAACCTGACATATAAATTTATGCCTCTTGGGCAGTGTAATGCCCCTGCTACCTTTAAATGCCTGGTGGAAAAAGCCCTGCCTTTAGATATATGTCAGGTTTACCTAGATTACATTGTTGTGACTGGGACAACATTTAAAAAGTAACTATCACACCTAGACTCTATATTTCAGAAAGTGGCCTCACCCAACTTGATAACTGGTTCCTAAGAGAAGTCATCAGTTCCTAAAGAAAATAAATTTTTTGGGACATGTATTGTCGAACCATGGAATGAGAACATACCTCGAGAAGACCCAAACAATAACTAATTGCCCGACACTAATGGACAAAACTGAAGTGCAAAGTTTTCTGGGATTATGTTCCTTTTACCATCGATTTGTACCTGGGTTCACCACGTTCGCTAAGCCAGTACATGAGCTGACTGAGAAAAAATGGAAATTCCATGTGCCCACTGAGTGTGAAGAAGCTTTAAGTAAGCTAAAGGGAATTATGATATCTTCACCAGTCCTGGGTATCCTGTAAAGTGAGGACATGTTCATTTTGGACACTGAAGCCAGTGATATTCACATTGGAACTGTATTATCTCAAGTTCAGGATGGGAAGGAAAGACCACTAGAATACTTCAGTAAGGTACTGCATAAGCCTGAGAAAAATTACTGTGTTACATTGAAGGAGCATCCAGCAATGGTGAAGGCAATTTCACACATCCACCCCTACCTTTATGGCAGTCATTTTATTTTAAGAACCGACCATGTTTCATAATGCTGGCTACTAAACTTTAAGAACCCCGAAGGTCAAATAGCCTGGTGGATAAAGCATCTTCAAGAATATGGCATTGAAATACATCACAGATCTAGACAACCTCACAGCAATGGAGATTCACTTTCTAGAAGGCCATGTGGAGCTATTCTGTCGTCATTATGAATGCCAGGAAGACAACAGTGGTGAATCATTGAAGGTGCAGAATACACGAATTCAAGGTTTTATATCTTGTGATTGGACACCTACCTGGAATGATGAGGTTATTCGAAAAGATCAGCAGAATGATCCCACTTTCCAGCCATCACCAAAGGGTAAAGAAGCTGGCAGTCGGTCAAAATGAGATATCCAGTCTGAGCTCAGCAGTCAATGCATACTGGGCACAATGGAATTCCCTCTTACTGAAGAATGACATACTTTACAGAAACTGGGAAATTAATGATGGAAATCACACACACAGACAGTTGGTCCTTCCAGAATGTGGAGTTTTCCGAAGTATTAAATGAACTGCATAATGCGGCAGCCAGTGAACAATTTGGTTTTAATAAAACTCTCTAAAGAGTTAGACTGGGATTCTACTGATTTCATTGTCGGGTGGATGTTCATAAGTAATGCCGAATTTGCTACACCTGCACAGCAAAGAAAGGCCCAAGGACCAGGGGACAAGTTCATCTCCAGAAATACAATGTTGGAGCCCCATTCGAAAAGATGACAGTAGACATTCTGGGTCCCTTGCCTGTCGCAGAGAGAGGTAATCAGTATCTACATGTGGACCAAAGATTATTTAACTACGTGACTTGAGGTCATNTCCCTCTTACTGAAGAATGACATACTTTACAGAAACTGGGAAATTAATGATGGAAATCACACACACAGACAGTTGATCCTTCCAGAATGTGGAGTTTTCCGAAGTATTAAAGGAACTGCTTAATGCGGCAGCCAGTGGACAATTTGGTTTTAATAAAACTCTGTAAAGAGTTAGACTGGGATTCTACTGACTTCATTGTCGGGTGGATGTTCATAAGTAATGCCGAATTTGCTACACCTGCACAGCAAAGAAAGGCCCAAGGACCAGGGGACAAGTTCATCTCCAGAAATACAATGTTGGAGCCCCATTCGAAAAGATGACAGTAGACATTCTGGGTATCTTGCCTGTCGCAGAGAGAGGTAATCAGTATCTACATGTGGACCAAAGATTATTTAACTACGTGACTTGAGGTCATNCTTGCCTGTCGCAGAGAGAGGTAATCAGTATCTACATGTGGACCAAAGATTATTTAACTACGTGACTTGAGGTCATTCTTCTCTCGAACCAGGTAACATGTACTGTGGCTGAGGCACTCATAGAGCATGGCTTCTCGAGGTTTGGGGTGCCACTAGATCTCAATTCCGATCAAGGAAAAAACTTTGAGGCTGCTGTGTTCCAGGAGGTAACAGATATTCTGGGGGTGAAAAAGACTAGGATTACAGACTTACACCCTTAGTCGTATGGAATGGTCGAGAGGCTTAACTGCACTTTTGAGAAGTACCTGCCGATCTTCGTGGCAGACAACCAAAAATATTGGGAATCAAAGGGTCCATTGTTTCTCCTTGCTTACCGCTCGGCAGTTCACTATTCCATAAGGGCAACACCATCAAGGATAGTGTTTGAAAGAGAGCTATGCCTTCCTGGTGACCTGCTGTTTGGCCGACCGACAGAAGAGAAAGTTGCAGCGACTTATTATGCAAGCGAATTTCGTAACAGAGTAGTTGGCAGTTATAATTTTTCTCGACAGCACCTAAGAGTAAATAGTTACAGGATGAAGACGCGGTATTATAGGAGAATGTCAGGCGAGGTATTTAAAGGACAACTGGTGTGCCTGTACAACCTGCAGAAGCGAAAAACTACTGCAAGAAGGTACAGAAATGTTGGGGAGGCCCCTAGATTATTTTGAAGAATAATGATGTGGTATTTCATATTTTGTCACCAAGGCTCTCAGACGAAGCCGAAGGTTGTCCACATCGACCGACTGGCACTCTACGAATGTCCGGATTTTGCAGAGTCTCATCGGGTAGAAGAGACTTGAGGAAAAGTTAGTGTTAAAGCGATTACTGTTTTGTTCCACGCAAGCGAGTGGAGGTAAAGGATGGAGCAGTTATATGATAGCAGCGCCAGGAAGTCAATGACATATTTTGAATGACAGGCAATTTATAGACAAGGAACCACGTATCTGTTAATAAAAGCGATCCAATGTGGTAATCCTTTTTGCGGCGCGAGCTGCTCGCCTTGGTTGTCTTGAGTTTCTGTATTTTTCTGAAGAATTTTCTAGTGTTTTGCTGCCCTAGTTTCTCCGAGCGTGACTCGGGATGCGTAGATTTTTCCAGCTCAAAGCCAGCAGAGTATAATTCGTGCGACGGGTCTCCAGACCGGGAGTTGTTGAAACGATTAGAAGCTGGAGTTTCTGCAATAGACGACAAGCGGAGAGAGAAGTGACCAGCAGAAGGGAAATCTGCGAATGCGAGTATCAAGTAGTGAAGAGTTCGGCTGGCAGGCTTGACTATCGGACTTACGGCGCGAGTGAAAGACATTACAAATGATGGTAACAGATAGACTGAACACGTTTTGATGATGAGTATGTGTTAATTGAGTATATAGAAACAGAGACATTGGGAAGAAAGTTAATTTACTTTTAAATATACATTAAATATTGCAACTCACTGATAAATAAAAAGAGTAACAGTGGAGATAGATAATTAAATGCTGTAAATAAGAGCAGCAGGAATAAATTAGAAATCAAATTTAGTTATTTTATTTTTATTAAGATCTCCATCCCTCACGATTTTAGATACGCCTATCAGGCATCTTATATATATATATATATATATGGTTCTGTAGTATATATATATAAGATGATGCCTGATAAATATATACTACAGAACCAGCCCGGTTTCGTCCGGGTACAATTGAGTTTAACAGTGTTGCACTAATAAATAAATTGGGAGAAGACAGTTCATTTATGTGAAAACAGAATTATAAAATTATACTATNAACAGAATTACAAAATTATGCTATGTTGGTCTAGGGTTTTTACTGATTACGGCAACCCGAAAGGATGGAAATATTTTATACCCGGTAGCCAAGAAGCACGGTATTGTTTTTAGAGTGTATCTGTGCAACTATCGCGTAGTTACCACATTTCCGATTTCCAGCATCGATGTAGGAAAATCAAAATGTGAGTTTCATCAAGTTGTAGCATTAGAAATAAGCGTACCTAGGTACTACTTTTTGCGCTTGGCTAAGGGATCCTAATCGATTACCAAAGTTATGCAATGTTCCCAGCGGCACACATTTGTATGGGTGGCATAAAATCTGAGCGCTTCCGGGCTTCGGCGGTCACGTTAAGTAGTCGGTCCCGGTTGTTACCAATTGATAGCAGTCGTTAAGCCATTTCAGAGGTCCTTGGGCGGCCTGATAAACTCTGACACCAAAGGAAAAAAAATNAATTGATAGCAGTCGTTAAGCCATTTCAGAGGTCCTTGGGCGGCCTGATAAACTCTGACACCAAAGGAAAAAAAATATATATTTTGGTCACGTTCCCAGACATTGCAGAATTATATTTCGTTGTTATTCCACAGGATCCGTACAATTTACCGGAAAAAAAGTAATATATGTTCTATTCCAGGATCTAAAGTACCTACATACCAACATACCAAATTTCATCAAAATCCGTTCAGCCATTATGTAGCTGAGTGGTAACAAACATAACACACACACAGACTTTCGCATCTATAATATTAGTAAGATTAGTAGGATTCGAACACACGTTTTTTATATTCGTGTTGTTTATTTTAAATATGCATTCATAATTAAATCAGTTTCATAAAATTGTTTTTATTTCAACATAACGTTTGTTTTTATTTTTCAAGATAGATTATAATTTGTGTAATTTATTTTTAAGAAAATATACTTTTTTCTATTTCAGATTTATATCTTTGACAATTTAATTACAAACAAAGGGGGGTAATAATTGTTACGATACAATAATTACACATACTTTTTTTAAAATTAAATTTATCCGATTTACCTCTACAAGAATTAACTCTTTTGGAAAAATATTGCGTCCATGCTTATCACACCCATTAACCTCAACGCGATATAATGTAAGGTATAAAACAAGTCCCCCGTGCAGGAGAAACGGCACCTATGTGCTACTACTGACACACATGNGCGATATAATGTAAGGTATAAAACAAGTCCCCCGTGCAGGAGAAACGGCACCTATGTGCTACTACTGACACACATGGGCCCGGATGGTTCTGCCCACTGCTCATTCCAAGAAACTGCCTTTGTAATACTCACTGAAGTTGATTACACGAATGACGTTGAACGTATCGATGCGTATGCATTCATACTGTTCGTAGGCATTAGCCACTGATGAAGGGAGGAGGATAACTTTTTTTTAGGACTGGCACTGAAGTATCGAGCAATACACAATAGTAGTATAGTTTGGAGAAGTCGTGCGCAACTGGANAATTTTTTTTAGGACTGGCACTGAAGTATCGAGCAATACACAATAGTAGTATAGTTTGGAGAAGTCGTGCGCAACTGGATCCGTGATAGGAGCCAGGTGCCGAAAGACCGCCATGCTATGATGTCATCCGGCCGCTATATTAGATCCGTTTACCTTGACCTTGACCTCAAGCGCGAGACCATCACCCCGCACCCGTTAGCCTGGGTGACATTCAAACCAAAAATATACAAAAAAGATCTAAAAAAATTCCAAACAATTCTAAAAAATTACAAATATAAAAAAATATAAATATCTACTTACATATTGCATTAGTCAATACTCCCGCCGCTCACCCTAACCAATAAACACCAAATCCACCCACTCATAAAAAATCTACAAATCTCTCAAAAATCGAAAAAATCGAAAAATCATGGTACACACATCATTAACCCGCCCTCTCCTTCCACTCAACCAAAACCACACCTCTGCCACCTACCGCACATGCAATTATATGAAATTGAGAAAAAACTGAGAAAAATAATAAAAAATTATAATTATTTAGGAACATATACTAATGTTGCCGCACACTCCCCCTCACTTGACTACAACCCTCTAACCCAAAATTCTCTCCTCTCAACTACACAACAATAATACAATTCGAGAAAAAACGCACAAAATTAAAATAATAATCCTAAAAATCGAGGAAAATTTTTTAATAATGACTCCTACCACCATGTTAGTTGTTGTTGACATTGGAGTTGACCCCAATTTACTTGAACTTCACACNCCTCTCTCCTCTCAACTACACAACAATAATACAATTCAAGAAAAAACGCACAAAATTAAAAAAATAATCCTAAAAATCGAGGAAAAATTTTTAATAATGACTCCTACCACCATGTTAGTTGTTGTTGACATTGGAGTTGACCCCAATTTACTTGAACTTGACAAATCGATGATAAAATACATAACTAATGTGCCAAACAAAGTTGGAAATGTGTGGCACTTAGGGTTCGATTTTCATAAAGNGACAAATCGATGATAAAATACATAACTAATGTGCCAAACAAAGTTGGAAATGTGTGGCACTTAGGGTTCGATTTTCATAAAGATGGCAGAGCACAGCTACTCCCTGGTACGACGATCAGCAGGCAACTTAAATTCCTCAATTTTTATTGGCTGTTTAGTCTAAATCCCTCCACCATCCTACCACCTTCGCTCAAGCCCCAACACAATATTTCATTGGTTATATAGTCGCCCATTCTGCCAAACCACCTGTACCAATTAATAATTAGCTTTAAATAACAAATGATCCCTCCACCTACACCAATAATTGCATCGCCCATTTACCACTAGATTGCACCATTAACCCATATTTTAATGGAGAATGTGGTGCTAACTGCAGTGCGTGCAGTGATAACTACAGTGCATATAGTGCTGATTGTGGTGCATGCCGTGCTGATTGTAGTGCATGTGGTGCTAATTGTGAAGCACATGGGGCTGATTGTGGTGCATGTTATGCTGATTGTGGTGCACATGATGACGATTTTGGTGCATATGATGCTGATTTTGGTGCATGTGGTACTGATTGTGTTGCATGTGGTGCTAATTGAGGTGGATGTGGTATTAATTGTGGTTCACATGGTGCTAATTGTGGTGCACTTGTTGCTTATATTTGTGTATATGATGGTAATAGTTTTGCTTGTGGTGTTACTTGTGGTGCTAAACATCGATGATGTGTTGCTTACTGTCGTGCATGCATGTGATTTTAATTGTGGGAATGTGGTGCTAGTTGTGGTTAATGTGGTGCTAGTTGTGGTTCATGCGGTGCTAACTGTGGTGCATGCGATGCTAACTGCGGAGTACAATGATGTTTTTGCATTAGCATGAAAGCAGCGTTGCAAATTTCAGAATGTCTTTTCAAAATACCTGTCTAAGTAAACTGACAGCGAAAACGTTAAGTCGCATGTACACAAATTTCATTACTCTTATACTTCAGCATGATTAGAAAAACATTGCCAATTAAACAATATATTAAGTTTATGTAGCTTAAGAAAATGTCTCATTTACTGTACAGACGGCCATCGCCAATATAAATATAATTTATACAAAATATGGCGACCAGAATTCCCACCAACCAGATTTAATACAATATTATTCAACTATAGTGCCAGATATTTCAACTATCACACAATGCTCATTGCTGTAATATAACCTCCGTCAAATAACAAACTGAGCAGCTATCTCTGCGAAATATTCTGACTAAATCAGTTGTCACCCACAGTCCATGTCATTAGAAAAGAAACAGCAATACAAAAAATGTCATAACATTTGGTCATATTAAGTCATACAAGGCATACCACCAGACCAGCAATACCCATGTCATATTGTCAGAACATTGCAACCATCCACTCCTACGAACATATTAGAACCAAATACTTGACAACAATACCAATATTACATACTTACATACTTGTCACATAGACAGATCAAACCATCACTCTAAACAGAATATCCTCACAATTTCTCAGTAATCCTCCACCACACTCTTCCTCCTCAGCAAGCCTCGGTAATCCTTACTAATCCTTCTCCAGAATCCTCAACAATCATTGCAATTCTCCACATTCCTCCGCAAACCTCACCAAATCCTCCGAAATTCTCAGTAAAATATTCATCAATCGAGCAGCTTAGCTGCATTAAATGCAACAAGACATAATAAACGAACTACATAATAGTTGAATCACAGGGTGTGTATGTATGTATGTGTGTGTGCGCGCCAACTCCAGTGTGTTTTTTATGGTATCAAATCACATTTTGCGACATAATCATAACTGTGGCGTGTTATTTAAATGCAGTTTGTTTTGGTTTCGAATATGCGTTAATTTATTAAACCGGGTGTTAAAGTTTATGGTACGGCAGCATAAGTTACAAAGNTCCAGTGTGTTTTTTTATGGTATCAAATCACATTTTGCGACATAATCATAACTGTGGCGTGTTATTTAAATGCAGCTTGTTTTGGTTTCGAATATGCGTTAATTTATTAAACCGGGTGTTAAAGTTTATGGTACGGCAGCATAAGTTACAAAGGTAGAATTTTACATTTTTCATAATGTTTATTTTGCAGTGTGCAAGTATTACCGTAAAATATAAAGAGAATAATTATGTGTATCATAATTATATAAATACCATTAGCAACAGCACCGAACCATATTGGTCGTTAACGTCAAAGTGTCAGTAAAGAAACCCAAAATCTAAAATGATGTGAACGTTATTCCAACTAAACTGGCTTTTATGGTGGGAAACGTGAATAAATACTATAAATTAACTGAGTGGAATTTAACATTTTTATAACTCAGAAATAACGTAACAAAGATACATAAAGAAAGTTTATAGGCTGTTCACGGTAAAGTGAGAACTTTTAAGGTCCTTATTACTTTTACTTTGCAGCCATTTTTTATCCAGAAACCACATTTTAAAATAAATATTTTCATTTAAGTAATGAACACAGCGTGTATAATCCACCGCACAGTGCAGTTAACATCAAGGGCTAAAATAAAATATATTTATTGACTATTATTCCAAATAAGAGGGCTTACAAGAGTGCTCACTTTACCGTGAATAGTCAGAAATTTCTAATAAAATGTTAGGGAAAGTAGCTAAAAATATAGCTATAAAACCTTATAAAAACTGATAAAATCATGGCGGTATATCATATGAAAACAGGTGCCTGTAGTTATATATTAACATTTATATTTTAATTTTATCATTAAATAAAGTGATTTAAGAAATTACCATGCAACTGCAAAACTGTTATACAAAACTGGTAAAATGGTACACAAAAACATATTTTCATACCAAATTGCTACATAAATGTTCAAATGAAAATGCACGCTGGCTGATGCTCTATCGAAAATAAGAGAATAACAATAATGAATAACAAGAATACATTACTCTTATTAAATTGTGTTTTTTTAACTGCATTAAATTCAAGAACACTTTACTTTACCTAACTTCACGATAGCTTAATCACTGCGGTTGGGTGCGGCAACGCCCTAACACGTATCGAAAAAAAAGTACAATAAGCACGAATAGGAATAAATGACTGTAAATAAATATTGTCAGAAAAAGATTTAATCCTGTGAGTCTTAATTGTCCTTAATCCGATACGCAGTTGTGCACACACACAATTTCAGCCACCTATCATGATAAGGGCTTCCGCATTTAGCATAGCTACCCCTGAGAGTACACAAGCTCTGCAATTTCCATACTAACATGCAATACCACTACACTGAACGAAATTTCCACACTAATATACAACTATGTAGAACACATTAAGCTGATAACCCAACAACAGTGATATTACTCGCCCATGTAGGCAGTAGATACTCTCTTCCTTGTTGATATATTGATGATAACACACACACAGGATATGTGCACCTTCTATTTTCTCAAATGTTAACTCCACAAACAATTGTAATTCCCCACAATAATTATATTTAACACTTCATGTGTTAAATACCGAAAAGAACAATGACTTTAAGCACCATGAACTGCACTCTCCAACACTCCTTCAAAAATAACTGGAAAATAAATGAAAAAATGACAGTAAAACATACCTATTGAAGTTGCTGCACCTGTTGCCGATTTCTACTGTAATTATTTAACTTAGTTTTGGCAGTATATGATAAAAATTATTTTGTTAATAAGCATATTGAAAGGACGCAAGTGTGGGTGATAAATAAGAATATCCTTGCAATGTGTATTACCTAGGCGAAAGGTGGATTAATACAAACGTATTTATCCTTTTACGTACACATATTAAAAAAATATATAACAAGAAGTTACTGATATCATCAATGGGCCTACTTCCTCAACATGGGAGTAATTAATTTTTAAATAATTTCTTAAAAGTTGAGTTGATAGGAAGAACTTTACTTCTCTTTGAAAGCAATAAATTTAGAAATGAAACCAGAAACTTATGCAACAGTAGTGAGACAATTACAAATTCGCATTTGCTTTGCCCGGGACTTCAAACCAGAAAACCTCATACTATAAGCTAACATGTAATCCACTGCATTACGGAGGTCGGATTCGAAGCTTCAACTCTTGATTTAATCAGTCTAATGTCTCGAATGATAGGGTTTACTAGTCAAGTATATTTACAGGGTCTTTAATTTGAAAATAAGTTACTGAGCCACATAAAACGTGTCATTTTACATGGCCTACTGTAGCGCTACTTGTGTGAAGAATATCGTGGAAATAAGTTGTATGGTCCCTGAGATATAACATAAAAAAACTTTATATTCCTATTTGAAGCTATCGTACGAAATTGCCAGCAGAAGGGGCTATATATACGGTACTTCTTATGTATTCTGTCGACATAAAAATTTAGTTGTAACTGGTTTAATTTTTTAATATGTATATATATATTCAAATTTACCTCAATGGTTTATGAAGCTGCCATTTTGAACACGGTTGTCTGACCCATCTAAATCATAACAGTTTACATGACTTTCTGTAGCATTTATTGTGTGCACAATTTAGTACAAACTTATTTGCAATGTTCCAGTGTAACATTTGGTGGGAATTGGTTAATTGGTTGACATGGCATAAAATATCCATAATTTTCATTTGGCGATCTTCATAAATGGAGGACAAAAATGTATTGTAGAATAAATTTCGATGATCGTATACTGCCAATATACAGAGTTCAGTTAAAATAGATATAAAGTTTCGTAGATATCGGCCACAAAACTAAAATTATTTTATAGCCGCCATTGTGAAAATAAGTGTATCCTACATAAAAAAAATATTTTTATAGCATACCACAGTATATCTTCGTCAAATTTTAAAAGAATGGGTTGACTGTTTCCCGAGATATGAGATAACATTATTATTTGTATTGGTAGGGCTCTTTTACAAAATTGCAGAGAAAAGAGGTTCTCCACAGACAAATTTTATGTTTGTAATAGGTATTGCCAGCATACAAAGTTAAGTTGGAATTTGTTTCCTTAATAAATTATACAAAGCTTAAATATTTATATGGCCACCATTTTGAAAACAAGTGCCTGACCTATATAAAACATACCAGTTTACACCACCTGCTGCAGTACTCCTTGTTTGCCCAATTTTGAGGGAATCAGTCAAATGTTTCCCGAGATATGAAAAAAACTTTATTTACTCCCATGGCTTTCTAATAAAATGGTGGATAAAAGTGGTTATAAGTTAGTTTATATGATGCTTGTAATATATACTTTCAGTATACAGAATTTGGTCGAAATTGGTTAAATGATATGGCAGATGTACTAAATATACTTAAAACATTTGTATGGACGTCATTTTGAAAACATGTAACTTATTTAATTCAAACACATAAATTCACATGGCCTGCCATAGTTTACTTACATGCCAAATTGGGTGAGAATTGGTAGAATAGTTTTCGAGATATAACGTAATATCGTTATTTCTTCAATTGTTGCTATATTACACAATAGTTGGCCAACAACAAACAATATTAATATCAAATGTAATTATTACACAATGGTTTGCCAGCGTACAAAATTTAGTTTCAATAGGTTGAATTGTATACGAGATATATATAGTATATCACAAAATTTTTTATATTCGAACCATTTTTAAAATAAGTGCCCGATGTGGTCGAAAACTATAAAAGTCATGTGTCCTTACTAAGTATTATATGTGAACCAAGTTTGGTCAAATTCGGATGAAGCGTTCAAAAATTGAAATAGGTGACACACAAAAATACACGCTGACTCCCACACAGACACACAGAGCCACATACATGAAAGTCATACCAAGAGACTTTCTTTCTCTTGGAAAAGTGGACTAAAAAGCGGCGTCGTGATAATGTTACTTGGTTGATATTAGTATCAAATTTCATTTCAATATATACCATATATATATTTTTTTTTAAATATGGACACTTGAAAAGTGTTGGGGATTGGGGAGATATACAACAATTCACCAGACATACATTCAGATGATAGGGTAAAAATACAGATTAATATTTACGGAATATCCAAAAAAAAATTATACCGGTGTATGCATTGTCTAAAGTTACAAAAGATTTTGGGATGTAGGAAATAGGCCTACCTATTGCGTTAAAAAAAAAACGTTTCTGTCATACTGCAATTTTGGGTTGACAGTGTAAAGTAGAGTATTGTTGTTAATAAGCCATACTGAATGTCATGAATGCGTGTTAAATATTACCCTCAAATTTTCAAAATACCATAATAGGCGGATTAATTCAATCGCACTTACTCGAAAGTTTTATGATTTATAAATTTACCGAGGTATATGATAAAAATATTAAAGGCTGTGTCGTAATGATGATACTTGGCGTGAGAATACTGTTAAATTTAATTACAATTTGCACGATATATAAAAATTTATT
>NQII01002669.1:60481-164014 GCA_002778355.1 Clitarchus hookeri
GGGGGGGGGGGGCATACATCATCATTATCATACAGACATCCAGGTGATTACATAGGTAGTCTAAAAATTTAGAAAAGCCATGCAAATGCAAAGGATATATACAGAAAAATCTAAAAAAATATATCACACGACCAAATACAGAAAAAAGCGTACAGAAATGGAGAAATTCATAGCAGAAATAGACCAATTGGAGGAAAAACACACACTATATAATGCACAAACCACCTAAATAATTTAACCATGGGTAAGTGTGGTGTCCCATACTTCATCAGCTGCCTCTTGTCATCGGACCACCGTAGCACCACCTTGTTGATGCTATCCGAAAAGAGGATATGCTGGTGCAAGCATAATGTAGTGGGCGCAAATTTCTTACCCAACTTGGCTTTGTGCTAACTGNGAGAAATTCATAGCAGAAATAGAAAAATTGGAGGAAAAACACACACGATATAATGCACAGACCACCTAAATAATTTAACCATGGGTAAGTGTGGTATCCCATACTTCATCAGCTGCCTCTTGTCATCGGACCACCGTAGCACCATCTTGTTGATGCTATACNGGTAAGTGTGGTATCCCATACTTCATCAGCTGCCTCTTGTCATCGGACCACCGTAGCACCATCTTGTTGATGCTATACGAAAAGAGGATATGCTGGTGCAAGCATAATGTAGTGGGCGCAAATTTCTTACCCAACTTGGCTTTGTGCTAACTGCTTAGCCTTTAAAATTTAAGAGATAAATGTAATACGGTAAGAGAGCTGAAAAATTTGCATACATGCTTAACACGGTCAAATGTAAAAATTATATGTCATAAATTAGCGCAAAACCTAAAATTACAAACATGCACTTTCCAATTTTTCAAAAACATGGCCCTAATTCCGTCCCCTATGTTTCAATTTCAATTAGGCAAAGATGAAATGTAAAAATACATATATGAGAAGCACAAAATTAATAAATTCTTTATTATTGATGTGACAAATAAAAAGCAAAATATAACTTTAAGTAGAATGAGATATAAGTAGTTTACTATAAAGTGTAATTGAAAAATAAAAAAATTAAAAATAAAATTAGGCATTTATTATGATGATAAGACTAATTTCAATTTTTAGTCAATAACATATTCTTTTTTTTAAGTTGTCAGTTACATATTCAAATAGTTGTCACAATTTAAATGTATTTTTATGTCACACGATGTACACAACTCATGACACCACTGATATCACTTTGTGCATTAGATCCATTTCTCACCGAATTTGACAGTAGAGAAGTGTCTCCACAAAATTGACAACAACAGTCATCGTCATCAATATTCTCATTGTCTTTTGACACTTATACGACTTCGGTCTCTTCAGGAGAACTATTATTTTAACTGTCATAACATGGCCGCCTTCGTTTCTGCTGACGACCAGTCATATTTTTTGGTGCAACTGATTTGACGGGTCGGGAATGTAACGAGGAAGATTTTGAGACTGAAAGCGAAGGTTTTGTGGTTGGCTTGGATTTTTAAAGTCTTCTCTGAATTATTATGCTCATTTTGAGGTTGGAAAGAGGAAAGAAATTGAAGTTTATTTGGAGAATTCTTTGATGGTTGGCCTTTAGTTTTGCATTTCTTCTCTATAGCCTCCTGAACTTTTTCTTTGTGTGGGTTTCCCATTACTAGAAATGCTTCGCTACCCATGTTGGATTTTGAAGGCTGGAACTTCTCTAAAGTATTTTGGAGAGACCGTCTGGACTAGAGATGATGTGCGTGTTAAATTGAGAGCAACAGCTAATGAACCTTCAGGTGTTCGAGGAGCATTAGTGTTGAAGGCTGCTCCAGATAAACATTGTTTAAGCTTGCAGTGATATATTGATTTTAATTTGGCAGGATAACAAAGTCCATGTCATAGAAGATATATGGGTTGAATGTGTACTGACCTGCCTTTCTAAATCCGCTGATGTCTGTTGACAGAGATGCAGCTACACATAGGCTTCTCTAAAGAGTAAAGTTACATGAAGCTTTCTGACAATATGGCTGGTATTATTTGATAGCCAATTGTCAACAGGTTTCGCGTAGTAGGTTTTTAAGAGGAAACATGAAAGAGACAGCCATGGGTGGCAAATTGGCTGTAGAGTATGGCGGTAAGCACACAATAGACACACCATTTTCTCAGGCTGACTCGATTAGATGGATGTTGAGTTGAAGAGATTTGGGCAGCTCTTAACAGCGAGGTTTGGAGAGCCGATAGATGGATGTTGTGTGAGTGTGAAAAGTGGTCATCTAAGACAAGAACAACTGGCGTTTCTTTACTTGGCTTCACTATGGCAATGAAATGTTCCAACCACCTAGAAAAAAGAGGGCTGCTTATCCACCCACTTTCAGAAACTCCACCTATCGAACTTAAAGATGCTCTTTCTAGCAGTTCCACCTGCCACTCTTTCAGGGGAAATATTAACATAAGGATAATTAACTGCCCTGCTGCAGAAATGCCAAATACTGTAGTAATGGTGGCACCTCGTTCTGCAGACGTCATCTGATGTACTTATTTTATTCTTTGGCTTTTATTTTTTTGTTTATTTTATGCAGTACAAAATAAATGCCTGTCTCGTCTACGTTAAATGTTAGAGAAAGATCTGTATTAACCTTCTGTAATTCTTGTATGTAAACAGAAAACAAAAATTCTGCACATCTTCATGGGCCTGAATTCCAGGTAGAAATAAATTTTTTGGTTTCCTAACTGAGATTTGTGGATGACTTCTTAAGAACAGATGCTTCCACGTTCGACTAGGACATCCTGTCTCTGAAGTGAAAAGGGAGGGGGGAAGACTGTTCCTGATAGCTATCTTATGTGACATCCTCCTGAGATCTGCAAGAGTCGATCCATAATNGGGGGGGGGGAATTGTTCCTGATAGCTATCTTATGTGACATCCTCCTGAGATCTGCAAGAGTCGATCCATAATATTTCCTTTCCAATTCTAAACATTGATAAACAAAAAGTTTTCTAATTCTTTATTTAACATAGGCTTTCGTACTATTTTTTCTGCACACATTCTTCATCTGAAACTCTAAACTTGACATTTTCGAATTCCATAATGATATTTCCATCTTTTATCCATTTTTGAACTTGCCCACCATTTTCTTGTTAACAGGCAGGTAGCTTTTATTGCCAATGGAGTAGCTGCTGGTGTCAAACTCAGCAACAAACCATGCGCCTATGACCATGTAGTCGTAAGAGTCCTGGGTTTGAACTTGGTACAGGAAAGATTCTCTATCTGTATATAAAAGCTCCAGGTATTCTCCATACCAATAATTCATAATGCCATAATGGAAACGGGGAATTATATTTTTGGACAAGTCGATCACCGCGAACCCTGCATATATAGGATTGTCGAAAAATATTGATTTTTAATGCAGGTGGAATAAGGAAAGTTTTTCTTCGTAAATTGCTTTGTTTTGTGTCTTGGCCATGAGTTTCTTCAATTAATTTCTACTGCACATTCATTCTAATTTTTGCCATTTCCATTTGTTCTCTTTCAATTTTGCGAAATTTTAATTGTTGGTTTTTAAAAAAAAAATCCTTTTTAAAATCGTATATGACTGCCTGTCGTTTTGCAGGTTTGTGCTCTATGTAAGACTTTAGCCAGGTGGGCTCTGTAAGTTTTATAACTATGAATTTTAGTGAGTTTGTTTCAGGCTGTATTTAAGCACCTGCTTGAAATTGCGATAATGAACGAAGTAGTTTTTTCTTCCAGTATCGTCAGAAGATTAGGGTGTTTCGAGCCTGGCAGACACTGATTGACCGGAAGAAACAGTGTTCCTCGTGCAGGGTTGCAAGATATTCGTCATACACCTATAAGATATAACTGGCCACCCCATCGTCGGGCACAAACATGTCTTCGATGTTCTCGTCCATCCACTTGAAGATGCACAATGGGGGAGGCAAATAAATGACCCTGCCATAAAATATGTTTGCGACCAGATAGTGTAGAAAGATGGTGGGCTTGGTGGGATCGTACATTTCGGGCGCATAGGTGTTATTTGGTACCGCAAGCTGTTTGACACACTCGGCCATACCACTACAGATCCATTCCTCGATGAACATGTTCATGTCATAATATGTAAGAATGTCTAGCACACCTCCATCATTTTTAGCATGTCAAGAATGTAAATGACAGTGTGCTGATACAGTGAGCACAATTCATTCCGTATGTCGAAATACACATATACCTGAAATTTTCGAAAAGTCTGACAGAAGAACGTCCATTTTCATGTACATATCGTAATTCTCTCCCAGGGTCGTGCAATAAAACTCTTGCCAAACCTCCCGGTCATGGGCGTATTCTTCAATGCTGATACTCAAGTCCATCAGCTTTTTGTATAAAGCCTCTTTTGGGTGCAGGTTGTGCTGTACCAACCTTGCCCAAGATTAGACATAATCTTTCAGGAATGCTCCTTTACGTCCTGGTGATGAAGAATTTGGCAGTTTTGTTAAATTTTGAGGTGGCAAGTACTTGGCCAGTGAATCAAGAACCTGCCATGAACCTATGAGTGTCTAGAAACTAGATTGAAAATCTGTCCCCGAGCTACTTCGAAAATGTGAAAATTTCCTCTTTGGTATGTGGAATTATGAAAATATCTTTTCTGTCTTACCCAAGCTACCTGATGATAAAATTCGCGTCGAGCGAAAATTTTTGGGAAAACACGACGAGTTTCTTGAGTCTTCGACGCAGTAAATTGCAGCTGGTGCAGACAGGCCAGATGTAGCGCCTGGTGAAATGAGTGTGGTACCGCAGCTTGCAGTTTTCAACTGTAAATTCCAATCCACAATAGTAACACCATGTCGCACTGGCAATGCCAGCATTTTCTGCAGGCATGAGAGGCTCCATTGGCTTTGAAGTGTTATAAATACTGTAGTGTTATATTTGTTGCTAATGTCTACGTTGATCTCCATAAACGTTTTCTATGGATATTCCCCCGTGTATGCAGGTTGTCCGAGACCAACAATACCATTCCTTTTTGTGGAAAATGTTGCATCCGAGCTTTTTCTGGTAAAATGCACTGTAGGCAGACCTTTAAAAACAAATATAATGATTAACCTAATATTGCCTGTAATCTGCAAGAAACTGGAGGAAACGAACTCAACTTCACAATTTGAAATGGGAATATGGTACAAAATTAGTATAGTTGAATAGAGCTCGTAACACTGAACTTTATTGGCTGGGAAGTTTTTTGGTATGTTTCGCAGCTTCTATTAAATCATTAAAAATCTCCCTCGTGCTGACGAGTTCAACAACGTTTAAGACTCTAAACATAAATTTTGTAAGATAAAGGATGTAATTAAAAAACACATTTTCGATGTTGCAGTGAGGAAAAAAACATTTTTTTAAACTTAAAACTTTAAATAAACATATTTTTTGCCATTTAACAGTAAAAAAAAAGTCCTGATTTTTAAAATAGAAATACACTTTTTGTTTTGAAAGTGTTACAAAATAACACATTTGCTTCTTTCTGTTTACTGTAAGATGTGTTCGAAATGTTTTCCACCTTGTTCAACGCACATTCGTGCCTGCCTTAGTGCTCTTTGGGTATTCCAAATTATCTTTGCAGCTGGCAGCGAGCGGAATGCTATGCGAATTCGGTATTTCATTTCCTCTCTTGTTGTAGGATGCTGTTGATACAAATTGTATTTGATGCATCCCAAACAAAATAATCAAGGGGAGTTAAGTCTGGTGACCATGTTGGCTAAGTACTTGATCACCCTTCACAATCCTTCGACCAGGGAATATTTGATTTGAAGTATACCTGATCACCATGGAAATATTGGCCGGGCATCCATATTTTTGCAACCATATTGACGATCGTGTTGCGAGTGGAACATCTTCTAGTAACTCATCAGTGCATGCTGCAGAAATGCAGAGCACCGCTTACAATTTAATTGTTAATCAAAAAAGGCAAGGTCTGATAACTTGAACATGGATAAGTCTACACCAGTTATTTAGTATCCAAATGTGCTGGTTGTTTGCTGACATAACCAGTGAGGTTTTTCTGCTGATCAATAGTGATAATTGTGGATATTTACATCCTTATTATTTTGAAAGTTGCCTCATCAGACCACAGTATGATGGTCGAAAGTCGNTGATAATTGTGGATATTTACATCCTTATTATTTTGAAAGTTGCCTCATCAGACCACAGTATGATGGTCGAAAGTCGAGATATTGATTTAAATACCAGCTGCAGGAGGAGATTCTTGTCTGGAAATCATATACTCTTAATGCCTGATGGACATGGATGTGGTAGGGATGTAAACCATCATCGTGTAGAATTCTCCAGATAATACATTTGCTCACCCTGAAATACAATTCTATTCTTCTAGCAAACAGATGTGGGTCCAGATTTATTGCAGCAATAATATCTGCTCTTAGTTATTAAGAATGTGAGTCGGTTGCACCTGGCCACTATTTCGAGTCAAAGCCTCCAATCACCGAAAAATATGCCCTGATCGGCTTGGATGATCTTAATATCTCCTTGCATAATCCCGCTCTGCTTGTCGGTAATTCTGGTGACATTTTCTGACCACCATAAGCATATCAAATGCCTCTTCGCTAAAATANAATCTTTCAGGAATGCTCCTTTACGTCCTGGTGATGAAGAATTTGGCAGTTTTGTTAAATTTTGAGGTGGCAAGTGCTCGGCCAGTGAATCAAGAACCTGCCATGAACCTATGAGTGTCTAGAAACTAGATTGAAAATCTGTCCCCGAGCTACTTCAAAAATGTGAAAATTTCCTCTTTGGTATGTGGAATTATGAAAATATCTTTTCTGTCTTACCCAAGCTACCTGATGATNAAATGTGAAAATTTCCTCTTTGGTATGTGGAATTATGAAAATATCTTTTCTGTCTTACCCAAGCTACCTGATGATGAAATTCGCGTCGAGCGAAATTTTTTGGGAAAACACGAGTTTCTTGGGTCTTCGACGCAGTAAATTGCAGCTGGTGCAGACAGGCCAGATGTAGCGCCTGGTGAAATGAGTGTGGTACCGCAGNGTCTTCGACGCAGTAAATTGCAGCTGGTGCAGACAGGCCAGATGTAGCGCCTGGTGAAATGAGTGTGGTACCGCAGCTTGCAGTTTTCAACTGTTAATTCCAATCCACAATAGTAACACCATGTCGCACTGGCAATGCCAGCATTTTCTGCAGGCATGAGAGGCTCCATTGGCTTTGAAGTGTTATAAATACTGTAGTGTTATATTTGTTGCTAATGTCTACGTTGATCTCCATAAACGTTTTCTATGGATATTCCCCCGTGTATGCAGGTTGTCCGAGACCAACAATACCATTCCTTTTTGTGGAAAATGNAACGTTTTCTATGGATATTCCCCCGTGTATGCAGGTTGTCCGAGACCAACAATACCATTCCTTTTTGTGGAAAATGGTGCATCCGAGATTTTATGGTAAACTTCACTGTAGGCAGACCTTTAAAAACAAATATAAGGATTAACCTAATATTGCCTGTAATCTGCAAGAAACTGGAGGAAACGAACTCAACTTCACAATTTGAAATGGGAAGATGGTACAAAATTAGTATAGTTGAATAGAGCTCGTAACACTGAACTTTATTGGCTGGGAAGTTTTTTGGTATGTTTCGCCGCTTCTATTAAATCATTAAAAATCTCCCTCATGCTGGCGAGTTGAACAACGTTTAAGACTCTAAACATAAATTTTGTAAGATAAAGGTTGTAATTAAAAAACACATTTTCGATGTTGTAGTGAGGAAAAAAACATTTTTTTAAACTTAAAACTTTAAATAAACATATTTTTTGCCATTAAACAGTAAAAAAATTCCTGATTTTTAAAATAGAAATACACTTTTTGTTTTGAAAGTGTTACAAAATAACACATTTGCTTCTTTCTGTTTACTGTAAGATGTGTTCGAAATGCTTTCCACCTTTTTCAACGCACATTCGTGCCTGCCTTAGTGCTCTTTGGGTATTCCAAATTATATTTGCAGCTGGCAGCGAGCGGAATGCTATGCGAATTCGGTCTTTCATTTCCTCTTTTGTTGTAGGATGCTGTTGATACAAATTGTATTTGATACATCCCAAACAAAATAATCAAGGGGAGTTAAGTCTGGCGACCATGTTGGCTAAGTACTTGATCCCCCTTCACAATCCTTCGACCAGGAAATATTTGATTTAAAGTATGCCTGATCACCATGGAAATATTGGCCGGGCATCCATCTTTTTGCAACCATATTGACGATCGTGTTGCGAGTGGAACATCTTCTAGTAACTCATCAGTGCATGCTGCAGAAATGCAGAGCACCGCTTACAATTTAATTGTTCATCAAAAAAGGCAAGGTCTGATAACTTGAACATGGATAAGTCTACACCATTTATTTAGTCTCCAAATGTGCTGGTTGTTTGCTGACATAACCAGTGAGGTTTTTCTGCTGATCAATATTGATAATTGTGGATATTTACATCCTTATTATTTTGAAAGTTGCCTCATCAGACCACAGTATGATGGTCGAAAGTCAAGATATTGATTTAAATACCAGCTGCAGGAGGAGATTCTTGTCTGGAAATCATATACTCTTAATGCCTGATGGACATGGATGTGGTAGGGATGTAAACCATCTTCGTGTAGAATTCTCCAGATGATACATTTGCTCACCCTGAAATACAATTCTATTCTTCTAGCAGACAGATGTGGGTCCAGATTTATTGCAGCAATAATATCTGCTCTTAGTTATTAAGAATGTGAGTCGGTTGCACCTGGCCCCTATTTCGAGTCAGTGCCTCCAATCACCGAAAAATATGCCCTGATCGGCTTGGACGATCTTAATATCTCCTTGCATAATCCCGCTCTGCTTGTCGGTAATTCTGGTGACATTTTCTGACCACCATAAGCATATCAAATGCCTCTTCGCTAAAATATGCCATTACTGCACGAGTAACATAAACGTATTAAAATCCACACTTGAAACATTTCTCTGTGTATGTACTGCCAAAACACCTCTTGTTCGAAACGAGAAATATCACAAGCAGAGAGGAAATGCAAGTAATAATGTGAAGTTTCAACAGTTCCCGCCCACCTCTTTTGGGTTGGCATGTCATGTTGCAGCATCAGCAGTGCCAGAGAGATTTTGATATCATCAAAATGACTAAACAAACAACAACAAGAAAAATGCTTTCCAGGCAAAAATGTTCTGTTTTACGAATGTATTCAATGATACTTATTTTGTATTGTCTTCCAATTTTAAATTATGAAGTTTTCTTTGGTTACTACAGTTTTCAGCTGATTTCAGGCAAAGTAAGTTTCACCATTCAATTCGTCCTTAAATAATTGCCTAGCATGCATTTTACCCCAAAAAGCACTAACTACCATGGTAGGTCTGGGACGTCTGGTACAGCTAGGTACTGTGCCAGTGTGGTTGTTAGCACCACCAGAATGATGTTGATATCCACATGGACATAAATGCAATAGCTGTACACCTCGTACTTTTTGTAGGCGCGCATGTAAGAGGGACTGGGGTCCAGTTCACAGGTGTGAATAGACATGATCATGACTCGAAGTAACTTGATTAAAGATGGACATATTTAAATTTTAAAATATGTGGTTGTCCATCTTCCCCTGGCTGTGGCATTTTGGCATGCAGTGGGGTATTTCGCTTGCAGTATTTCTGGTGCTCTTCCAGGCACTGCTGCACTGTTAGCCCGGTAATTTTTGGCACCTAATGGCAATTTTCGGAACCGTGCTTGCATTTGTGTATCTTGTTGGCATGGATCATCAGCTACGACCACAAACTCCATTAGTAATTTTTTATGAAGAAATAGTGGGAGTTCCCATCTACGGCACTGAGAAGGAGGTCCATGTGTTGGTCATTTTCCTCATTTGCCACACGCACTGGGTATATCTCGCTTTTGTCTAGGCAATAAATATCGATGGAAACTCCCAGGGTCATTTTTCTCGAAAAAAACGTATTTGGCAGAGTGTGGTCGAGAATTCGTGGAAAACGAAATATAATTTCGATTCCAGCTTGTGATTGTGATGGTCAATGCACTCAGGACCTCTACCTTCCACAAAAGCTGCCAGAATGGCGCACTTGAAGGACATGTGGTTCTTGATATTTTTAGGGTCGATTATGGTAGTACTGTTTCCAATTGTTTCTAGCAGCTCGATGTAGGACGATACAAGAAGGAGTCCAGCTTGTTGACATGCAGTTGCAGGTCGTTGACTAATTATCAGTTCCACCCGGGCCCTTGGAAATGTACTTTTCCTCCTCGCATATATTTTCGTTGCCATCTCGTACTGCCTCCTCGATATCGCCAGCTTCAAATATATGCAAAGTTTGGCCTTGAAGGTCCTCTTATCCATAACTACATCGAATGGTTGTGATTTAGTGCTTTCACTGTCAAGCTAAATGTTAAATTTAAGGGTCCATGCTCTTTGACTTCTTTTTTTAGTAGGTTGATGTCATTATTCCTCGTTGAAGCCAAAAAATTGCAAATATCCTTTTTCCAACTGCTTTCATTTTGAGCGACATAATTCTTTATATTCCGTCGGAAAGCACTTTTGGACTCCACAAACCCATTTTCATTCATGCTCCCTCCCTAGCGGTGATTCGGAAACGTGAATTTTCAACCAGGACTTAAACTGGGGCTTCGGGCAGTTGGGGAACCACATTGAGTCGCACATGGTTGGCAGGAGGGGGAGCTGGGCCGTTAAAATTAGTCATGTGCTCCTTCAATTTATCCGCCCTCGTAAAATGTTTCCCACAGTCCCCACATGGATGTGAGGGGTGTCTACCACTTCTCCGATTGTGAATTTATCAGATTATGCGTTTCTCCGATGCCAAACAGGCGACTTATCTGAAACGGTCATCTCTCCGATTGCTGCTTCTCCCTCCATAGAGTGCAAAACAGTATCCCCTCTACTGCCTCAGATCCTGACCCTACTAACACTTCCTCCTTTCACACGTAATCAACCGGTATGAAATAATGTTAAAAGTTCAACTGCAGCAACAAATCACCAATGGCCCCCTCCATCCGTAGTGTTATGGCTTCCCTTGTGGAAGTGTATTCAAACAATTAGGGATAAGTGTATAAAACGCCCAAGTTTAAAGGTAAACGAAATAATCAGATGACAAAGTAATAAATTACTTTCAATCAAACACAGGGCACTCGTTATATATTTAGAATGTATATTAAGGTTCAATTCTATATATTTGGCAGTTACATTTCCATTTACAATATGATGGTAGTTATTCCCCAATATTCCCAATTTTATAACGAATTCTTAACTTAATAAAATGTATACTTAATTAAATAATAATTTTGCATTGTTTTAAGAATTCTAATTGTTAACGACTTTTTCCAAAAAGTAAAAAAAATCAGTTGTCACAGAAACACCAATTTACACTAAACGGAAATCCCTCAGAATAACAGCACTATATTTTAAATATTATAAACCTACCAGCAACGGAATATTGCCTTGTTGCTATTAAACAATTTTCTTATGTATAGTGTNTATTTTAAATATTATAAACCTACCAGCAACGGAATATTGCCTTGTTGCTATTAAACAATTTTCTTATGTATAGTGTTACAAGATTACATTTGAAGAGTTTTTCCAGCTTACGATTTAAAACATTTCGCTGTAAACGGAAAATATATTATAAAAATTANGATTACATTTGAAGAGTTTTTCCAGCTTACGATTTAAAACATTTCGCTGTAAACGGAAAATATATTATAAAAATTAAAGTGTACGTACAGCTACTACCTATATATTAAGGATTATTTCAACCACCTGACTAGTTATAGTAAGGCATAATATATAACTTTTTTGTATATATAATTAATACTTACTTTCGGTTACGTGATAATTTGAAAAAATAAAACATTAAAGTTTAAGTTGTAGTATTTGAATTAATAGTAGCGTGGTGAAAGTTAGGTAATATTTTGAGATCTGTTTTTATTGTTTTATCTTAACATATTCATTTCAATATCAGTACATTTCGTTGACTATGTTTCATAAAGAAACTTTGCCTTTACCTAGATATAAAAATTAAATGAGTCTGAGTTTATCTCTCGTCATACACAGATATCTAATGCAATAAACTCAGAATTACCTGCATTCTTATAAGCGAATTGTCATCCTGTAACTCAACATACCTACCTACTTCCGTTGAATGCCATCTGTAGTAGAGCTACTTGACAGCTGTGAAAAATTAGTTAACTTTATAATTAAAATATTCATTTAATGCAAATGCGCACAAATCTCGTAAAAGTGCAATAATGCTGCACATTAAAATTGTAATTTTATTTTTAAAATATGTCACTTATTTGTAAAATATATTAAATAGGAATTTATAGACATAAATGCTTGTTTACAATGGTCAGTAATATGAAACGCAGAGATCACCTGAATTGTTTGAATGTAAACTAAAATTAACATAATTCTTATTCTTAGGGAAATTTACCTAAAGGTAAATGAAATTAATAATTTTCTTTCATTGCATATTTGTGACACGAACAGCAATGTGGGTGCCCCACTCTGTTGTTTAGTCTTGCATAACAAGTTTCTCAACAGAGCAGGTGGTTGTTAAATAATGCCTAATAAGAAAGAGTGGGATGTGATAAAAAGTTAAAGTTTTTAAATAGTCTATAATGTTTTTTAAGTAGAAACTAAGTAGGAAGCATATTATTACCTATAACTACTCGCGAAAAGTCCTGTTTCATTAAAGTACTATTTTTACCACCTATAATGATTAAATTGCCCAATTGCTTGAAAATTAAGTTTTAGTACATAAAATTATGAACGTCGCTACACTGTATATTAGACAATGTTACTTGTGTTACATGCCATTATAGTGCGTCACAGAAAAAACAGTAACGAAATAATAAATTCTGGAATTACACTCACACAAAATTCAAAAAGTACATTGAATAAGGATCTATCAATCTTCTTAATTCACCTTCCTGGTAGGTAATAGTAATATTCGCATTTTACGGAGATTTTAACAAACATGAAACAGAATTCCACCTTGTATTGGAATGTTGTACACTCCGATATTTATATGTATCTTGAAAACTTTGGGCGTTTCACTAAGGTCACACAGCGATAACTTGACAGGTCATTGCCAGACCTATTGCAGTTTAATGGTTGACAACTATTTACAGGACATCTTGTATAAATATTTACAGGACACACACACACACACACAGACACATATATATAATACTCTACATGTTTGCATAAATATACAGACACATATGTCTNATATTCGCATTTTACGGAGATTTTAACAAACATGAAACAGAATTCCACCTTGTATTGGAATGTTGTACACTCCGAGATTTATATGTATCTTGAAAACTTTGGGCGTTTCACTAAGGTCACACAGCGATAACTTGACAGGTCATTGCCAGACCTATTGCAGTTTAATGGTTGACAACTATTTACAGGACATCTTGTATAAATATTTACGGGACACACACACACACACACAGACACATATATATAATACTCTACATGTTTGCATAAATATACAGACACATATGTCTATGCACATGTGTGTATATAAACACACACACGCTCGCACACACATATATTTATTTATGTATAACATCCCGTACATATAGTTCATTCTAACAAAGTATTTAATTTCAAATGTGTTTTTCTTTTACAACTGAACATTTTAGCCGTCCTTTGTAAGTTAATTGGTTCCTTGCTGGCTTACAAGAAGTTCTTGGCCAGTCTCCTAGGTAACGCCTCCATGTAAATGTTTTTGTCTAGTTAAGACTTTCCTTATTTATGTATTCCGCTTGTAATACCCTCGCCGTTTACGAGATGTTAATCGCTTCTTAACTACCTCTCACATTTTACTGAGATTAAAGCTAATTTGTTATTCAGTACACTGAGATTTTAGTCGATTTTAATTAGCAATATTTTAAATATTAGTTGAAGTTCCGACTCAGTTACTGTTAAAATTCAGGAAAAAAAAGGGTATTGTTGCTTCATATTAATCATATTAGGAATTTTTATTTATCACCTTTCCAATTCACATTTTTTGAAGACAATGATAGGAGACGGCGATAGAAAATAAAATTTTTAAGTTGATTCCCTTCCTTCCATTCCTTTATTTTTTCGTCTTAAAGTTTGCACTGTTTCGTGCCAATGTAACTATAAACCCATACCTTACATCTATAATAAATCCTTGATAATTAATCACTTGGATAAGTTTTCAACATTGAAAAACAATCTACATAATAAATAACTTTGGAAATTTGGTTAAACATTTTTAATGCTAAATTTTACTTGTTGAAGAAAATTTACTTTATTCAATTGTATTGAATAAGGTACATGCATTCGGCTTTGTTTTTACGTACCTTAAATTTTAAAAAATACCAAGTTTTTTTGTCTACAGTAGTAGTATAATTTTCCGTCGTGTGCAAGATTCATGATTCACGAGCCAGGAGCCACCAGCCACCTCGGTTGTCGAGGCGGCATGTGAGGGCCATGTTATAGACAACATTGACTGTTTCACCCAAAAAAAATTACTTTCGATATGAATTATTTTACAAAAAAAAATACACTTTTTTCACTAAACATTTTCCAAAATAATAGAAAAATTAGGAAAGCGGATCTGAGGCTCCTCGAAGAAAGAGCCGAAAAATCCTCAGGCTCGCAATAGGATTAGATACTAGTAGAATAAGTAACTTAATCCTGAGAGCAGTAGAGGAGGATTCGCTACTCAGAGTCAGGTCCAGCAGACCGGGGAGGATCAGTGGACCTAACCCGCTCCCTCGACTCGCATCCTACACCTACCGCGGCCACACCCTTCTTCCAACAACCACACCACTTCACCTAAACCCTTCTTTGCACTCGCCTCACCCCCTCCCACAAACCACCCACCAATCTTGAAAAAATAGAGAAATATCGCAAAAACTAAAAAAAAAAAAAAAAAAAAAAATTTAAAAAATNATCTAGGAACATATAACGTTAACCTTACACTCATCCCACCAACCACACCTCACCCTTTCTCCTACTATCAGTCCAATCATAAAAAAATTAGAGAAGTCGCAAAAAATTGAAAACATTATTCTAAAAATCGAAGAACACTTAATGTTACCATCACACCATACCACCACTCTCATCTCACCACCTCTCCTCACCCACCATCTTCCAATCATAAAAATATTACAAAACACCTAAAAAAATTCTAAAAATCGTGAAACATATAATGTTACCCTAATCTACACCTAGCTCACCCCACCAAACCTTACCTCACCGCCTCCCCCTCCAAACTCACCCAATCATTTAAAAAAAGAAGAAAATCGCAAACAATCGAAACAATATTTCTAAATAATCAAGTATCATGCAACATTAACTTAACACGAATCCCACCAAACTCACCTCACTCCCTCTCCAACTTCCCTCGCAATCATAACAAATCTAGAAAAGTCACAAAAAATCGAAAAATTTTATTATATAAATCCAGGAACGTATAACGAGTACCTCACATTAGCCCCGCCACCTTACCAACACTCTCATACCCCTTACATCCCAGAAAATAAACACAATCATAAAAATTCGATAATAATCGCATAAAATCTAAACATTAATTCAAAAAATCGTGAAACTTATAATGTTTTCTAACACTCCCCATCCGCTCACCTCACTGCCCTAACCAACACACCCACCCCTCACAACCACCATCCCAATCATAAAAATATACAAAAATCGCAGAAAATCGAAAGAAACTAATAAAAGTTTAGGAACATATTACTTCACTGACTGCATCACCCATGTAGGATGTTGGTGACCCTGACCATGACCCCAATAACTTTGAACATGAAAAATCGAGAAAAAATTTCGGAGTCAGTGATGTAATATGTTCCTAAACTTTTATTATTTTCTTTCCATATTTTTACAGTTTTTCTCTGTTCTTCGAGTTCAATGTAATTGGGGTCAATGTCACCAACATCGAACATGGGTGTCTGAGTCAGTGATCTAGTATGTTCCTAAATTTTATTAGTTTGTTTAAATTTCTTACAAAATTTTCTTAATTTTTCGAATTCAAGGTCATTGGGGCCAAGATCAACGTCACTAACATCCAACATGGGTGTCGGAGTCCGTGATATAATAAATATGTTCCTAAAGTTGAGTTCGTTTTTTTCAATTATTTTACAAGTTTTCTTGATTTCTCCAAATTAATTTAGACTATGACCAAGATTTTATCATAAAATGTATCTAGCCTAAAAGTATTTTAGAAATTAAAAAACAAAAAATTGATAGAGTTTACGGAAATAATTAACTTTATTATAAACAAGCACTGAAATGTAAAAAATATGATTCTTTCTTTTGTAGGAGACCACGTTATTTTTTTGATTGTTTGTAGAGATAAACTATGATTGTTAAATATATAACAATAAATAAAATTAAGGGTTGATTTTAATAAGGTTTTTCTGCCTATTCCATATACATATAATGTAGTATTGGTTAGTCAGATAAAATTATCTTATGATCAAATGAAAGAGAGTATAACTGAATATATTACATTTATTATATTATTTAATCGAAAAATATAAGAATTTTTTGTATATATTACTATATAAATTTTAATTTTCACACTACTTAAATTATATATATTTAGTAAAATACAAAATGGAAGAACTGTTGAAAATGTTAAATAATTAATATGAATTAGTTAAACTACAAGAGCTAGAGATGCATAGGAAACATAAAGCTATGAATTTTCAAATTATTGAGATAAAAAAATTATTCCATCCTAGAGAGTGGAGATAATAGTCCGGCTGTTAGTTTTGAGGTCTTGAGAGCCAATTGTAGCCTACAGAGTAAATATAAAATCACATTTCCAGATCGTTATACAAAGTTAATAGATAATATTGATTTAAAACAGTTAGATGGGAGCTATAATTCACTTACCTGTAAAGGAATAAAATAAATAATAAATCCACTTATATGCACAGTAGAGATTTCTATTAATTTTAATGGTTGATATTCTTATAATTAGTTTATGTTTTTATTTTTTAATGATAAATTTGATTATAATAAGTTCGGTATGTACATTTGAATATTTAGAATAATATATGAAATTATATTTATTATTAATTCATTATATTGATAATTTTATAAATATTATATTTATTTTCTTGATATGTTGATTTATTTAAATGATATTTAATGTAAAATTGATTAAAAATGATTATTTTTTCAAATTTCTGTATGTCGTCCTGCAATAATCTTTATATGAGCACTTTACAGAAAATAAAAATAAGCAATTTTAATTAATTTTAATTTAAAAATAATTTATTTTTCTAAATATGACAAAAAATTACGATTTTTTTCATAAAGTAGTCCAAAACTCTGAAAAACGTACTACTAAATATAGTTACTATTATTAATGGATGTTTCAGTTACTAAATATGTTAAAGGTGGTATATAAAAACAGAGTTTTATTTTTATTTATGCACCATTTAATCTTATATTACAATGTGACCGCCATTTTTAAAATAAGTTTCTGGCATACTCTAAACATATGATTCAGCATCATCTGTCTCAGTTATACTTGTTTGTTGGAATCTGTTTAGTTTTTTTTCCGAGATATTACATAAAAAATTTATTCGTGTGGTGCTATCTCTCTAAATGGTCTCTAAAAGTCGCTATGTTTGGCAGATATTATTCCTTTAATAGACAGATTCAGCTTACTAAATTTGGTCGACACTGGTTACATTGTATGTAATCTATACTCAATGAAATTTTAATATTTGTAATACCACATTTTTAAAATAACTACCTAATAAAGTTCATTAATTTACTTTTATTTGGCCGGTCATAGTATTATATACCTGCCAAATTGAGTAAGAATTATTTTAATATTTTAAATGTCGGAAAATCTAGTCCACGAAAATCAAACATTCCTCCCACCTCAGCATTCCGCTTGTCAACACACTGCAGGCGCGATGACTTAACAATTCTGACAAACACTGACCACTTGAAACTCTTGCAGTCATATTACGATTATTATTTATGGCACATTTGTGTTTGATAAAGTCAGGAAGGTCCACATATGTCGTTAACTGTGAAGATCCATCTGATATATTACATGGAGGAATCCCCTTGTATGTAGTCATATGCACCTCTAGACCATCCATCCCTGAAATCGTCACCTCCTGCTTAGAACACATGTACTTTATTTGGGAGGGGCTCTTTGTACAACCATGTGACTAATGCCATCGAACGCAGCTGCTGCAAGTTATGTTCTATTCACAGATGCGAGACTTTACATTGGAACTGTTCAGATGAGATGGTTGGTCATACAGTTGTCGCTGGAACAGAGGCCGTTGTGTTGGTTGGCGATGCAGTGGGCACATATGACGAACTGGAAGTCAAATCTGCATTCCCCATGCCAAACATTCCTGAAATTCATGGAAAGTCTGGTAGACAAATAGATACCTCAGTCGAAGATGTGGATGTAAAGGCTGAAGAGGAAGAAGACAGGACACGAGAAGTCGGTGGTATTGGTCAAGAAGTCAATGACACTGCTGTATATTCCATTAGCTCTGGAGTTCCCGAAGCCGCAGTCGGTAGATTTAGTGATCCAAACACATCCATCGACTAATTTACGAACATCACAGGCGAGGGTTACCTGCAGTACAGTCGGAAGTTAAAGTTTCGTGTCGGATGCTTTCAAAATGACATCAAGCTGTAAATATGACCATATCCCTTTCAAATATCGATTCGAATAAACTGGTGCTGGTAGTAGATAATACTTCCACTTCACCCTACTCAATTTTAGGCTTACAAAAGCAGTTTGTACCATCACCCGTCATCCAGAACACATTTCTCTCGTCGAGAGGGCATAGTGAAAATTGTGGCAGGCTTTTATAGTGGTCAGAATATTGTATCGGCTATCATGAGATATAGAAAGCTTAATCACCTGCAGCACTCTTCAAAGTTGAGAAGCATGAACACCTGCAGGAAGAATTCCTTCTCACATATGCAAGTCAAGAAATATCATCCATCCACAAACATATGCCAACCTATCTCCAACAGGACGAAGATATTCTTGGCTGCATCCCATGCCAAGAGTGTTTTCAAGGAAGTGCTACCGTTACAGACACACCACATTCCAGGAGCTAGTGCAAGACACATCGGGAGAGAGAGCAGCAAAAAATAAACAAGTCACCTCCATCACTGAAAATGAAGAATTGTAAAGAATATAAGTGATCGAATAGTCAACTTCACAGGCTATAGAGCGATCGACCTGAGTATGCAACATATTACAGTCCAGCAACCATTCTGTGGTTTGCAGCACATAGCTAGTAAACAATGCTAACTGATATGTAATGCGAATAGTATACACACGAGCATAATGTAAAATGGCTGTCACTTCGCTGACGAGCGTAGTGGAAAGTAGATTGTTATGACCACATTCATCTACCACGATCGCGTACGCTGTTACACTATGAAGACGGAATCATTGGTTTAAGACTTACCATCTGTGACACAGACTCCATCGTCAACAGCAAGGGACACTGGAGATTCTCTACACACATCATGGAAACAATGTTACTACTGCGGAAATATTTTTAGCAAAATCTGTAATGCACGTCGACATTAAAGTAGCCCTGGCTTGTTCAGCCATGCATACAAGACATACCACTGCGACAACTGTAGTGCAGTGTTTGTCTGCAATGATAACCTGTATAGGCATAGCAAGAAGTGCAAAGGTAATGCATGTTGTTCATAGGGAAGAAAGTGCAAGTATTGCGACAAGACATTCATCAACAGCTCCAGTCTCAAACGACATGAAGAAAGAAACAGTCAATTTGTCATTGCCTAGAAGACATACCCATGTGGTAAGTTCAGTGTGATATACACTGCAGAGCCGAAAAAACTGGTAGAGGCATGTGTATGCAAATAACAGAGGTATGGAACAAATCAGACTAACGCGATGCGGTCGGCAGCCTATATAAGACAACAAGCGTCTGGCAAAGTTGCTAGATCGGTTACTGCTGCTACAGTGGCAGGTTATCAAGATTTCAGTGAGTTTAAACATGGTGTTTTAGTCGGTGCACGAGAGATGGAACATAGCATCTCCGAGATAGCGAAAAAAATTGGATTTTCGTGTACGACCATTTCAAGAGTGTACCGTGAATATCGGGAATCCGATATTGGACATCGCTGCGGCCGGAAAATGATCGTGAACGAACGGGACAAACGACGACTGACGACAATCATTAAACGTGACAGACATGAAACACTTTCTCAAATTGGCACATAATTTAATGCTGGGGTGTAAACAAGTTCCTGCGTGCGAACTATTCACCGGACCATCATTGATATGGGCTTTCGGAGCAGAAGGCCCACTCATGTACCATTGTTGACTGCACGACACAAAGCTTTACACCTCGTGTGGGCCAAAAAACACCGCAATTGGACTGTTGATGACTGGAAACTCTTGTTGCCTGGTCTGATTAGTCTCGTTTTCAATTATATCGGGTGGATGGACGTGTGCGGGTATGGAGACATCCTCATGAAACCATGGACCCTACATGGCAACAGGGGACTGTTCAAGCTTGTGGAGGCTCTGTCCAGGTATGGGGCATGTGCAGTTGGCGTGAAATGGGACCCCTGATAAGTCTAGATAAGACTCTGACAGGTGACAGATATGTAATCATCCTGTCCGATCAGCTGCACCCATTCATGTCCATTGTGCATTCCGACGGACGTGGACAATTCCAGCAGGACCATGTGACGCCCCACACCTCGAAAGTTGCTACCGAGTGGCTCCAGGAACACTCTTCTGACTTTAGACACTTCCATTGGCCACCTTAATCACCAGACATGAACATAATTGAGCATATCTGGGATGCCTTGCAACGTGCTGTTCAGAAGATATCTCCACCGCCTGACACTCCTATGGATTTGCGGACTCCCCTACTTGATTAATGGTGTGAATTGCCACCTGCATACCTTCAGACATTAGTCGAGTCCATGCCACATCGTCTTGCGGCACTTCTGCGTGCTCGCGGGGGCCCTACACGATATTAGGCAGGTGTACCAGTTTTTTTGCTCTTCAGTGTATGTTAATAAGTGTAGCTTGAATGCTCACAGCAGGAATTTTTCTACAAAGCAGACATCATAATTGTTCTGTTCGAATGATGAATAAGTTGAGCATGTAACACATCAAATGCATTCTTTTTCTGTCAATTCTGCAACAAAATACATTTAATGTATATGAATTAATTCTGTGCTATTAATTTATTTTACACACTCTAATGTTAGTGTTACCTCCAGCATACAGTCCTGAAATATTTCCCCATCATCGCGGAAATAATAACCATATTTTGTGTAAGTCTGAAAGAGAGTTATTATTTTCCTTATAGTTTTTAGTCTCGAACTCAGGGCCCTACACCATACCTCGCCATAGGAGAGTGGTTAATTCTATATATCAGCCACATTTAAGCACATAAACGGGCAGTAAATCACATACAAAGCTAATCGCACATATGCAAAAAATATATGCACGTCAAACACACACTTAATTATACAAGTACATGTCAGTCACCTACCACCATCTTATTACCGTCCACCATTTTGCCTTCACTGTCGTCTGCTAGCCTACTCTGCAAATGACTGGCATCTCGCATTCGTTGATATCTGCTTGAGTCCACCACAGATTCCCACCATCTTCGTTTCTCCAGTCGTCTGCTTGAGTGTACCACCATCGTCTGCTAGAGGGCGTAGAGGTTTTCGACCATCTTCGTTTCCCCTGTCGCCTGTCAGGGGATGCAAACGGTGTTTGTTTTGCCGAAGGTGGTCGCTTGGAGCACTGGTGTCGATGCATATGGTCAAATTTGGATGCGCAGCGGGCAGAGACACTCACATGTACATACAGTACTCAGTGTAAGTTTCGATCCAACCACCAATGAGTACTGCAGCTTGATGGTTCCGATAGCACAGGGAGGCTACAACAGTGTGGTTCGGTAGTGAGGGTTGAAATAAACCGCATCATCCCAACAGTACGGTAGCGGAAACCACATGGATTATATATGAAACCACTTCATACATGGAAAATAAATTGACATAATAAATAATAAAGGGCCAACTTATACGTGAGTATGCTGCGAGCACGATGATTGCTCGAACCGCTACTATATAAAAAATTCCCGACAATCCCATTACATTACAAGAATTGTAAATACTGTGTTCCTTTGTTTGCCACTAAACAACATACATTTCAACCAAAAGTCATGCAAGAGATTACACTGGTACATGTTGATGAACAGATAGAAAAGTAAATGTAAAGGACAATAGTTATAAACACTTACCAACCTATGAATATTGCGCGAGCATCGAACACTGTCCGTTATGTTAGGCCAAAAATATTACCAGCTCGAAGTGCGGGACCGATAAGGTCGACACTACTACACACAGATTAAGGCAGATATAAAAGGAAAATAGTTATAATCACCTACCAACCATCGCATATTACATAAGCACCTAGCAGTGTACATCGCATTAGTCGATGCTAGAAAAGATCATATATCTGAAAACTGATGAGGTAGCTCTGGTTAGTACAACATAATAGCAAACGTAGTATTTCCCTACGAGGCCTAACAAGGACACACACACTTCCGTCCGAGCTACACTAGAGTACAAAGGCAAACAAATTTGATTACCAACCAACGCATAATGTGCAAGAATCAAGCATCGTACATCGTGTTAGGCTAAAATAAAATACTACGCTGGAGCCAATAATCTAGGGAGCGGCATGATCGACACTGCTACAAGCAGATGCAAATGGATATGATAATAAAATTTATTGGAAAACAGTTTCTTACCAACCAGTGCATTTTGCACAAGCATCGAGCGCTATACATCATGTTAGATGATGCTAGACCAGAAGTGGCAACGATTCCCTTACAAACCTATTGGAATGAAACAGTAAAAATAAGATTATACCATCTCGAGAATCTGTATGGCAGTCAGGTGGTCGGCCGATGGTGTAGGCACTGCACAGGTCTCAATGAGTCGATGGGATGGGATATACACTAGTCGAGAGTCCCGTTAGTCTTCAAGGTGTTAGACCAGCCGAGTCACACATGCCCTTCCCTTTACAAGACGAATTCAGTTATACAGTGCAAGGTAAAAAGTTATTTCGTTTTAAATATTATACACATGTACTTGTGTATACATATGCATCTATAATTTTTAGAGCTACTTGCACCGAGTATTGCATATTGGGTGAGTGTCCTGCCTGCTGCACCTCGGAATTCGGCCTCGCATATCGACAACTGTGCTCCTTGCAGCCACCATCGGTAATGCAAACGACGTTCACGCCCCATGACAGGTGACAGGAGAAAAGAAAATTGTCGAAGGTCCATCACTACTCTAGCAGAAGATGGTCGTGCTCTGGCGGACGACTGGACGAGCGAAGATGACTGTCCTCTGTGCTGTGCTCAATCAGTCATCAACAAAAAAATTATGCCAGTCACCTGTGGTGTACACTAGCAGACGACAGTGAAGACAAGATGGTGGATGGTGGCAAAATGGTGTTGGGTGATTGACATGTGCATGTGGAATTGGTTTGTGTGGAGTTTATGTGCCCATTTTTGCATATTTGCGATTAACTTTGCATGTGATTTTCTGTCTGTTAATGTGTTTAAATCGGGCTGATATATAGAATAAAACAATATCCTAATGTGAGGTATCGCATAAGGACCTGAGTTTGAGATCTGTAACTATACAAACCTTCTAATTCTCTTTCAGACTTGGACAAAGTCTGGTCATTTTTTCCTAGTGATGGGGAAATACTTCAGGTCTGTATGATGGAGGTGAAACTAATATTAGCGAAGGCTAACATAAATGAATAACACAGAATTAACTTATACACATTTATTTTATTTTGCAGACTTGACATAAAATAATACATAATAATAATTGGTACACGCTCAACTTATTCTTCTTTCGAGCAAAGCAGTTATAGTGTCTGTTTTTGTAGAACAATTCCTGCTGTGAGCATTCAAGCTACACTTATTCACATATACTACACTGCAGTTATCATATGGGTAGGTCTTGTAAGCAATGGCAAGTAGGCAGTTACAATCTTCATGACATTTTACACTGGAGCTGTTAGCGAATATCTTACCGCAGAACTTGCACTCGCTTCCCGATGAACAAACATTGCCTTTGCACTTCTAGTTATGTATATACAGGTTATTACTGTGGGTAAACACCACATCGCCGTTATCGCAGTGGTATGTCTTCCATGCAGGTTTGAACATGCAATGGCTACTTTCAAGTCGTCATGTAGGACAGCTTCAACTAAAAGTAATTATTTCCGCAGTAGTAACATTGCTTCCGTGATGTATGTAGAGAATCCCCACAGTCCCTTGCTGTTGACGATGAAACTGTGTTACAGATGGTAAGTCTTCATCCATTGATTCTGTCTTCATGTTGTAACAGAGTACGCGATCGCAGTAGATCGCAGTAGAAATTACAGCAGTATTTACATGGTGCTCTCTTGTACACTGTTCGCATAACTTGGTAGTCTGCATTGCCTGTCTCTGGTTGCCTCAGTAGATGACTCCTGGCTATGTGCTGCAAACGACACCATGGTTGCTGGACTGTAATATGTTGCATTATCAGGTCAATCGCTGTCTAGCCTGTGAAGTTAGTATTTCAACCACTTATCTTCTTTACAGTCGTTCATCTTTCAGTGTTGGAGGTGCCTTGTTTTTATTTGCTTCTGCTGCTCTCTCCCGATGTGTCTTACGCTGGCTCCGGGAATGTGGTGTGTCTATAATGGTAGCAATACCTTGAAAATTCTCTAGGCATGGGAGGCAGCTAATTCGTGCGTCCGTAGCTGTACCAGGGCCTGCATCGTGTTTCAAAACAGTAGGCGTTGAAGGGAATAAATGTGTTGCAGAAATTTACTACAGAAAGTGCAAGCCATACGGACCTGCTGAAGTTGTAAACAACACACATGCACCACTAACATGTAAAGTGAAAAACGAAGATGTTAGAACTAGGCGGGATGGTGAGAATGAAATGTTGCCTCCCAGACTATTGGTGATGTTGCAAAAACTGTACTCATATGTACATATTCACCTAATGATGAAATCACAGCATCTGCAAATCAAAAGCGTAAATGTGTTTGCTGAGGATGAGTGATACTTGAAGATGGGCCATATGATTCGTGGATTCGAACCCAGTACTCTGGTCCAAAGGTATCTCACAACATACTCATCACATAAAAACCTACATGCAGACATATTCGTGAACTTTCTACGAAGTAAGTCGTGCAGTGTAGCTACTTGTTTTTTCCAAAGACACCAATTTCTTGGTTGATAGACTGTTGATGGTGATTCCATTGCAAATAACTGCATATCTTTCTATCAGTAAAGAGATAAATTCGATTATTGATTAACTCAGAGCTAGAGGCTTTATTGAATGAAATATTTTGTATGTGTGCGATTTTGTTAAGAATAGGAAAAAATGCATAACTCTCCCGCAGTCACTGCAAGCACATATAGGCTTAGCATGTTGTCATCACCAGTTTGAGTGTAAATAGTTTATGTTACTTCCTGAATGTTGTCGTTGTTACATGGTGTGTTCTGATTTTAAATATACAGCTATAACACATAAGTTTAATTGTGTATAATTTAGAATTTTTTCCTGTGAAATGACTGGGTTCACTATGGGATTTAACCTATGCTATGTTATTCTCAAAGTCGGTGCATTGTCTCCAGTGCTGTCAGGATACTTATGTTTTGGGACGACTGATAAGTAGAGTACATACATAGTTGAAATGTATATGTTGCGTTGCTTTCTTACTTGTCACTACAAAGTTCATACATTTATTAGTATTTCTATACAAATAAAACTTTTTGTGGTGAGTGATTCTTGGGTAATTCGTTTCACAATTGCACATATCCAAAATAAGTACAGGTACATAATATTTAAAAAGAAATAAAGTGGTACCTTGTTCTGTAAAACAGAATTTCGCTCGTAAAGGGAAGTGCATGTGTAACACGGCTGGTCTGCCACCCTGGAGCCTGGGGAGTCTCTCTTGGCTAGTGTTATGTGCCATTCCTTAGACTTTCAGAGACATGTACTGTGCCCGCACCTTATAGATTCTCAAGATGTTAGTTAACAGCAAAACATCGGACAGGTTGGATGCGTTCCACTGCTATTGCTGCTAGTGTTGGCGGTACTCTGAATGTGATGGTTTAGTTTCACTCGGTTCGTATGGAAGTAATTTGCTATTCTGTTGTATTAACCAGGGCTACCTGTATACACATACAGCACCCGACGCTTGTGTAATATGCGATTTCGATGGATTGTAAGAGGTTATAACAATTTTCTTTATATCTAATTTTTATATATGTTTTCATCAGTGTATTGCAGTGTTGTCTTTATCACTCCACTGCTTCTCGGTATCGCAAAATAATTTTTTTATACTTACATGATGTACATCACCCAATGCTCGCGCAGTATGCATTGGTTGCAAATTGCTTATAAGTATTTGCTTTCACAATTATTATTTTTAAATCTGTTTGCATCAGCGAATCACAGTGTCGTTTCAATTGCGCGACTTATGGTTTAAATGTATGTTGTTTCGTGGCAAGCAAAGGAACAAACAATCTTTACAAGTCGCTTAATGTGTACTGTACTTGCTGCATTGTAGAATTTTTTGAGGTTGGTCCTTGTCAACATTTGTTATTTTTCATGTCGCCGAGGAACCTAGCTTTTACTAAAATCTTTTATTTGTTACATGACTGATTTTTCATGTACAGATTGGTTTCATATATTCTACAATCGGTTTTGCCAACCCTCATACTATGTTTACGGTGTTTATTTGTATTAACACGTACATGTTTTTATGTAGCCTGCGACTATGTACATCTTGTTTTCGGTGAGTAGTTATAAATAGTATGTTCGAACGTAGGTTCGTGACAGGGATTCAGGGATTCCAAGATGGCTGCCGGCGGCCACATCATGCTCTTGCATTCCACCACCATGGTGGGCATTTTTGCATTCAGCGGTGGCAATGTTGGCAGCCAATACAGAAAACCACCTGTCATTCCATAGCATCCATTAAAAAAAAATTATTAGAAAATATTACAAAAACATTTTTTTTTTAATTCTTGGCAGCCATATTGGATGGTGCCACTCACCCTCACCTCCCTTCGAATAGCCGGTTCGAACACAGCATCATGACAGGGAGCCACTGCCGATGACATCATGCTTTTGCATTCCCCTGGTGGCAGCCATTTTGGCATTCAGCAGCAACCATGTTGTCGGCCATGTTGGCAGCCAATACAGAAACCACCTGTCATTCCATAGTGTCCATTTTGTTTTTAAAAAAATGTTTAAAAAAATTATTTAAAAAAGTTTTAAATTCTTGGCAGCTATATTGGATGGTGCCACCCACCCATCCCAATGGCCATGCAGGCGACCATGTTGGCAGCCAGTACAGAAACCATTTGTCATTCCATAGCATCCATTTAGTTTTTAAAAAAATTATTAAAACAATAATTTCATAAATGTTTTTAAATTTGGCATTCAGTGGCGGCCATGTTGGCGGCCAGTACATAAGTCACCTGTCATTCCATAGCATCTATAAAAAAAATTTTTATTCTCGGCAGCCATATTGGATGGTGCCACCCACCCTCACCCCTCACTACCCTTCGTCGTGACCCCTCTCACTTAGACGACTGCTCTGCCGAGCCCTCCAGGGAACCCCCTCCATAGAGTTGGACTGCAGCCATGTTGGCACCACCACCCCTCCCTCCCTCCTTCCCTCTAACCTTAGCCTCCGTCGAGCTTCTCCCTTCGTCGGACTCCCTCTAGCCATTAAATCGCCCGAGGCTGCGCACATTGAAGTTTATTTAAAAAAAAAGGACATGATTAGCCGTACAAAAACAATTATTCATATGTAAAATGAATTGAAAGTATCAATACCTACGAAATAATAATATGCGTATAACTTGTAAGTATTCTTGCGTTGGTTGGTGCCAGTTTATAACATGTAAGTATATATATATATATATACTACTTCTAAGTATGTATGGGTTGGTTGGTGCCAGTGTATAACTTCTAATTATTAATATATATAACTTGTAACTATTCATGGGTTGGTTGGTGCCAGTGTATAACTTGGAAGTATTAATATATATATGTATAACTTGTAAGTATTCATGGGTTGGTTGGTGCCAGTGTATAACTTTGTAAGTATTCATATATTCCACTACAATCTGATTTTTATCTTGCTAATGTCACCATAATGGTGTACAAACAAAAATATATTATACTTGGATTCATGTGTTCGTGGCAGCCTCACGTTTCTCCGTATTCAAATCTATATAAGGTTTCAGCCATGGCTTCTGCAGGAATGGAAGGACTCGGTGAACAACCTTCAGCCGTAAGCCATGACCCAATGCTGCTTCAAAGTAATGTAATGTACGATATAATGAAGCTTGCTCTCCAGTGTCGTCATGAGTTTCGTTTGTTTGGACCCCGGGGGACACTCGTTCACTGGCAAGAATGGAAGATCCATATGTGCTTCGTTAAGAGCGCAAGGGTACTCGACATCTACCTCCAGTATGTAGCTGACATATCTGTCGTCCGGCACGCTCTTCACGTCGATGTTCGTGCTGGCCCATACGAAACTGCCATATGGGAGAAACAGGGACATTGACCACCCGTATAAGTTATTGGCATCTACATACTGCAGGTAGGTATGTGGCTTGTCGGCATCATACGTCTCTGGTATATGCCTATTGTTGGCAACTGCGTGACTCTTAACACATTGTGCCTCCCCTCCTCATGCCAGCCTCAATAAACAGGTGCATATCATAGTCGCAGAGCAAATCTAATTCCACCTGCATCTTGCGCAACATTGCATCAAACGAGAACCTGGGCGCGCTGATATAGTGCACACAGTCGAGTTTATGTCCATAGACAGAGCCCCCGGAAATTCTCGAAGACGTCGCACAGAATCAGCATGTCCATCTTCAAGTAGAGCTCAGAATAGTCCTGGAGGGTACGATAGCTGAACACAGCCCAGACGGTTTGTGCGTGCTGGTAGTCCTCGGCACTGACATTACCTCCAGTAAGGCTATTGTAGAATGACACTATAGCTGGTAATTGAGGTTCGGTGAGCTTCTCCCACGAACTAACATAATTGTAGGGGAAGAAGCCTATCCAAGTTACCAGCTCTAGCTCGTGCTCTACCGTGAAGAAACAAGATGTGTGGAATTCACCGGATGGCAGATTATTAGCGAGTGTTGCCAGGCTGGCCGACATGAATCTATATGTATCAATGAACTGTATAGTGAACTTGTCAACCAAACTCTTACTGAAGGTAACGAGTTTTACTTTGGTATGCAGAATAATATATATGTCCTGGGTATCATATCCTAGCTGCTTAATTATGAAATTAGCATCATATGTTAAGTTATGGAAGAGTATTGGCAGTTTCTGGGGTCGGCGACGAAGCTTGTTGCAGTTATTACATGACACCCCGATCAAACTGCCGGTAAAATGGTCGTGGCCATGCACCTTTTGGTTGTTGTCGGCGAACATGCCAGATCAGTGGCAGCAGGTAGTGGCTAAAGCGTAGTCAGCATTTTTCAAATGCGTTAGTGGGCGCATAGATTCAGACTGGCTATGTATGTCTTTAACCAGGTGCCCTATCCTAACCGCCACTTCCATAAAGTGTTTCGACGTACCTTCGCCCGTGTGAACAGTTACACCAAGGAGTAAGCTGGTTGTCCTATAGGCGGGAATAATTGATTTATCAACCTTAACATATATGCCATATGAATAGGGCTCGTGTTTTTTGTACCTATAAGTGTAGGACACATCCGGGTTGGGCTGACACGTTTGTACAGGCACAAGCATGGCCTCAAAGTCTGCATATACAATGATAGGTACCTTGTTGCCGTTCTGGTAATTTTTGAACATGAGCACAGGTGGCCTGCTCTACCTGTCCAGCTGTGGCATGTCTGCACGAACAGCAGTATGGTTATTGCAATACCTCCTGTATTCAGCCAGAGTTTCTGCACCTGTCAGCCCTCTCACACACGGTTGATTATTGTACTTTTTAAAACAACGTTTACAGATATTAACATGCTCAGTGTGTGACATCACCTGGGAGCATACCAGTCGCGAGAAATTCGAGATGTAGCAATAATGCGAGTTCTGGTCCTCCACTGTGGTGAGAAGCAGCAAATCAAAGTGTTGGGCCAGTTCTACATCTGTCACTTATATTGGCACTATTTTCGTATTCTAGTCATTGAGTGCATATATATTAATGGTGACCCCCGGATTGGCCTTCTCAAAAGCCGGTTTTTGATGTAGAGGGGTGGGAAAATCTACAGTTGAAAAATCAAAGCACGTTTCCAGCCTGGTGTATCTCATGTTGACACATTCTGGATCCCGCCTCTCTACAAAACATGCCAGTATAGCCCATTTAAAACACTGTTAGTCGCCGACGTTGTGCGGGTTGATAATTGCTCCTTTCTCCGCAAAACCAACAGGCAATGGGATACGAGGAGGCTCTGATAGGGTCAAGATTGTTTACGCCTAACTGGACTAGTTTCACAGCAGTGAGAGTCCAGCCGCTACCCTTCCCAATATAGTCAGTCTCCCCAATGCACATATTTAGAATGGCAGCCGATACAGACGCCTCTATGTCTGCTATGTTAAAGAGAGGCACATTTTTCGTCTTAAATGAACGACGATCCTCTTCATCCTCGTGCTGTTCTGTTTTCCCATATACGCATTCTAGAAATATATTAAACTTGACCGCTCCCTGTGTCTCGATTTCCTGCTGTAATTGGCCAATGATATTAGGTTTAATTACCTCGAGGTAGTCGCAAATGTCAATGGCTACCCTCGAAGTATTCTCAGAGACGTATGTTTTCATTATACCTCTAAATGCGCTTTCAACCTCCACGAAACTATACGAGTTGCTCTCGCCAGCCCCAGTGACAATGGGCCCTCGGCGAGAGCTACCTGCGCTTGCAAGAGCAGGAACATTATGGGTCAGCTGCGGGCTTGTAAATGTCGCTCGCTTCGCCTGTTGGGAGGTTGAAGTGGCAGCACCAGTACACTTTGCGACATGCGCACGAAGCCTATCAGTCCTGGTGAACTGCCGGCCGCAAGTTCCACATGCCCTTGAAGGAGCATCATGGTTCGCCTAGCAAGTACATTCATGGCGCCGGGAATGACAAGAGTGCGCGAAGCCCTCATTACAGAATGTACAGTTGAGCAAAACTGCCTGTCTAACCAGTCCTGTACATGTTACACTATGTTCGGCAAGTTTGTCTGTGCGGTTAAAGGGACGACCGCACCCATCGAAAAGATGTGAGGCAGGCTGCTGGAATGGATTGTGGGAGCAATTACGCTCGTGATATAATCCATTACAGCGGACTGTAAACACCCGGTCGCAAAAACTGTACTGTAGTGCGGGCCTGCATATAATGGGAGCGGAAGGGTGGTTAAGCAACGCAGCAGTGGATGGAAACAATGATGGTGAACTAGGTGATTCTGGCGAATTAGGCGTTGATGCCATTGCAGTAGTAGTAGTATATATATCCGTGGTATGTAGCAGGCAGCCCAGACCAGGTGGTATCCTACGGGAAACAGAAAAAAAGGGGAATATTTCGCAAATATAAGAATACAATTTAATACAATGTTATATCTAATACCTTAACATGGCGTTCAGTGAGGCTCGAACACGAACTGAATATAAACAGAGCTGCAAGGGACGGCGAGAGAGACTATATGATAAGACGATATATTGAATGTGGGTGACATATGCGTTAAAAACTACACAATGTTATATATCCAGCACACAAGTAAAGACAAGCCTCTCAATTAACAAGTGCTGGTTTGAAACACGGAATTAAGTACTATAAGTCCTAGGTGAAATTAAATAATGTACTAGTCTTGGGATACGCCTTCACATATGTTAATACTCACCAGCAGCCGAAACACACACTTACCTCTAAAGAGGCGAGAAGTTGTATAGAGTATCAGCTATCAGCCCAATTCACTCTCCCGCAGGTGTACTAACGATACACAATAATCTGCAGGTATTACAGTTGAAATCGTGTGGACTCTAGTTGAGCAGCGAGACCCGTATAGCACAGACGACCAGGCACGATTGAGAGTGTAGGGCTGTGGGAGGGGGTATTTATACTCTTTCTCAAACAAGGGTGAGCGTTTTAGGGCAGCTGTGGCGACGGTCGGGCGTCCCCTCCAGTGCGATATGACAGCCTCGTTTCCCTGTGGGAGGGGTAGAACCGTGGGAGGACCAGCCCCTGAGAATTCCCACATGCAGAGGGCTGTCTTTACCCATGCTATCGACTAAAGTGTACTTGTAATGTACTCCATCATGTAATGTATTTACAAAGATATAGCAATGCAGTAGTGTACTGTTTATTGTTGTGTGCTTTTAATATACTAACACGTTTTAGTTTGGACTGTGTGGGTGTGTGTGATATCCAACAGAAATAAGAACACTGAGAATTTCATGACATACATATATATTATATAATTTTTTTACATTACAGATCAAGATATTCATTTACTCGGCAATCATGGTCAATACATACAGTACACTCGTCAATCATGGTCATTACACAAGTAATACAGAATGTATACATAAGCAACACATCAAGATAGCAATTAAATATCTACAATTAATAAATTTTTTTAATATTTTCACTATACGTTTTTGCAAGCAGAGTAGTAGCAGCATACATTACATGAAGATAGCAATTACATATATACAATTAAAACATTTTTAAAAATAGTTTCACTATACTTTTTGCAAGCTGAGTAGTTACAGCATACAATAAGATAGCAATTGAAACATTTTTTCAATATACCAATTACCTATAAACAATAAAAGCATTTTTTTAAATATGTACACTATAAGAATTTAATATATACAATTAAAACATTTTTTTTTTTTATATTTTCACTATACTCTTGCAAGTTTAATAGTTGCAGCATACAATAAGATGGCAATTAAAACATTTTTTTTTAAATACTTACACACTATACCTTTGCAAGCAGAGTAGTGTATAGATGCAGCAGTAATGACTTTCTATCGGCAAGTGATAATTTGCTCACGTCCTGAAGCGATATATTGTGACAATTCAGACATGTTGTGACCGGCAACATCTTCTTACGAGACGTTCTGCGATGAGGCGGTGTGCTGCGACGCAAAGTCGAGGACTTGGTCACGGCAGGCTTCTCACGTCTGACGGCAGTAGACTTCTTGCGTTTGACTGCAGGCAGCTGGACGTCCTGAGGCAGTGGCTGGACGTCCACCTTAGTAATGTCGATCACAGCAGCAGCAGAGTTGGCAGGTTCAGCCAAAAGCTCTTGCGGAAGGTAAAATCTTATTGCATCTTGAAATAAAGCGCGAGTTATAACTTCGTCTGGACCACATGGCAGGGCATTCTTGCGTTTGACAGTGGCAGACCTCTTCCGTTTGACATTGGCAGGCAGCTGGACGTCCTCCTTAGTAATGTCAATCACAGCAGCAGAGTTGGCAGGTTCAGACAAAGGTTCTTGCGGAAGGTAAACTCTTATCGCATCTTGCAATAAAGCGTGAGTTATAACTTCATCCGGACCACATGGCAGGGGAGTGTCTGGTCGCATATAGTTAATGACACATCTTCCCAGAATATTGCATTAAACCTTCTACTGACATTGCTCGCATGACGTTGGGTTGTGCACAGGCAACCAATGGCTATACCGCTATACTGCTCGCTGTACGTTCTTGACTCGGCCTCTACATCACAGACATAGGTTATACAGTTGTTAGCAGGAGTTACACTGCTGTAGACTGTCTCTGGGTGAAATGGCATGTTCATCTTGAGCTCACTGGTGTCGACTGGCAGGGCATACACAGCTTATATAGCAGCCATATGCCGACATGACATCAGGGGTTCTTGAACAATAATAGTCGTATAAGGGCATAAATGTCGTACATTATCTTACAACATTTACATTTGCTATGACATATTATTTCGCCCTCTGCCTTCGTGCTGCCGATATCTGCTTCGTCGTCGCCCATGTTGTTGTAACTGGATTAATAACCTTCACTTATATAAATAGTTTCAATTGAACACACAATATACCCTAGGAGCGCAGGGTAGAATGTATGTGGTACCACATTCTTCCAGCATGATGGTATGTATGTGGCCTGTACATTCTTCGGTCCAGTGGTAGGTTGATAAAGTATTACTTTCACGCAAGGTTAGTTTCCCCTTCTTGTTTTCATCGCGTAGTTCTGTAATGTCTTCACATTCCGTACATACTGCGAGAATACGTATATTTTCAGGTAGCTCGCTCTTGCGCTGGAGATTGTACATGGCGCTCTGGTCAGACCAGTAGCAGGATCGAATTTCATAATATAAATTATCACAAGTGTCCTGATAACCCCAAAAATTATGTTCAGAGTCACATATTTGTACTTGCTCATGTTAAAATCTTGGTTTAAACACAACTCTTCTATAGCCGATGAAGTAGTTATCTTACATATTCACAGCTTCCGGCAGAAATGTCACACACTCACGAATGTTAAACATGATGATGTTAGATTTCTTCTTAATGAAACACTACTGCAGCTCTGCATATCGCTCTTAAATTGTAGAATCATACACCTCGCATGATGACGACGAACACATTGTATTGCACATAATTGTACCTCTCTTCATGCAGGTTGTATGACTGTCACTGGTGCAGCACTCAGTCCAGAGGGTAATTACACTGTCAGTGTTGTCATTTCAAAGTTAATACGTAATTGCGCGAGTAAACCTCACCTGACGTGTCTACTCTTCGCATTATTTCATAGTACTGAGTGAACAAGGCAGCTTAATTCCAGGTTTTAGGTGATTTACAGCACACGACATTGCATTACACGGTACCGAGCGAAAACTACCCTCATTGACATGACATGCCCAGTGTTCAAAACCATTACACGATTCTACCTGTGACGGTTGACTAAGTGGTTTGAAATGTACACGCCTGTATCCTACAGTAACTTCGCCCTTATACGTGACTAATGGGTTGAAATGACACACTAAATTAGCCATTTACGAAAATTCTACGATGTGCAATGATCTCCCATTGTTACTAGACTTGATGCTACCATAGCTAAATCATAATGTTGCAGCATTAAGCATGACCATGTCGTCATCTAACATGAGTTGGGCATAGCTTGTAGGCATCCTGATTCGTATCTCATAGCCTAACATACATGTAACACATTTACCATATGCTGACTCTGTGCGGTGAAAATCTGATGCTATGTATACCTTGCCAATGACGAGTTCTGACAGCGGTATATATCGGACGGTCCCATTCATCTTGGTGATTAGACCTTCCATGACGAGCTGTGGATCAGTACTATAGTTCTTTGCCCAGATAGATGGGCTATTTATAATGGCCGGTGGTGGTGGTGTTTTATTTTTACCTTCGGTATAGTGCGACAAATGCCACGATTTAATCAACAATGCATTAACTCAATAACATACAAGGTTGCACATACATGTGTCACATACATGTTTTAGCAGGCCCGTATTTTTCTCTCTCAACCTTCTAAACGACGGGCTTCCACACTCTGTTTGTTTATCGCAAATTTTTGTGTTTCAATAATTGCTTAAATGACGTTTCTGCTCTGCCCACCCACAAAAACTGTACCATTGTTACTAAGCGCGGCAACAAGTACATTGTGCGCTTTCTCGTATTCCAAATTGCCCTCACCCCATTTTATGCCAAGGTAACGTTTTTCCAGCCAAATGTTCGTTACTTTGCTTTTCACGTCCAGCTCATGCCATGGACACGGCGGCCTGAATGTATATGTCTCTATGCGGCCATCATCGTATGCCACGCAAATATGCTTAATAATAAAACCCTGCTGTGAGATGCATCCCTGAATGTTTGCATACATTATGATGTTTGCTCTGTAGCACACGGGAGAGAATGTACTATGGTTGTAATCTACATCAGTATTTTAACTACTCTGTTGCGCACATTATACATGACCAGTCTATCGTGTAATATTAAGGCATTGGCCTGGGTGAAGGCAGGGAAATTTTCTGTGCCAGTTAATTCAATCCTACAATCTACAACGCCGGATTTTAATTGGTCGTATTGTTTGCTAATGTGAAACACTAGGAGTGGGGCCGTGTGCATGAACTTATTCGGTTATAGAATGGGAGCTTGTGTTTGGCCATAGTACGAATGCTGGAAATCTGCGTACATTTGGTATGGTACCATAAACGCACCGTTCGCGAATCAATATTTCAATTACCATATGGGTATGCTTCGGAGTTTAGGAAAACCTTAACATTATTAATATTTATGTGGTAGAATGTTGAACAGTCCTTATTAATTACTTTCCATTTACCCTCCTGAAATGCTGCAATTATATATCTCGGTGTCTCACTTGTAAAACTAGTTTTTAAGTTCCAATTTACGCTTACAGAGCTCGGTACAATAGAATAAGTTTCTAAACTCCAAGTAAGGAACGCCATATCCATGTTCCTGCCTTTTTCTGTATATTTAAAAAATTTTATGCGTTGCAACATGTTCCATGTTCACTTGTACATGTGGCAGTAACCAGTCAAAAGAAAGTAATAAAAGTGTAGCAGGATCTGCGCCAGTATCCTGGAGTGCTTTCGCTTGAGTGTTGGCCATTTGCATAACTATCTCCTGCTTGGAATTAATAATCACATATCTATAGTCTCCAGCGAAGCCTAACAGCATAACAAGGACAATACATACTTCAAATTTCCCGTTGGCATAGACAGGAACATTATAGTCTTCCTCGATTCCCCAGCTAACCTTTTTGGCAGCAGGAAGTTGGTTACGCGTTAATGAAAGGTAATTCTTTATCATTGCTGTGATTCCCACATCGTGAGTGGCATCTACTTCACACCCGTTCAATTCATAGGGAATTCTATTAATCATGTGAAGTATACAGTTTCTAATGATTTTAGTTGTTGCTGGAAGTGCATTACCTGCCCTCGTCAGCGTCCCTCTAAAGCGCAAATAAGAATTACATGGGGCCGTGTAAATATCTTGGTTTTGTACGGGAATCCACACCTCGGACGATGCCAAGTACGGGCCTGGAAGATAAGGCGAATAAGTGTGGATTTCCGCCTTGGTGATTGCATTTTTGTATCCTACCGGCTCGCTTACGTTTAATATTTCCACATCCATACTTACTCTTGACCTTTAAACCTAATTGTGTAAGGAAACAGACGTTTTCAGATGTTAGCAAACTGCGTGCTTGCCTCGTACTGACTTTAGGTGTTGCGCGATAAGCCCCTTTATTTGCTTTCATATGCTTAATTTTCAGCCCCATCTTTCCGCAAATGTAAACACACTGTTATTTCCTAGCCTCTAAAATTAATCAAACGACTTTCTTTGTCTACTGCGGAAACAATTACTTCCTGTACATTCTCTATCGTGACCAGCACATATATGGGTGTTGTTGGCACGTTCACGAGTTGAAATCCCGGCAGCACAATTACAGAGAATTCATGTATTGTCTGGCTTGGTTTACCGTTGAGATACGAGCCGCTATCTAAGTTACATTTTAATCTCATAACTTTCAGGGGAAAAATATTTACAGGCAGGGCACATACATGGGTTTTATTCGCCTCGTATTTCGCATTTTCAAACCCCAGCATGGCAGCGAGAGGATCGCTTTTCGCGAAGTCTACCTGGACACTACATTTAATCTCGCTGTGCAGAGTATTAGAATTTCCACGCAGTACTAAAGGGATGCCTGGTTCCGGCTAGCGTTTAAGATATTCTCAAATATCTTCAATCTCATACGAGCCGGTAGCTATTCGTACCTCAACCCCTTCTACCATCTGCCTTAAGATATCGAAGAATGCAATTATAATAATCGATGTTTGGTACTGAAAAATATGCTTGGAAATCTATCTTGGCAATAGACGACTCGCCTGCCAGGCTTAGCGGTGGAAAATGCAATGTGTGTAATTCTGAGGAATTACCTGTCACAATCAAGGTGATAGACATGACTGACGCCTTAGTAATATTGTGTATACGTTAAATAACGTAAGTATAAATGCCCGCAATTCCAGTCCCGCGGTTGCTGTTATCTCTTGTGGCTATAATAAATTCTACATTCTTTAAAATATCTTTTCAGTTCTGGTAGGGTCCTTAAGTTGCCGAAGCTGTCGTAATATTCAACTGTGTTCCCGTATTTTCTATATGCTGTTCAGTGTGCTGAACGCATGTGTAAATTCACTATAACACATTCTAATTTTTTCGGCTGCGAGGAAGTGTGTCCCGCATAAACACCCCACGAAAATTATGTATTTTTAATTTTAGCGAAAATTTATACAAATCAATGTTTGTCAGCGGCCAGTCGGGCAGTCCCCTTAAGAGTGCCTCTTTCGCAAGCGACGTGCGCATTTTGCCCCATCCACTGCTGCGATACAGGCGCAAGTGTAGCTATTTTGCCATGTTTTTTGTGCTGGCTAGAATTTACATCAGCTTATTATGCGGGAATTGTTCTGCCAGCTGTTTATTTACATCCTTAGCACTTTTCACAGCTTGTGCTATTCCACTGTCACCTCCTATTAGCGATCCCAAAAGTCCTATTGCAGGCAGCAAAAATGGAAGTATACCCCCTTGCTTAAATTTCCTACACCTGTTGTTATTAACCGTTTGCCTGAAGTTAATACTCATTCCTCGGTTAACCTTAGCCTTCATTATTTTACCAACTGTCCACGCCGCCAATCGTTCACCGAATTTCGTGTTTGGAGTTTTAACTATCTTCTTGGCCTTATTCGCAAGGATTGTGTCAGCTGTGTATCAATCAGCCAAATTATCGCTCTCGGTGTTCGAAATATCGTGGGCCTTACAGGCAGCGTCTATTGTATTTATAGGTGCATTCCCAAATTGAAGTCTACGTGTTCCAGGACCTCAAAACTTGTAACCTGGAATGTGGGTCTCAAAAGGAATGTTATTAATGCTTTTCTTCACAAGATCTGCTGATCTTATTTCCACGGCCCATAGCATAAAACTGACTGTTGCTTTGTGTAGTATAAGAGTTTTATAAATACCTATGAACGGTCTCGAACATCCTGTGTGTTTGCTGTAAGAGTCTTTTTGGAATTGGCCTGCGCTCGCTATAAGAGCGGGCCTTGGATCACTCCACCCCTGCCGCACACCAGCCAGGCAGCGCGGCCTCTCCCTCTCCGATTATCCACGCTTCGTTGCCTAACAACCGCGAAGTGGTGGCCATCACATCCACCCAACCTCCCCCCAAACTGTTCCTAGCAGCCCCGAGATCGCCCTTTTGTCATGACTTTTCCGACCTGCACAGCCTCAACACAAAACAAATTACGTTCTGGTCTGCAGGGCTCTGTTCCCTGCAGCTGCTTGCGAGGTGACTAAAAAAATTTAATTTACTGGAGGTCTGCTATGGTCACCCAGCTGTTGAAGTGAGAACAAAACCTCAGCCATTTCACAAAAGCTTTATTATTCTTAGGGCGAATCAATTTCTCGACCAAATAAGTGTCTGGATATTTAGTAGGCATGATTTCCTGCTCGTTAAATGATCCCTTTTATCTTCTCACTATTTAAATCTTCGAGTACATATGTTCGTGGCTTGTAATGCCAGATATTTGTAATACAAAAAATTTCTATACTCCAATTCGGCCAATACCCCTATGAGAAAACACTTTTAAGAACTGAAATGCATACATGATAGCCAATTTTAGCTTTCTGCTTACGTGAATCTAGAACTTTTATATTCCTGAACACTGTTGCTAGCAACCAATTGTTTTTTACAACCACTGGATGCATACAAATTGTTCTATGTTTCCTATTATTGTAATTATTAATTAATCGGGGGAATATTCAGCAAGTTATAACTTTCTTCTGTCGAAAATTTATGGCAAAGATCATTTTTGAGCATTCTGTTAAATTTTTCGATTATCGCCGCTTTTGTATAACTAAATGTGTTCTAATGATTAATTTTTTTCTTTTGCATTAGTGCTCGGAATGGTTTATTATAGAATTCCTTGCCTATGTCTGTTTGTAAATTTTTTGGCGAACCCTTGGTATCTAACACTATAGTCATCGCATTGGCTACATATTTTCCAGTCTTCCGTCTAACGGGAACGACCCATTCGAATTTACTGTAACAGTCAATAACTGTTAACATGTAGCGAAATTTTTTATTTGCAAAGCATAAGGTATCATTTCAACCAAATCTGCCTGATACAGGTTACGGAGGCCAAGCAGCTGTACTTGCCTTCAATTAAAATTTCTTCGAGCTGGCCAATGTATTTATATGTGCCTGCATTTATATTGTTAACGGTTAAATGCACACTAGTAATATAAAGCATTTTTTATATTGATTAAACAATTCACGCGAGAATTCGCCTGGTAAGCTCTTAAATAATTGTTCGTACAAGCCGGGAGAAACATGTATAAGTTCGTTATCGTTCTGTACATAATCATCAGGTAGGAAAACTATCTGTTTATTACCAAGGTACCATTTTTATTCCTTCTGTAAATGCCATAAACGCTATGATTAAGACAACTCGTATAAGATTTTAGGTATTTGCGAACAGTGGTCGAGCGAGAACTGGCCCTTTTTTTTACATTTTATTCATTTAACAAAACTTTGTCTGTAATTGGCTTTAATTCAGGTTCAGTCTTCATGCCAGGAAGAATAGATGGTTTATTTAGCGTATCCAGTCAAGATGTGATTGGCTGAAATGCCTGTTCCAATACTGCATCACATTCCAAACATACCTTCTTAGTCTGTTTATACTTCCTGCGAACACTTGCGATTACGCGAGTTAACTCCTCGGCTGCTTCAGACATAATACTGATGTTATTAGTGTAATGTGTGTGTACTTTATATATTAAACAATTGCTCTGCGTGCAATTGTATTGACAATTTTATCTTCAAAAGTAAAGAGTTGTTTTAGTTTTGCTGTATGTTTGTGCCCGCAATGTTGCCATCTCTCATTGTCTGTACGAATATCATTTAAATAATGGACAATTCTGTGCTGTATTAGTTCCACAATGTCTAATATACTACTAATCAAACTATGGTTATGACTGTTCAGTTCTTCAAGAATACTTGTAAATTGTTAATTGGCCATCCCCTCAAATATAGCACTTAGTTTGGTCTCCAAGCCAGCTACACTCTCCTGCTGTCTATGTAGCACAGCCACACTTTTGCCGAGCGTATTTAACTGTTCAGCAAGATTTGTGGAGAGATTTGCAAACCCCTTACTCACAGTTTGTTCGAGCGCTGTTTGAACTGAAGTTAACTTGGCGTTCATAGCGGCCAGCTTGGCCACACTCTTGTTCGCTTTACACAAATTATCATTCAATGTTGACGCGAGTGTTGTATGCGATCTGTAATCGACACTGTCGCGCAGGTCCGTGAATTGTGCTTCCACCGTGGGCAATTTACCTGCCACTACACCTCACATGTTATTTGGTAAAGTCTGAAAATGTTTCGTCACTGTAACGGTCAACGCACTAACAGCTCTGAGGTTAGATTCTAACTTGTTTAATGTGTCCAACACAGTATTGTCATTAATGTGGCTGGTGAGTTTAGCACTGAGGCCATCCACTTGAGCCCCTACATCGGTAATTTTTTTTTCCATGGCTGACACCACACTGCCAATCGCATCGATTTTCTGTACTTCATCAGCTAAGTTGCTAAGCTGGCCTTCCAGCTTGGTAGACATTGTATTTGTGTTGGCGAAAATACCGCCCTCCATGGCTACTTAAACCATTCTATTTTTATTGTAACTGTCCTGCTCTCAGACTTGAGGTAATTAAGTGTCTAGCAACACTGTGGGGCCCGCTAACACTCTGGCGGCAATCTGCTCTCCCATAATAGCGATTTTATTTTCCACAGCAGATATCCTACTTCCTAATGTGCTTAGTTACAACAGGTCTTCGGGTATTTTGTGTAGCTGGGCCTCCATTTTGGTAGACAGTACATTCATGTTGCCGGGCAGCCTGCCTTCCACTGCTTCGAGTGCATCTCCGCTAGTAATGTCTTTGAGGTGGGATGCATTTTCAATTAATGATCTGAGACGGACATCCATGTTCGAGATCAATTAATTAGTATCGTAAAGTCTGTTTTCCGCCGTAGTGAGTTTCCCACTCAACCCAGCCAGTTTCTTAATGTCGCTGGACAATATGCCTCATTTATGCAACATGTCTGTGTGTACTCTGATAGCTATTTGCTCTCCCATACCGCTCTCAGCGCTGTCTCTACAGCATTAATTCGAGTCATACCTGTAAATAATGTGCATAAATGCATCTCGATACTTGTTTTCAGTGCTACCACCGGTCGCAGCGCATCAGATGTAACGCTTCGCACAAAGGATACATTATCGGCATCTGCGTCGTGTCTAGCAATGCCCAGATTCTTGGCCCATTTTCCAGCGAACCTGCAATTCCCGTAGTTGGTGGAAATTTTGCAGCTTTCCGGCGCACATTTCAGGCCACTATGCCCAAATTTGGACACAGAGTAGCTCATACTTCACTGATGGCTAATAATTAACTGGTAAAAGGCTTTGCGGTACCACCCTTTATCAATTGGAAAATCTTTGGCAATTACTAGGAAACCATACGCCTCACTCCAGCAATGCGAACACATTTATTTAAATCTGTCAAATTGCATGTCACAATTTACATAATCCGAGTATATGTGACATACATTCATGTCATCCATACAAAATATGGCCAGGAAATTAGCATTGTCAAGGAAAAGCTGTTTCGGCATACGCGAATGTTTCGCATAGATAAATAACATTTACTGCCATGTGCCGCCCCATACTGAAATATCGCTGGATATTTGTTTGTTTTTCGCATGCTACCTAGTCGAAAATAAACACAGAGTTCGGTAATGCTTCGTCTGGCTGTATAACTGATTCATTTTCACTAAAGGGGAAATAGCGCAGTCTAGCAACGCCTTGCATTATCTTTGCTAGGCGCGAATACTTTGGCTGGTGGAGTGATTTTGAATAAAGTTACATGTTTTCGTACCTAAGACCGTTTTGTTCCTCTAAAAGACTCACGAGGGCACATGTCTTCCCAGAATTAGAAGGGGCACATATTATTGCGGGAATTGTTCCTGGCAATAATTTTCCGTGGCGCGATTTAAATGTGCCAGTTTCCACTGCCTTTTCAGTGTTACTAATACGTACTGGTAACCTAGTTTCCTGTGTGACAACTTCCATTATACTGGTAAGCAAATCTGTAAATCTATATTATTTATATGTTATAATTTTTCAGCGAAAGTAAGATAGCCCTGCCATGTCCTGTACCGCTTTTTTGAACGCACAGGGATTGCTCGACCATCCTGATTCGTTTTATTAATGTCTGACTGGCTTTGTCCCACGTGCAAGTAGAAATGATGGGGTAATTTATATCAGTCTGTCACCCCGCAATTGACTGGCCCACCTTAATTCGCTTCTAAAACCTCCTGAGGAGTCGCACGACGGGCACCTGCACACGGTTTGCAGATTTTCTAAAATACCTCTTATGCTCTGGCCCGCACACACAAAGAGTGTGCCATTCTTATTTAATGCGGTGACAAGTACAGGCTTTGTGGCGGGGTGGAGAGAAATCTAAATTGAGGGGGGTGCCATTTATATCAATATGTCGTCAAGTGATTTCTAGGACTTCGTTTTTTAACTCCGCCTAACTGCCTTTGTGACGGACTCGAATGATGGGAACCCGCACTCGGTTTGTAGCGCAATATTTCCTTAAATGCCTCTTCTGCTCTGGCCCACACACAAAGACTGTGCCATTGTTACTTAGCACAGCGACAAGTACATTGGTGTAATTTATAACAATCTATCGTGCAGCGATGACTCAGCCAGCATAATTCGTTTTTATCAGCGTCTGACTGCTTTCGTAGCGTGAGAAAAAACCTAATGGCTGTACCTGTAATTGCATACAAATTACTTCCTATCATTTGTTACATTTTGTTCCCAGGGGGATGCCAGTGTAATTTGTGTGTAGGTCGCAGGTGCATATATATAAGCTACTCGCATTGGCTAGAATTCAGTTTGCATTCTCGGGAAGATGCTATTCGATCTGTGACTATTGGATACTATTTCTTAAGTCATGTTATGTCTACTATTTTTTTCTTAAATACTTATTTACTGTGTATGTTGTGTTCAATTAAATACCTGGCCTCTCACGGCAGAATAATCAAACCATTAACGCAAGTGTGTTTATTTTTTTTATAAATACCAAAACACAAGTGTTCATATTATGTCAGGCCGCTGTGCTATGATGTAATATTTTCCATCGCAGCCTCGATGGGCGAGGAGTCCGACAGAGGGAGGGAGAGGTGGTGGTGCCAACATGGCTGCAGTCCAACTTTAAGGAGGGGGGTTCCCTGGCGGGCTCGATGGAGCGGTCGTCGAAGGAGGTCACGAAGAAGGGTGGAGAGGGGTGAGGGTGGGTGACACCATCCAATATGGCTGCCGATAATTTAGAGACATTTTTTTAAATATTTTTTAAAAACAAAATGGACACTATAGCATGACAGATGGTTTATGTACTGGCTGCCCACATGGCCACCACTGAATTCCAAATAAAAAAAAAATTTTTAAGCAATTTTTTAAATAATTTTTTAATAAAGAAATTAGACTCTATGGAATGGCAGGTGGTTTCTCTACTGGCAGCCAACATGGTCACCAACATGGTCACCAACATGGTCGTCAGGGTGGGTGGCACCATCCAATACGGCTACCAATAATTTAAAACATTTTAAATAAATTTTTTAAAATCATTTTTTGAAAACACACTGGACGCTATGGAATGACAGGTGGTTTCTCTACTGGCTGGCAACATGGCCCCCGCTGAATGCCAAAATGGCCACCATGGTGGAATGCAAGACCGTGATGTGGCTGCTGGCAGTCATCTTGGAATCCCTGAATCCCTGTCACGAACCTGCGTTCGAACATACTATTTATAACTACTTCGGTGCAATTGTATACCCTTTTATTTTTTTATGTTTGGCTGGTTGTTAAGTGTTATCTATGCTAACGAGGTCTCGGGCTGTCTGTTTTTGTGTCGGACTATTAGTGCTTGTTTATATTACTATATATGTATTTTACTGTTACCCACTACTATGTTAATCATACTCGTAGCGCATTTGCATATACTGTGTTTTTCTTATGCATTTTGTTGGTTGTTGCATGTTACCCATGCTTATGTTTATTTATGTATATGAATTCGCATTTTATATATACATCCGGGATGTCGGTGGTCGAGGGAGGCTTGCTGTCGCTGACGGGATCCGAGTTGGCAGACACCTGTAGTAGCAGACATCGAGAGTGGCAGTGGGTGATTGTCGAGTGCATGTGGACAGATGCGTATGTGTGCTATTTCAGACCCTACAATTCTACATGCTTCAGTAACTTTGCGACCCACTTGTATGTATACCTTCCCTTAATTTATTTTTACATATATGGACTGTTGTTATATGTTCCTGAACAAAGAAAGTTCGAAAATCCTTTCCAACGATTCTTATAACAAGCCTTAAGGGCTACTTGCCCTTATCTCCTTGACTCCAGTCAGAAGTATTGCCTGGGATATGAATTTGATGACTGTTTGTTTAGGTTATAGAAAATGGTAGACATATTTGCTTATACGAAGGCCTAAAGAATAATTGACCTCACAGACCTGTTCCATTTCTGTAGCGATGTCTGTGGTATGATTTTGGTGGCTCTAGCTTCTGCGGATAGAAAATTGTAGCTAAATATGCGTTTAGGATGGCTTATGCATACTTGACCCTTTCAGCATATTATATGTTGGGAGCAAAGCTTGTGATATGAATTTAGTAGCTCTTATTTCGGCGGATGGCACCTGGTAGCCAAATATGTTTACCTGATCGATGTCGGGAGCGAAGCCTGTGATATGAATTTGTTGACTATATCTTACACAATTCGGAAATTATAGCTAACTATGCTTATAAGACGGTTTAAGGCGTAATCGACCCTGCCACCCTGCTCATCGTCAGGTGCACTGCCTATGACATGCATTTGGTTGCTATAGCTTCAGCAGATAATAAATGGCTTATAAAATGGGATATGGTGTAATTGCTCTGCAGCTCTGTTCTATGTCGGAAACGATGCATATGATTTAAATTTGATGACTATGGCTTCAGAAGATGGTAAATGGTTGTCAACCTTGCTTATAATAGTGCTTAAGATGTACTTTACCCCACCACCCTGTTCGTCGTCGGGGGTGATGTCTATGTTATGAAATAGACGACTACAGCATCAGTGGATGGGAAATGGTGGCCAACTGTGCCTATACGAGGGATTAAGGTGTAATTACCCCCTTCACACGTGTTCATCATCGGAGGAGATGCATATGATGTAAACTTGGAAACTACAGCGTCGGTGGATGAGAATTTGTGGGCAATTATGGTTTTTAGAGAGCTGAAGGCATATTTGAACCTTCAGCCCTGTTCGTCAATGGGGGTTATGCCTATGCTATGAATTTGGTGACTATGGTTTTGATGGGTGGGAAATGGTTGTCAACTATGTTTATAAGAGGTATTTAGGCATACTTGCTCCTGCGGTGGTGTTTGACATCGAGGGGGATGCCTATGTTATGGATTTGGCAACTATATCTTAAACAGCTCGGAAATGGCTCTCAACTATTCTTATAAGAGAGTTATAGGCATACATGGCCGTGCAGTCCTGTTTTTTGTTGGGGTGATGAATATGTTATGAATATGGCGACTATATTTTAAACAATTCGTAAATGGTTGCCAACTACAATTATAAAAGGGCTTAATGTATACTTTGCCATGAGTCCAAGGTTGGTTCCTATGAGATGAATTTGGTGCCTTTTATAATAAACAGTTGGGAAATGATGGCCAACTATGTTTATAAGAAGTATTAAGGCATACTTGACATCGCGGTCCTGTTAGTCGCCGGGGGTGATGTCTGTGTTATGCATTTGTTGGCTATATCTTACATAGTTCGGAAATGGTGGCCAACTATGCTTATAAGAGGGCTTAACGCGTACTTGGTGTAGTAGTTCTGTTTGTCTTCAGAAGTGATTCCTTTTTAATGAATTTGGTGACTATATCTGTGGTCCTAGCTGCGAACGGACTTAAGATCAGCTCACAAACTCTAGGGACATGTGAGGGAATGAATGATTGCCACCTACAGCAGACGACGATGGTGACACATTATAGTGGTCGCATTCATCTCTAGCAGGCGACAAGAGAGAGAATGGGTGGGAGAGAGACAAGAAGGAATGATAGAGCACGAGTAAACCATTGTAGAATGACATAGTATAAAAAACGAAAATGGAATGATAGAGCATAAAAAAATCAAGATGGAATGACGGATTATGAGGTTGAGAATAAGGAAATTAAGAAGAAAAAGTCAAAACAATAAAAATTCCATGGGAAAAAATATAATGGCCGCCATTGACGTGGAATGACAGAGCATGAGCACTACTCCTCTTGTCCTCTGCCACCAGCCTCGGCCGGTTAATTCCCATTTACCTGCTACTTATATCAACTATAAAATTTGTATACCCAGAAGTTATTTTGTTTACTATTTTGTAAGAGAGCACTACAGGAACAAATAAAGTTTTTATGTCATATGTCGGGATAACATTTACCAATTCCTATTCAATTAGGCAAACAAGTAGTACTGCTGCATGTGATGTAAAATGGTATGCTTTAAGTAGGTTAATTATTTACTACTTTTTAAAATGGTGGCTGTATAGCAATTTTAATTAAGTTTGCTATATTATAGAAACCATTTAATAAACTCTAACTTAACATTCTATGGCGGATATATATATATATATACTTAAGAGCCAAAAAACTGGTATAGGCGTGCGTATGCAAATAACTAAGGTACGGAACCAATCAGAGTAACGCGATGTGGTCGGCAGGGCCTATATAAGAAAACAAGTGTCTGGCAAAGTTGCTAGATCGGTTACTGCTGCTACAATGGCAGGTTATCAAGATTTAAGTGAGTTGGAACGTGGTTTTATAGTCAGCGCATGAGAGATGGGACATAGCATCTCCGAGGTAGCGATACAATTTGGATTTTCGCGTACGACCATTTCACGAGTGCACCGTAAATATCGGGAATCCGGTAAAACATAATATCTTAGACATATCTGCGGCCGGAAAAAGATCGTAAACGAACGGGACAAACGACGACTGACGAGAATCATTAAACGTGACAGACGTGCAACCCTTTCTCAGATTGGCCCAGATTTCAATGCCTCCTGCATACCTTCAGACATTAATCGAGTCCATGCCATGTCGTCTTGCGGCACTTCTGAGTGCTCGCGAGGGCCCTACATGATATTAGGCAGGTGTACCGGTTTTTTTGGCTCTCTAGTGTCTATATATATATATATATATATATATTTATATATATTTATTTATATCATATATCACATGTGTCTCCAAAGACCTTCTTTTGTCCTATATTTTGTAAAATAGGACCACAAAAATATAACAAATTTTCTCATATCTTGGGAAAAACCAGTTTCCGATTTCTACCTACCAAATTTGTCAAACAAATAGTTCCGTGACAGGTATGAAGACAAGTTAATTTTTGGAAGGTCAAACACTTCCAAAATTGTAAACATACAGCCATTTTATATTAGTATACGATGTCGTCTATACCAGAAATTTTATTCCAACATAACTTTGTTTGCTGGCAGTATATATTACAACCATCAAATGCGCCTACACAAAATATTTTGCCAGCCATTTGTTAAGATAGCATCAGATGACAAACTGATATTTTTGTATCATATCTTCGGGGATAACAAACTGATCCCCGCAAAATTAAAAAAAAAAATCAATAGCAGTATGGCTGGCCATGTTAATGTATATGTTTTGAGAGGGTCAGACTCTTATTTATAAACTGGCGGTCGTATAAACATTTTACCTCAGTATGTTAAATCAACGAAACTACAAAGCAAATTTTAAATAAGCTTTGTATGTTGCAGTATCTACAACCATAAAATTAGTTTATTAGTTTGTACAGAGAGTCGTTCTTCTGATCATTTTGTAAGTTAGCCCACATGCAAATTGAAGTTTTTATGTCAAATCTCGGGAAACAATCAACTGATTCCCACAAAATTTGGCGAAAAATATTTACTAAGGTATGTCATATTAATTTATATTTTCAAAGTGTAACAGAGACATTTTTTCATAATGGATTCTATAATAACACTTTAGCTTTGTGAGCTATGTTTACGAAATAATGTAACCAATTTTTACTTATTATTCTTTACTGTAACAATGACAGTCAACAAATTTGCAATACAATAACTTTTAGTCCTCTATTTACGAATATTGATACATGAAACAATGCAGCTTTCATACCATACCTCGAGGACCAATAAACATTACCCACCAAATTTACAAGCTAATAGTGCTACAATAGGTTATGTAAACTAAAATTATTTTTAGGAGCAGTAGGCCATTTTTAATAGCATTAATTTAAATACTTTAGGCTAATATATTTATCTATTAAACAATTCAACAAAATCTAACCAATCTTTCTAAACTAACAGTATCCATTAAACCCATCAATTATGCTTACAGAGATGCTCGTTTGCTGCTCTTTTTGCAAAGCAGTGCCAGGTAAGAAAATTAATCATTTTGCCATATTTCCAGAAATATTTATCTAATTTACACCAAATTTCGCACACTTTCAGAGCTACAGAATGCCATGTAAACTTAAACGATTTAAGTGGGGCAGATAATGATTATCAAAATATATCTCTTAATTTCTGAAAACCATGCAATTAAAAATAAATAACAAACAGCTTGATAAATTGAATAATTTGATGTGTTAATTAGTTTTTACTTGTGTTAATTTTTCGCTTAAATGTATCGTTTATATTCGCTTTAATTCAAAATAAATTAAATATTCTGCATCACTTGTATCAATTGAATTATAAATAGTAAATAATATTTTATTCTTAGCTAGGTGTTTATATTTTGATATAAATATGATAAAATAATAAATCGGTATCATTACAAATTTTTAAAAGTAATTATTAATAATTATTTTAAATTTTCTAAAATTTATTAAATTTACTGTATTTTTATTACATTGATAAATTTATTTTCTTGGTTAATTTGAATATCGTGATATTTTCAAAGGCTGTCTTCAAAATCTTTAGCAGTGGTTTAAATTGATGTTATGTAATTTTCAATTTCACTTAATCTCTAGTTAGGGCAATTATCTTTTTATCTTAACTGCAATTAGACAAATTTGTAAATTATTATTTTAATTATTATTTTAATATAGTTTATTGTTGTTTATTTTTATTATTGAAAATTTTGAATTCATAATAATGTTTTAATTAATTTAAAGCAACACTTTTTATTATTTTTCATTTAATTTTATCATTATATATTTTAAGTCATTCTTCGAAGTCATCGAAGCTATCTTTGTTTAATATAATCATTTAATGAACTCTAGAAAGTAAACAATTTGTAATTTTTAAAATTATAAATGTTTTTATTTTAAACTGTATCACTTAATTAATTTATTTAAAACCAAATATTTTTAAAATAGTTTTGAAAATTTTCTATTTTTCGCAAATTTTACCATCACCTATTTTAGGAATGAATTCAAGCATTATTTATTTTCGCAATGATGTAATTTTTTTGGTAATATTCATATAATTTTATTTAAATATATTTTTTATAACATATTTTATAAACATATTTTTTGCATTATTATTCAAATTGCTTTTAAAACATATTTTAAAACTTTATAAAACTTTTAATTTTACGTAAAATTATTTAATACATTTTTTGAAATACATTGTATAAAATGATCTAACTTAAAGTGTATCAATTATAAAACTTTCTTAAAATTAATAATATTTTAAAGAAATACACTAAAATAACATTTTTTTAAATAAAATTTATTTTTAAAACTTATTTAAATTAAATTGAATTATTATTTTTATTGTAAACAATTTATGTTTATTTTTTAACATGTTTGCACATAAATTACATTTCTAATTTTAAATTTTTAGTCAAATTAGATATGTGAGCAATGATAGTTACTCTTGTGGAGTCAAAATTATGTTATCTTATCTGAATATCATCAATAAAATTAATGTCACTAAAAAAAATCATCTGTTTCATCTTTCTTTTCATTTGGCTTATCATTATGGTTTTTAATATAAAATAGAAAGTTTTTTAAATCATGAAATTTATTTATTTTTAAGATATACGTTGAATTTTATTTTTGTAAACTTTTTTGTATTTCTATCAATAATACCAAACTATTTATTCCTGTGTGTTATCATTACATTTCTTAATAAATGTATTATTTAATAACCAATATTTATGTCAAAATGTTTTTAAAATTCAAAAATAGATCTTTTTGTAAGTGACCACATTAAGTGAATTTAACTCTGTTATATATCATTATACTAAATGTTTTACACTTTCTCTTTAATTTTGCAATAAAATGCTAATTATGTACTATGATCACAACAAAATTAATATACATAATTAATAACATTTTAATTTTATCATAACAAACCCTGTGTCTTTAATAATATATATATATATATATATATATATCAATTATTGCATATTCATTTATATTTATTTTATTTGTTAATTAATCGACCATATAAAAATTTCTAAATTTTTTTACCTTAAATTTTAATGCAATTATAAATTAATGTATTCAGTTATTTTTTTGTGGTTTTCCTACTCTATTTTTAATTCCTTCCACAGTTTACTTTTTATATCTGAATTGTGTCCTTCTTATAGTTTTTATTATTTCTAAAATTTTAACAGAATTATAAATAGTGCTACATCTTTCAGTTAAAGTACCTAAAGTTTCTAAAATTTTAACAAATATGGTTTTAATCCACAATGTCAAATTCCACTTTCATATATACATAATTTTTTGATTGTTGCTGAAGATAAAGTTAAATAAGATATTTCGCCATATTTATTTGTGTTATTTATACGCTCAATTTTATTTTTTTGCTAAAAATTTATTATACTATCTAAGTCGATTCATCGATACTGAAAGCTATTATTTTTATGTTAATTTTATTAAAACCTTTTTCAATATTATAAATAATATACAGTTGCAACTTATTGAAAACCTGTCATTCACCAGTTTTTTTGCCCTTTCTAACCTGCTTTTACAAACATTAACCCAGCAAAACCCATTGAAAGAATGTTATAACAAATTGGAGTAATTTTATATAATATAATCCCTTTGGCTTGTTTTTGATTAATTTTATCAACTTCATGTGAAAATTCCAAATCTGTATGATCTCTATAAGCTTTACCATAATATTTACAAGTTTCCCTATTTATTTAATATTTTGTAAGCTATTATAATCTTTCAATAGTTTTGTGAATGGACGTCATTAATTATAACATAGAAGATCATTTATGGGCAATTTCAAATATTTAATGCCGAGTTCATTATTTCTTGACCATGATATTATAAATAAATGCCTAAATTAACGAGGAATAACATCTAAAATGAGAATTAAATAAAAAATTTCGTTACAATTACTAGAAATCTATTTTGAAAATTTATTACATAACATATCCATAACATATTTGTATTACAATCATTTTTAATTACAACATTTCTGCACCAAGATTAACTAATTATCTATTAATTTTTTTACATAATTCATCCACACATATTCTTTTGGCAGATTATATATTTTAATTCCTACACTATATTTTGGTGATCTTGGGGGTTTTTTTTTGTAACGTATTTGGTACAGATATTGATATTTATATTTAATTACATAATTTAATTAATATTTATATTCTTGATTTTTTACTAGTTGTTTAACTTGGCTACTTATAATTACTTGCATTTGGATTATAATTTTAATGGATCGCATATGTTTTAAATAAAATTTCAGCATAGTAATTATAATCATTAGTATCATATTCACCTTCATCATCATCTTTCTAAGTTAGCAATTTTAAAAGTTAGTCTGTTCCTTAACATTGTTTTCTTTTTAATATAATATCAACAGCTTTATCATGATAATCACACTTTTTTTTATTTCCTTCAACTTATATACCAAATATATTATAATCTCTACTGGTTAACACAACATGTTAATTTTTCACCAATATGTATGGTTTTATATGATTTTAAATTTTTAATTCCAGCGATAGCTGAAGTATTATTTTGGCTGCACTCCATTCGTTTTTCAAATTCTTCTGAATCTTCATTAAAATATTCTTCTTTCATTAATAAGGGGAATTAAATAATTGTCTATTATTTTCTCTTAATGGATTATTGAGATGTTTAACTGTCACAGGAACTAAATGAGTTGAAATTTTTTTTTCTTCACTAACTTTTTCTATTTTTGCACCAATACCACCCTTATAAATTAAATATTAATATTGTTTTCAGCCTATTTTGCTAATGAAAGAAAAACTTATAAGACCACTTTCCTGTCTGTGTATGTATGTGTGTGTATATGTGTATCTATTTGTATTCGTGGGTGAATGTGTGTCCCTCATTAAATTTATTTATCTCTTTATAACTGCACACTGATGTTTTTAAAGGTAAATTCGAAACACCCTTCCGCTCCCCTCCCTTCTTTATTGAAAATTCGTTTTCCATTGTAGTTAACATATTCCAACAAATATGTATTACACAATCTAATAACATATCAAGGTATTCTGGTTCTTCAATACTTCGCCCTTGTATTAAAAACTCAACCACTTCTTGCGAAGACTTCGTATCCGGGGAAACGTTGACCACCCTTTCGGTGAGCTTCCAGTTCTCTGGCGAAGAATGCACCTCCAGCGGATAAAGACGTTGGAATTGTCTAATTCCAACGTTTTCAATCAAAAGTTTTCAAACTGGCCACCCTGGTAGTGTCGTACACCCCTGGATATACTTTCAACAGGAGTGCTAGGGGCCAGTTCATACGTGTTGAGCTGTCTGAATATATCAGAATTACATTTACGACCTAAATGCTTTTGACCTTTCTCTGCCCTTGATGTACTAAAAGCCCCAAATATATTTTTTTTAAAGCTTTGTCGTAAATCTTTACGCAGTTTTTGCAAGTACCTACTGCGTTTTCCATATCTATTATCGTCTCCTTTGCCAAATCCACTGTTTCACCTGTTGTTATACCTTGCAAAAAGATTTAATGTTCTGACTAATATCTACTACCAACCGCGCCACCAGGATGCTGTAGGTGGAATGAATTTCTACATAAATCTCTTGACTTCAGAGTAGGCCATTATTTCTTCACAGTTCAAAGTTTCCAGGGAATTATTAAGTCAAAAATTTGTTTCATTGTCTGAATACGTTACAGATATTCTCCCTCGTCGGGCAATACATTTTCTCAACACTAGGATGATGAATTCAGCTGTTAGTGACTGTACAAGTTCCAGATGGACTACATGGTACAAAGTACAAGTTATTAACACGACCCATGCTTTTTCACCAGATATAAAATACAGCAGCCCAGCATAGTCTACACCAGTGACTTGAAACACAGCTGTTAGCCACATTCTATAATTAGGCAACTGAGCCAATGCAGTCTCTGCAAGACTAGCTCGGAACTTCTTACATTATACACAACTTTAAATAACATACTTTGTAACTTTCCTGCTCCCCAGATTACAGTAATTTTATCTCAGTCTGGCTAATGTCACTAGCCCTGCATGATGAGACCGACGATTTTCATCTTCATATTTTATCACCATAACATGACTGGAGGGTAGTAATACTGGCTTCTTGAAATCTTCAATTAATTTTCCAAATATCAGTTTGGTTTGAACTCTCATGAGACCATTATAATCTCTGACCACATTCAGTTTCTTTCCAAAGATTTGGTCTTGGTATTGAAAGAATTCATTTTGTATCAGTCTCTATATTGTCTGCTTTGCCATTTTAATTTCTACTCATGTGAGCTCACATCTTCTTCCTTAATAAGTTTTATGGGAGCTGTGAAAGAACCTAAAGATTCAAGCAATCATACCGGTTTTTAGGGCTTGTCACATTTCGCGGTATCCTTCTGTTCTGTAGTACTTGTCTGTATCTTCGTCTTTAAATTTATCCGAACAACAAACCTTTTCGTCGATCCAAAACAGTTGCAGCGATTTGTCATCAAGAATCTTGAAACACTTGAAATCTCTTGTTTGAGGTCATTCCTAGCACTTTTAAATCTTTCATTTTCTGCTATATTTGCATATCAACATCCTGTGGCGACCGACAAATATTTGAAAATTAGATTGACACACATTTCTGCACACAATGGCTATATTTTGCAACTCGAGCATAAATCCTTAATATTTTATTTTCTCCAAAACTTTAAACACAACAACAAAATCTGTCATAGTTACACTATACATTTTTTAGTTATACACTAAAGTTTTTAAAGGCAAATCCAAATCAACCATACCACTTGACCAATTACTACCAAACCTTCTATGCTGAAAGTATGTTTTACAAGCATCGTATATGCGAACATATAGCCACATATGTTAGCCATTTTTTAAGATAACACAAGATGAAATAATGTAGTTTCTATGTCATATTTCGGGAAACAATTAACCGATTCCTACCGAATTTGACAAACGAGCGGTACTTCGGAAGGTAATGTAAATAAGCTTGTTTCAATTATGTCACACTTACTTACAAAATGGCGGCCAGATATATATTTTAGCATATAATGCTGTATCGTCAAAATCATGTCATCAATTCCAACTTAACTTTATATGCTAACAGGATATATAACATCTATCAAATGTGTCTGCACGGAACCTCTTTAATTCTCCCTTTTGTAAGATAATGCCACACAAATCAATTAATTCTTTATGGCATTTCTCGGGGAGCCAGTTGACCGATTCATACTAAAAATTCGACGGGCAAGTAGTAGTGCGAAAGGTGATGTAAACTGGTACTTTTAAAGTAGGTCATACACTGATTTTCAAAATGGTGGCCACATAACCATTTTAGGTTAGTATGGTATATTGCCAAAACTGTGAAACTAATTCCAACAAACTTTGTTTTTTATCAGTTCATATTACATCCATCATATGTGTACATACAAAGTCGCTTTTGTCTGCCGTCTTTCAAGATATCATCACATGAAAAACTACAAATTTTGTCATATCTCTGGACAAACCAACTGATTTGCACTATAGTTTATTAACTTTTTTATGTTTATATGAAGAAAAATGTATTTATTTGAATAGGAGAATATGTACTTTTTACGAAAATATAAATATATGTAAGAGAACATTATTATGATTCATTTCTTCTTTCCCTGTGTCATAGTTTACCAAGCATATTCGATAAATAGATGGTTATATATAGTTATATATATATATATATACTTAATTATGGACAGTGAAAAGTTGTATCTTTAAATAACATTCCCATAATACATTGGTAATGAAAGAGACGATATTAAAAATAATATGTGTTAGTTATTATGGCAAAAGCTAATTTATGAAAACATTAAATGAATATTATAAACATGTCATGAAAAAAAAAACAAGATGTGTGTTAAGTATGGAATTTTTATTAAGATAATGTTTATCGAATGAAAACGTTTTTAGAAGTCTTGCAAGTCATAGCACGTGCTAGATGGCGATGAAATGTGCGGTTGAGAAGGTTACAACCTCGACTTTTTTTTATTTCGAGATTAGAGCCATCCAATGGGACTTTTGGTAAGTGGCGTTATTGATATATGTGCTGAGTGATGTCGCTGGTATTTTTCACAAACAATTACGTACCTCGTATTTGGCCAAACCGGATCCCTGATTTTAAACGATTCCTTTTTTTAACAATGTGGGCAAGGCTCAGATTATTTAAAATTACCCTGACGCGAGGATACAAATTTTCCCAAAACCGTTACACAACTTGACTTAGTCCAACCAAATTCTTAAATTAGAAAGTATTCGTTTTGTAGAAAAGTTTCACTCGATGCTACACCCAGCCAATGGGACTGTTGGTAAGTGACATCACCACTATATTTGCTGAGTAATGTTGCTGGTATTTTCTCCAAACCGTTAAATAACTCGTATCTTCCCACCCATGTTCCTAGATACGAAATGTTTCCTTGTATGGCCATGTAGGCGTTTAATTAAAAACACGCTGACATGAGGCGAATAATTTTCCCAAACCGGTACTAAAATCGCATTTATTCAACTTGATCCCTAGATTCGGTTCGATCCTTAAAAAAGCCACTGTGTATTTGTAAAGATAGAAATTAATTTTAAAAAATGCTACAGAGCAGTTACGTGAAATACGGAATGGTAAACTTCCCAAATGCATCAAATAAAATAATTTTTAGAGCAGTATCGAACCCAGAGTTACGTGATCAGTGGGACAGTTATCTTAACCACTTAAATTTATTACTAATGCATTGCCTAATCTGTTGGTATAAGTTAACATAGCTACGTATCTGAAATGTATTTATTATAAGCGAACGTGTATGCGGTCATGCTGTTAGTGAAACATCCACAGCTTGCAATACATAAATTACAGATGAAAATAAAGGTGAAAATTTTGTTGATAAAGGTCACAGCACCTGACAATGCTTATTTACTCTGATGATCCTGTATAATAGACGTAAGTTTTTAAATAATATTTACTCATAAATATATTTATTATTTATTTATTCTGTCGCCCAATCTTTGAATACACAGTTAACCATTGCTTTATTAAATTAACATTCAAGATTCAAGTATTTTCAAGACACATTTTATTGTGTACGAAAAATTTAATAACTTCTATTGCATCTCATAGTCATTTTTAGCCTACTTTCGAGGGAAATATAGGCTTATGCAGTCACCCGGTTCTCTGCCTTCCTAACTATAAAACTATAAAACCTCAGATAACCGATTTTCACTAATCTACACCCACATACAGTATTAATAAATTTAATCATAATTTAATAATTTAAATGACGCTAGGTACTTCTTTTCAAAATGGCGACAATTTTAATATTTAAGGCTATATGTTATATCTTGGGAACGATTCAACCAGTTTTAACCATATTTGGTGCGTTGATAGTTAATTATATAAGCATTGAAATTAGAGTGCTATATTCTTATCGGTCCACCATTTTGGAAGATAGGGCAAAAAGAGAAAATTAAGCTTATCCATTATATTTCGGAAACAATTTAAACCATTTAAACCAAATTTGGTATGTTGACAGTTCATTATGTAACCATTGAATTTAGTAACCAATAAATTCTAGTAGTCCTCCATTTTGGGATATAGTGCAAATAGAAAAAAAACTTTTCCATTATATCTCAGGATTATATTTATAATTTAAAAAATGATAATGTTAATGGTGCACCTTTTAAAATATAGTGGGCGGCCTTGTAAAAGGCCTGCGTTTGGTGCCGTCTCCCCTGGACTGCTGTTCTGGCTTCGTTCTGACGTCCTCTGCGATTTCTTGATGCAAATGCTTCTATCGGCGTGATGATAATGAATTGTACCACTGACGTACTCATGTACTGTTGTACTGTTGTGACTAGGCGTCCGATCTCCCCCGGCTGCGCTCGGTGCAGCTGATCTCTCTGTGTGCGGTACTGACGAAATGACCGATGGTCTTCTGATTACGAACTGTTCTCTCTGTGCAGTAATCTTCTGACTTGTGTCCCACCCTTTCCTCAAAGAGGCTTATATCTTTCTAGCCTCCCTCCCTAATTTCCTGCATATGTCCCTTTGTTGGGCCGAGGGGGGTGGTGGGAGGAAACAGAACAATGCACTTAAAAAATGTGCCATGGTTACATGAAGGTTGAGGGGGGGGGGAAGATTGCACCCTTTCCAAGCTTACTCTGTCAGCTATTTCATCCGCGGTGCGTGTTTTCTGACTTCAGGCGAACTACATCTGCCTATCTCGTGATATCTCTGCGCTTACAAATTTTACTTGGCTTGCTAGGGGGAGGTNGTGGGAGGCCATTTTTTTTCGGACTCCTTGCATAATTAGGCACAGATGCATTGTTTAATTTCAGTTTTGCAAAGAAACATGCTCCAAAATTATAAGTGTGTTTTTACCTTAATAACTCGTGAAATTTTAATGTTGTGTAGCATAGTAGAGATATGGAAATTTTGCTTGTTCTGATTGTCTTTTGTAGTTTTTTGGTGTAAAATCACTCCTAAATTTTAGATGTTAAAATATACCTACTTCGATGGAGACTCTATGAAGAGTAAATTTGCATAAACAATTTTTTTACTCACCAAGGCAGAAGCTAGTGAACCACCCGACAGCTAAGGTTGGGATGTCTACAGTACATCACAATCTCACTACTTGTTATCAAACCAGCAAAGTTGTTTCAAGGTAGTCAACGATAATACCATAAAATCGAATGTCAGCACATAATAATTCAAGCTAGTAAATTGTTTCTATTAGTAAATTGAAAACTCTGCAGCAGGATTCAAGTAGTTTATTAATCAGGCTTCCACTTTTATTACAAATTTCTAATGAACTAAATATTTCACAGATTCATTTGGGGACAAGCTGAACTTATTATTTATCTGCGTTGCTGTCACCATTCAGCCAGTTATGGCCGAATATCCAAATTTCCAGTCAGACTGGATAGCAAAAAAAAAAAAAAAACTGGATAAGGCGTGCGTATGCAAATAACCGAGGTATAGAACCAATCAGAGTAACTCGATGCGGTGAGCATCACCTATAGGATAAATGCACAAGTAGTCGACAGTGTACCTGTAGTCGACACTGTGGGTTTTAACACCAAATAATAAGGCTTAAGAACATTGCTTAGCGATTATCTTATTTGTGGCGGCAAACTTAATGCCTCCTGTTTGAAAAACAATGGTTGCCATGCTGATATTGGCGGGGAAAATGTGATAAGAGTGACCGTGGTGTGTTCACAATGGTCGGCTGACAAGGAAGGTAAGATTAACTTCATTTTTATTTGTCCGACAAACATTGTCCATTGTGAATGCTTTCATTTATCTTCATGTTAGGATGTTTTGTTCCTAAATTTCACCTTAGGTTGTTCGAATTCATTAATTATTCAAGGTGTGAGAGGGTGTCGACTACAAGAGCTCATTTCTTAACATTTTGCAGTGGTCGACACCCATGTCGACTACTGAATCAAATGTGTCGACTCCTAAAACACTCATTTATATTTCTCCATCCAGCCCAGGAAGATGGGACGGCATCAGCATATTCTTCAATATGACCATAGAAAGATGTTGAAATCCCTCACGTTGAACAAGAGCAGCAGGCATCCAACGTTGTCTCAACCATTGAAGATTATGTAATACCCCACATTCCACCAGAAAACCCTGCGTTGAACTTTGAACACATACAAACATCCCACGTTGTACCTGGAAAACAGGCTTCTGTAATTATGAAGGAGGGAAGTTTTGTAATAGCTGTCTGTGGTACTCATACAAGATACTCTGAGAAGAAATCACCTAATACCAAACAGTTGTTCCATATAGTGGGCATTACTAACGAGCAAGCAAGGACATACGTAATGAAACCTCTGAATAGACTGTGTAACATTTTCATGAAACGAGATACGAAATTAATAATTATAAATACAAATTAGTGATGGCCCGATACCCGATATCTGGTATCGGATACCGGTATTATCGGTACATTTACCATTATCGGAGATCGGCACTAAAATATCGCCACATCGGTAATGGCCATTCTAACCTCAAGTATTTTCTCTCCTCTGCTGCACACTTAATTTTCCCAACTCTTAACATCAGGCTGCAGCAATACGACTAAAAATACCAAAATAATTTGAAATATCAATATGCAATAATTAAAAAAAAAATTTTAAATAAAAAAATTTAAAAATAAAAATAAAAATTTCTTACGATAAAAACAAATTAGAATGTACATGCCCATAATTATTTTTCGCTTCACGGATTACATTTTTATTTTTGGTAAAGCAGTCTTATGTTTGACGTACGTTTCTCAAAGTAAACAAAATGATCGTGGCTTGTTAGCTTAGTTTTCATTCCTGTCCTTTTACATATTTTTTTGTAGACTAGCGACCTTTTTGCAACTTTAACTTAGTTTTGTAATATGTTGTAGTGAGATATAATTTTGTATAATGTTAAACTATTTTTTTTAATGCTTTGATGTACCGGGCTTAAAGTAAATCTCACTTAATAGTAAGTCAGTTTAGCTTATTGCAAACAAAACTTTTGCAGGCAGCAGTTTTCTCTCAAATACTTTAGTGACAAATGTCTGCTTATAGTATGATAAATTAAAATATCGGTTTACAGGTATCGGATCGGTAAAATCCTAAATATCGGAACCTTCATCGGTATCGGGTTTTTTCAGTATCGGGCCATCACTAATACAAATCAAGTAATGGAGAGAATCTCTAGGCCACTGATATTTGGAGGAGATTCTTTAAAACCTAGATATCAGTTTCCTCATCCAGTCAGCGTAGATTTTTTATATACTTTCCTGAGACTGTTTGTTTTTGAACTGGAGTTTCTAATAGTTTTTTCCTTGTTTTATTGAAGAACTAGTCTCTAATTTACATGTATTAGGTACAAACCTCTAAATAAAGAGCCTGTGTATTATGAATAGTTGTGAATTACTTATAATTAATTTACTTAATAGACTCAGTTACCTACCCTGTGGTACAGATTTTGTTTACTAACCCTACAACTATTTTGTGGGCCAACAATATGCACATTATTTTTAACACGAAAGTTCCTTTAACATGAATGAGCTATAATATTGTAGATAAAATGAATCATGTTAAAATAAAACGAGTTATTCAAGTGTTTCTAACGTTTTTCTGAACCCTTTATGTGTTCCAAACACCCATGTCGACTACTGTCACATTCGATTTTCGACAGTGTCAACTACTAATGCAAAACATGGGTTTTGGAATATGTAGGTTTTCTAATAGTGTTAAACAATTTATAAGTTTGAGACAATTACTAGAATAGCATAAGAAGCGGATGAAATAGGAAAACGAAACTACAAGTTGAGGGTTTAACAACAAACGGAAATATGAGTGCACAACTGAGATTTCAAGCTTAGGATGTTGACTACTGGTGAATTTACAATATAAGACAGCAAGCGTCTGGCAAAATTGCTCGATCGGTTAATGCAGCTACAATGGCAGGTTATCAAGATTTAAGTGAGTTTGAACATGGTGTTATAGTCGGCGCACGAGAGATGGGACATAGCATTTCTGAGGTAGCGGTAAAATTTGGATTTTCGCAAACGACCATTTCACGAGTGTACCGTGAATATCGGGAATCCGGTAAAACATCACATCTTCGACATCGCTGCGGCCAGAAAAATATCGTGAACGAACGGGACAAAGGACGACTGACGAGAATCATTAAACGTGACAGATGTGCAACCCTTTCTCAAATAGGCACAGATTTCAATGCTGGGGCATTAACAAGTGCCAGCGTTCTAACAATTCAACGGACCATCATTGATATGGGCTTTCGGAGCCAAAGGCCCACTCGTGTAACGTTGTTGACTGCATGACAGAAAGCTTTACGCCTCGCCTGGGGCCACCAACACCGCCATTGGACTGTCGATGATTGTAAACACGTTGCCTAGTGTGACGAGTCTCGTTTCCAGTTGTATCGGGCGGATGGACGTGTACAGGTATGGAGACATCCTCATGAATCCATAGACCCTACATGTCAACAGGCGACTGTTCAAGCTGGTGGAAGCTCTCTCATGGTATGGGGCGTGTGCAGTGGGCGTGAAATGAGACCCCTGATACTTCTAGATACGACTCTTACAGGTGAGAGATACGTAAGCATCCTGTCCGATAACCTGCACCCATTCATGTCCATTGTGCATTCCGACGTTCGTGGACAATTCCAGCAGGACAATGCGACATCCCACACGTCGAGAGTTGCTACCAAGTGGCTCCAGGAACACTGTTCTGACTTTAGACACTTCCTTAGGCCAAATAAATTACCAGACATTAACTTTATTGATCATATCTGGGATGCATTGCAATGTGCTGTTCAGAAGAGATCTCCACCACCTCGCACTCCTATGTATTCGTGGACTGCCCTGCAGGATTCATGGTATGAATTGCCTTCTGCATACCTTCAGACATTAGTCGAGTCCATGCCACGTCGTCTTGCGATACTTCGGCGTGCTCGCGGGGGCCCTACACGATATTAGGCAGGTGTACCAGTTTTTTTTTTGGTTCTTCAGTGTATAATTCAGCTATACCGGTGTATTATTCCATTGTGTATTTCATTAAACAATAAGTAAAATAAGTAAACAAATAATGAGAGTATATAATTTTTGCTTCGAACATCTATCAACATATTATTAGCATGTTACCTGCACCTATTAAGTGTGAAATAGTGGTTTGTCCATCTATATGTATACACATGAAAAGGAAATAATAGTATGGAAAGGATGGTACTTGTATTAAAATTGTAGTCATAAAACATAAATGTTACAAAGCAAAATAATATAATTTCCGTTTGCAAAACATCTTACAGACTATATAAAATATCAGTTTTTGGAATGCATTACTATGATGTAAATCAGAGTTGTTATAGTAAAATCGCACACTTAGGAAGAAAAAAATAATTTTAAGTGATACAATTTCAAATATATAACACATATGTACGTCTATAAACGTCACTGGTGAGGAAGTACCAATATATTCGTTTCATGTAGACAAATGTCAAAATAAGTGTAAAAAGCGTTGGTTTTAATTCAAAGTATGTATGCCTAAAAATAATTTTGCCTGTTTAACAAAGTCAAACATATTTAATACGAAAATCTTCCAGAAGTAAATAAGAGCTGCCTAAAATTAAGCAGGCAACAAAACCAAACGAAGGCTATGTTCGTTCAATTACTACCTGTTCTTGGAGATAAAACTGTGCAGTGCGTACTGAAGTAAAGTTACATGCGACTTCCGAGCAGATGTGTGTGCAAAGAACGATGTTTGAACGATTACAGCAAAATATTTGTGACACAAAAAGTGGCGACGTTGCCTTCTGACTTTTATCATTATGGCACTGATCCGTATGCGTGGTTGTGTGTGCGATTGACATATCTAATTTAAAAAAAAGTGTTCCAACCTACTAACTCATCAACGCTCAGCCCAAACCAGCGTTGGACGCAAAAGCATGATAATTTAGGGATGGTTTCTCCTTAGGGCACTGTCACCCACAAAGTAAAATATTTCCAAATTTGACCCTTAAAAGGGCGTTGGCCACGAAAAAAAGTGCTATTCATATTTGTACCACATACTTTTCAAATTTTAAGACGTTATCATTAATAACTCCTTTCTCTGAAAAAAAAGAGATTATAGTTTTAGCATACATGCATGTCACAGTCACAATTTTGCTGTTTTGGAATTGTATAAATAATTAAAACTAAATTATGCATTTAAATGATACAATTTACAATAAAATAAGATGCCAATAGTAACTTAAATGAGTCTAGGAAATTGTACAACGATAAATTTTTGTAATTTAAAAAGTGCTGGAAATAAGCGAATTCTGGCATATCTTTAATTTGTGGCTGTCCATAATTTTTGAAAAATTGGCTCTATTAAACAAACCTTATAATGAATTAAGACAATACCTTTTAGATTTGTTTGTTAAATCTTCTGCAAATAGTTTGGTTGATTTTATTTTTACAATACAAAAACGTAAAAAGTTTGAGTTTGGCATGTCATTTTGCAAAAACAATGTAATCTAAAAAAATTTCCTGACGAAAACGTAGTCACAGATAATGTCTACAAGTTGAAGAGTATGTAATTTCCTTTGCCTAATGCCTTTAAGAGGATGAAAATGGGTAAAATATGTTTTTGAGGTCTCCTCAATAGCGCATCAACCCGATGATATATCGTTGCCCTCTTAGCTTCAAAATATAGCATATACAAATAGATGACGACAATTTCATAATTTTTTAAAATTCTTCCACTCAGCAGTTTAAAAGAAATAAATGCTATTTTAGAAAACTCCGCAATAGCTTATCAACCCAATAACATATCGTTGTACTCTCTGCTTTAAAATGCTACCTGTGTAAATGCTTAATCAGTATGTCTACATTTTTCATTTTTATTCAACCCCTAAGAGCAGGAAAAGTGGTAGAATGTGTTTTCAGGGACTCCTTGCTGGCGTATTAACCCAATAATAGATTTTAATCGTCTTTGCTTAATAAGCTACCAAAAGAATGCCTAGATTAAATTTTTAGAATTTTATAGAATTCAACACCTAAGAAGGTGAAAAGGGCCAAAACTGCGTTTTTGAGGACTCCTTAACAGCGCGTTAACGTGATAAGGTATTGTTTTTCTCTTTGCATTAAAAGGCTATCAATAAGATGCCTAAAAACTTCTGGCATTGTTTCACATAACGTCAATGTCGCTTTAGTAATACAAGATTGCTTTTCCGGACATTATGTTACCAGGGTTTTCTGGTTTTTTTGGACCCACATATGTGTGGATTCATTTTCTGCGCGATGTTCAGATACAACCTGTATAAAACAAGAGTTACTACGTCACATCTGAAATCGCACAACTTAGTACACTTAGCCATTTACTACAAAAATTGTATAAATACAGAGAATCATACCTAATTTCATTAGCTAAGTTGGTAACGTTGATGTTTTTTTGAAATGGCATTTAAGATAATTTGTTTTCAAAGATAAAAATAGCGATATGGCTTCGCATACAAAAATTAATAAAAGTGTTTGTTAAACTAACGAATAAGTAAAATTACAGATTTATATTCAGTTTCTGGTCAAATTCCGAATTTCAACATTGCCTGAAGTGCGATGTTAATGACGCCAGCGTTTTTCCGGGTGCAGCGGCCGCTAGCCACAAACAGACTTCCTTCGTCCTGTGACCACATTTTGTCCACCATTTGCACGTAACAATTTTTCGTTTTTAATGTGACTAGTAGTTAGTTTCTCAGCGTGACACGTCAATAGACCTGATGTACATTTGTTGTTGTGTGACTGAGCAGTCTAATGGAGGAGAGTAAATTTTATTTTCTAAAAAAATTAAAAACCTATTCCCGAAACTTTTTCTTTAAATATGGAGTTTGTCTTCAACAGCCAAATATATATGTAAATCTGCAAAGCATATTTCTCCAATCACATAACGACAGGTCTTGTACAATAATCGGTTCTACGTACTGATACCTGTATATAAGACATTGCTAGCATTTATAAAACAGTATGTGTTTAGAAACAGCTTACATTGTCACAATTTGTGACTCCAGTATAGTCATTTGCAATATCAGGTTTGCGATATGCTGAATTTGGTTTTAATACATTTCAAAATCAATCTACAATTTCATAATTTGCAGTATTACGCATTTATAAACGAAAATTATTACAAGAATTTACCGATATAATTAATGAGCCTACGTTCCTCAACATGGGTGCAATAGAAATTTAAATAATTTCTTATTATCAGAGTTTTGTAGGAAGGTCTTGACTGCTCTTTTAAATAAATAACTTTAGAAATGAAACAAGAAACTTACGCAACAGCAGTAGTCAATTACAAATACACACATGCCTTAACAGTGGCTTGAACACAGAAAACCTCATACTCTAAGCTAGCGTGTAATCCACTGCATTACGGAGGTCGGATTCGGAGCATCAACGTCAGATTTTATCAGTATAATGTTTTGAATGATAGGGTTTCCTAACTTAAAATCTTTACAGCGCCTTTATTTAAAAAATAAGTGACTGAATTACAGAAACCATGCATGTTTACATGGCCTACCGTAGCGCTACTATTGCGAATATTTTTATGGAAATCGTTTTGGTGGTCCCTTATATATGACATAAAAAAATTCGGTTTTTTCATTTGATACTATTACACAAAATTGCCAGAAAAGAGTCTTTGTTAACGATGCTTGTAAGGTATACTGTCTTTATTCAAATTTTGGTTTAATATTTTAATATATATGTCAAATTTACATAAATTATATATGAAGCTGACTTTTGAACATCGTTGTCTGACCCATTTAAATCATGAGAGTTTACATGGCCTTCTGTATCAATTATGGTGTACACAATTTTGTACAATTTGGTACCTTTGGTGGGAATCGGCTATTTGGTGCTAGATACATGACATTAAACCTCAATAATGTTCATGTGAAGATCCTCATAAATAGAGGACAAAAATAATGTAGAACCAATATCGATGATTGTGTACTGCCAATATACAAAATTAAGTTTAAATATACTAAATAGTTTCGTAGATATCGCCCACAAAACGGAAATTATTTTATAGGCGCCATTCTGAAAATAAGTGTGCCCTACTTAGAAAAAGTAAATTTATTTATTTAGCCAACCAGAATACAAAATTTTTGCCAAATTTTGAAAGAATAAGTAGATGGTTTCCCGGGATGTGAGGTAAAATATTTATTTTTTATTGGTAGGGCTCTCTTACAAATTGGCAGAGAAATGGGTCTCTGCATTGTCAAATTTGATGGTTGTATTAGGTACTGCCAGCATACAAATTTAAGTTGGAATTTGATTCGTTAATAAAATATACTAAGTTAAATTATTTATATAGCCACCATTTCGAAAATAAATGCCTGGCCTACATTAAATATACATGTTTATACCACCTGCTGCAGTGATATTGGTTCGCCAAATTAGGAAGGAATCCGTCGTTTGATTCCCGAGATATACCAAAAAATATTTATTTACTCGCAAGATGCTGCCTATCTTAAAATATGGAGGACAAAATATGCTCCATGCAGATACAGTTGAAAGTTGTAATGTGGTAGAGGATGATAACTTTGACGAAGCGAGGCTCGACATAAATCTTCTACTTTTGCCACACTAGAGGGAAGAGATTGTCGATCTCTTAAGGAGGTACTCGAATCTTGGTTTGTACGTTTGGATGATATGGTTGGTTCTCATTAATGCCTGGTATGGTTGGTTTGAATAGCTTGATAGTATGAGCAGTTAATTTTAATGTTTCGTATGACTGTTTCAAGTGGATGGCTGGTTTGGATGGATTGTATTGTTGGCCTGTATGGATTGTTCATATGGCTGGGTGGCAAGGTCGGCTTCTGTGGCTGGTATTGTTGATCCGTATGGACTGTCATTCTTATTGGTTTCCCCAGTCGGTTTTGTTGGGTGTTTGTCTGGTTGGTTGGAATGGGTATTTGTTATAGATGATTTGTATGTTTAATTGGTATATTCGTATAGTCAGCTGATGATGCTGGTTGGTATCGCTCGTTGTTCTAGGCAGTTAGACAGGGGTTTGTCTCTGCAGGAGTCTGTTTTGCAAGGTGTAATTTTTGGGTTGTGTGAATCTTGGATAGAGTTAGTCTTGGATGGATTTAGTCTTGGGTAGAATCAATCTTAGGTATGGTTAGTCTTGGGTAGAGTCAATCTCGAGAAAATTTAGTCTTGCAAAGAGTCATCCTTGGCTGGAGTTAGTCTTGGGAAGAGTCAATCTTAGTTAGAGTTAGTCTTGGCTAGAGTCAGTTTTGGGTGGAGTTAGTCTTGGGGAGTCAATCTTGGGTGGAGTTAGTCTGCTGTGTGAACATGTGTGAACTGGGTAGCTGATGTTTAAGTATATGAGTTGTAAATGGATGAACATTAATATTTTAGAGTGCTTTTCTAGTTACATGTTTTAATAATTTAAAATTTTTTAAAATTGCTTTTTACCCTATATTGTAGCCACCCTCTTATAAACTGATTTCAGTAACAAATCCTACACTGCAAATATTTAAAAAATCTAACCAATCACTATGGTTATCAAGGGCTTATACATATATTCATACATAAATACCTGGAGCTAGAAATTATACTTGCAAATTGAATTATGGCAGCAGCTAGGGGGGAGATGAAGAGTGCCATCGGCAACGAACTTCGCCTATGACGTCATGGCAGGCGGCTCTTCGCTCCTCCACCTGACGCCTGTGCCCCTGGAGCCTGATTAGCAGACTACTAAAAGTGTTGTCAATGAGAAGTCAAAGCATCCTTTCATATAAGATTTAAACGCCATCAATATTATATAAATCCGTGTAGGGGTAGGTAGACTCAGTATTTATGTAGAAAACTTCTTCTTTGACAGCAATTCATATTTAAAAAATTAACCTCAATAGAGATACCTACGTCTTTTTAATTAAAACAATTTCGAATGTAATCAGTCTAGTGTTTTTAAAGATAGGGTTCACTAACCTAAAATATTTACATCGCCAACATTTTGAAAATAATTTTCTGAGCCACATAAGTTTACATGGGCTACCATAATACTAATAATGTAAAAATTTGGTGGATATCGGTTTATTGGTACGTGATATAAGGCATTAAAACCTTATTTTCTTAATCGGTGCTATCTTACAAAACTGCCTAACAAAATGTTCTTTATACTATGTGTCTAATATATACTGTCAGCATAAAAAGTTTGGTTGAAGTGTGTTTAATTGTTAAATATATAACTAAAATATATCAAAATGTTAAATGGCCGGCATTTTGAGAACCAGTATCTGACCCCATTTAATTTATGCAACTTTACACAGCCTTCTGTAGGTGTGCGAAATTTTGTGGAAATTGCTTCAATTTTCTGGAACTATGTAAAAATGTTCATTTTACTCACATTACATTTCTTTGCCAAAAATCCGGCAAAATAGGATCTTTGTGTGCATATATGATGCTTCTAATTAATAATGTTTGCACACAAAGTTTGGATGAATTTTGTTGAAACGTTTCATAGAGATAACACATTAATGTAAATTATTTATGTAAATCCCATTAAAACATGCCTGACGCACGTAACACATGTTAGTATCGTACCCTACTGTAGCAACACTTGAGTGAAATTTTGGCATGTCTCGGTTGATTGATCCTAGATATATGGCTAAACACCTCCATTATTAATGTGACGATCTTCATAATTGGAGGACAAAATGTTTATGTATTAGAATGTTCCATGATTGCCATACACTCTAAAATATCCTTAGAAAGTTTTCTGTACCTCAAATAAAACCATTTTTTAGAGGCTCTTTTGTTTAGAGTATCACATTATTGCTTTAATTCTAAGATAAGTTTACAGAAACATATGTTTGCTGGCAATAAATGTTTTCGTTATACATTTTTGTTTTACGGCAACATTACATTCCTTAAAAAAAAATAAATAAACATTCTTTGAACTTTTTTTGTTCACAGTAAAAAAATATTACTATGTAAAAAAATGTAATTGTTTTGCAATGTTAAAGGTTTTCTGTCGTCAATTGAACTTTTCAGTATGTAGCTGTTGTCCTGACGCAAACATTNTATATATATAAGTTACGAAGCTGCAATGCAGCAAATTTACAGTCCAACTGCAGACCTTTAATGTTATTCTGAAATTCAGTTATTCTCCAAATCACTTACCTCAATTCTTTCCTAGTGGTGATATTATTTTATGACCCATATTTCTTCCTATTATATCGGAATTATCAAAAGGAGCCTGAAAATAAGAAAACGAATTAGTCATGTGGTGAAGGGCGTTAAGTCAGTGACGAGCAGGTACGAGTCATGGAGCCATCACAGAGCCATTTTTTTAGTGAATATAATTTTGAAATATTTGTTACTTATTTATAAATTTCTAGTCATGTTTGTTTTTCAGACCACACATTTTCTTTACAGTGTAACTGGTGTCACTATAAATACGTCTTCTGTACTTATGTAACGACAATGCAGAATTATCATACGTAGTAGTCATTACTATATAAATCAAACAAAAATTATGTTTGTTGCAAGCATACTTTGCAGTGGTTCATATTTAAACACATTTTTCTTTGCAGCAAAAAATAATGTGTTGCGACAAAGAAAGTGTTTTTACACTGTAGATTAAATAAACAAAGTTATTATTAAATATGTTAAATAGTTTCGTAAATATAGCACTTTAAGCTACATTGTCTGTGTAGGCACCATTCAGAAAATAAGACACTTATGCACTTAAAACATATCAATTAATATGGCATACCACAGTACAAACCAGATTTGAAAGAAATCGGTTGATTGTTTCCAGAGATATGGCATAAAAATGGTTTTATTTCATGTTAGGCTACCTTCCAAAATGTCGGAGAAATGAGGCTTTGCATATCAATTTTTTATATGGATATAACTGATTCTGACAATCCACATATTTAAGCTGAAAATGTTTGCAGTTTAATAGATACAATTTTTTTTTAGCTGAAATGTTTATATGGCCACCCTCAATGCTTATTAAATTACGTGGTCTGCCATAGTGCTTGCTACTTGTTTGCCAAATTTGGCATAAATATGTTGTCATTACGGAGATATCACGTAATTTAAAATTTGATGTTTGTAATATATAGAGCAAGCATAGAATGTTTTATTGGAATTAATTGCTTGGTTTCGATGATTTTACAAATAAAACAAAATTTTTATATGACCACCATTATGAAAATAAGTGTCCCACTCACTTGAAATATGTCAGTTAACATTACCTACCGCAGTACTACTTGTTTGCCATATTTAGCAGGACGGTAAATATTTTCCCGAGATATAACAAAAAAATGTATTTATTAGTGTGGCACTATCTCAAAAAATGTATGACAAAACAGGATCTCTGTATACATATTTGATGTTTTGTTATGTATACTCCCAGCATACAAAGTTAAGTTGGAATTGATTAAATGGTTTCGAAGGTATAACATACAATGCTAAAATATATAGATGGCTACCATTTTTAAATAGTCTAAGACATACCTGAAACATATTTGTACATATCAACTGCCGCAATACTACTAGCCTGCCAAATTTGGGAGACATCTGGCAATTGTTTCTCGAGATATTACAAAAAAACTTAATTGAATCATGTGGCTCTACATTACAAAATGGTGTACAATAGTGACTGTTTTTTAAACTTTTATGATGATTGAAATGGATACTGTCAGCATACAAAATTAGGTTGAAATTGGTAAAATGGTCGGGTAAATTATACCAATTAAACCGGAAATATTTGACCGCAATTTTCAATACAAGTGCCTAATAAAGTTCAAATATTTATATTTATCTGGCCAGTCATAGTTTCACTTATGTGCCAAATTTTGGTTTAATTGGCTGGGTAGTTTTCGAGATATAATGCAAAAGCTTTATTTTTTAATGTGGTGCTTATTTCCAAAAAGACANTTTTTTAATGTGGTGCTTATTTCCAAAAAGACAGATCAATAACAATATTCACCTAGGAATTCAATAATTACACCTTGAGCTGTAAGCCTACAATATTTGGGTTAAATTAGTTAAATGTTTTCCATTATATGGCATATCTCCCTTGATTTTAAAATAGTAGCTATTTTGAAAGTTAATGCCCGGCGTGTTTGAAAACTTTAAAATTCAGATGTCCTTACATAGTATTATATATTTTCCAAGTTTGGTGAAGTTCGGTTAACAGATTCCAAATTTTAAGTGGTACACAACATGCAGAGACACATACAGATACACATTACAACACAGACACACATAACAACACAGACACACACACACTGCCAGACACACAGGCAGCAAAGTGCTCTCATAAGACTTTATTTCCTTTGGAATGTAGGATTATNAGATCAATAACAATATTCACCTAGGAATTCAATAATTACACCTTGAGCTGTAAGCCTACAATATTTGGGTTAAATAAGTTAAATGTTTTCCATTATATGGCATATCTCCCTTGATTTTAAAATAGTAGCTATTTTGAAAGTTAATGCCCGGCGTGTTTGAAAACTTTAAAATTCAGATGTCCTTACATATATATTTTCCAAGTTTGGTGAAGTTTTGTTAACAGATTCCAAATTTTAAGTGGTACACAACATGCAGAGACACACACAGATACACATTACAACACACACACACACACACTGCCAGACACACAGGCAGCAAAGTGCTCTCATAAGACTTTATTTCCTTTGGAATGTAGGATTATNACACACACACACTGCCAGACACACAGGCAGCAAAGTGCTCTCATAAGACTTTATTTCCTTTGGAATGTAGGATTATAAATAATAAGTTACTGATCTAACTAATGAGCCTACTTCCCTCAACATGGGTGCAATTAATTTTTAAATAAGTTCCTAAAAGCTGATTTGGTAGGTAGGACTTGGCTTCTTTTTGAAAGCAAAAACATAAGAAATAAAAACCAGAAACGTATGCAACATTAGTGAGACAATTATACATACACACGTGCCTTACCAGGGACTTGAACCCAGAAAATCTTGTACAATAAGCTAGCGTGCAATGCACTTCGTTATGGATGTCGGATTCGGAGAATCAACTTAGGATGTAATCAGTTAAATGTTCCGAATTTTAGGGGTTACTAACCTTAATATCTATAAGGCCTTCATTTTGAAAATAGGTGACTGAGGCACTTAAAATATACAAGTATACATGGCCTACAGTAGTACAACTTGATAAAAGAATTTGGTTGAAATCGGTTGTTTAGTCCCTGAGATATGCCATAAAAAATTTGTTTTCTTATTTCATGTTATCGTACAACATTTAGAATAAGACAGGCTCTATAACGACGCATCTAATGTATCATGTCAACATACAAAGCAGGGTTGGATTTGGTAAAATTGTTTAATACATTTGCAAACTTACCTAAATGATTAAAAATGCTGCAATTTTGAACACCGTTGTCGGACCCAATCAAATCATGAAAATTTCAATGGACTTCTGTAGTATTTATGGTGTGCAGAATTTCGTGAAAATTAGTTTAAATTTTCTTATGTAACATTTGGTGGGAATCGGTTGATTGTTCCTCAAGATATGGTAGAAAACCACCATAAAATCCATATGGTGATCTTCATAAATGGAAGACAAAAAGTATTGTAGCACATTAGATGATTGTAAAGGCCAGTAAACAAAGTTACGTTAAATACATAATTTATAACTTTGTAGATATAGCACACACAAATAAAATGATTTTATAGCCATCATTCTGAAAATGTGCCATACTTAAAAAATACATATATTAGTATGGCCAGCCACAGTACATCTTCGCCAAATTTTGTAAGAATGGGTTGATTGTTTCCCGAAAAATAAGATAAAAACTTAATTTTTATTGGTGGGACTATCATACAAAATTGCAGAGAAATGAAGCTCTAAATTAATATATATATATTTGATAGTTGTAATAGGCACTGCCAGTATACAAATTAATTTGAAATTTTTTTCGTTGATAAAATAAATGAGCTAAAATATTTACACAGCCACCATTTTTAAAATAAGAGCCTGACATACCTAAAACATACCCGTTTACACCAACCGATGCAGTACTATTCGTTTGACACTTTTGGTAGGAAACTGTCAATTGTTTTCGAGATATGACATAAGAACTTCATTTATTCGAATGCCGTCATCCTACAAAATGGGGGACAAATGATGCTTCATGTCGATACAGTTTATATTTTCATTACATTCATCCAGCATTCATAGTTATGTTGCCATTTATTACACAGTTTCGACGATATAGCATTCCAAGCTAAAATTGCTGTCTGGTCGCCATTTTGAAAATAATTATCTGACATGACACTTAAAATTATCTGCCTCAGTACTATTGTTTGCCAAATTTGATTTGAATCAATTAATTTTTTCTGAGATATGACATAAAATCGTTACATATTCGTATGGTGCTATCATACCAAATTGCAGATAAAGATGGTTGGTGTAGATACAGTTGATAGTTGTAATATCTACTACCAGCAAATAGTGGTAAGTTGGAAATGACTACATTGTTTACACGATATAGATTTAAAAGATATAATAACTAAATGCCCAACATTTTGAAAATAAATGCCTATCATACTTAAAACATGTAATTTTATATCATCTGCCGAATTACTACTTGTTTGTCAAATTTGATAGCAATTGGTAAATTGTTTCCCGAGATATGAAATAAAAACTTTATTTATTCGCATGGTGCTACCATACAAAATGACGGGGAAAATATTCTCCTTGTAAATACAGTTTATGTGTCTAATGTTTACTCCCAAAATACAAAGTTATGTTAGAATTGATTACATAAATTCGAAAAAAGAGCATTATAATCTTAAATGGCTATGTAGCCATTATTTGAAAAATAAGTGCCTTGCATGCTTAAAACATATAAATTAACATCATCTGCATCAGTACAACTTGTTTGCCAAATTTGGTAGGAATCGGTAAATGTTTTACGAAGATATGAGATAAGTTGATATATTCGTATGGGCTATCTTACAAAATGGCTGACAGATTTGGTTATAAATGAAAACTTTGTGGTAATAAGCTAGTACAGTTTTATTTAGATATATAAACATATTGTACATGACCGAAAATGCGTACATCACAATTCGTACCAACTAGTTTTCGAAACATCCAAATTTCATCACCTAACTCCATCTTTAGGTTTTTGCGAGAATACAGAACAGGGGCCTGAGCTACAGAAGTAGCAGCACTTTGATTTAAAACTGCGCTGATAAGCACTTCCTGTTAAACTATGTATATATAAGTGTATATACACTTATATATACATAGTTTAACAGGAAGTGTATATACANCACTTCCTGTTAAACTATGTATATATAAGTGTATATACACTTATATATACATAGTTTAACAGGAAGTGTATATACATATACGATTCTTTTAATATATACTTTCAGTATTCAAAACCTGGTTGAAATTGTTTAAATGGTTTGGCAGATATACCAAATAAACCTAAAAAACAGTATTGCCGCCATTTTGAAAGTAAGTATCTAATATAGTTCAGTCGTCTGCATTTACTTGTCCTATCGTAGTTTTACTTAACTGCTAAATTGGGCGAGACTTGAATTAATAGTGTTCGAGATATAATGAATAAATGTGTATTGCTTTATTTGGTGCTAATTTAAAAATCGCATACCAGCAATAATATACATATCCAAACTTAATTCATTCACGATGCTCTGTCAGTATACCAAATTCGGTTTCAATCGGTTGAATAGTTCGTCATATTTGCCATATCACCCTATATTTTTTAATAGCCGCCATTTTAAAATTAGTGTGCAATGTGGTTTAAAACTATAAAAGTAAGGTGTCCTTACTAAGAACTATATGTGTTCAAAGTTTGGTGAAATTCGGTCCACGCGTTCAAAAATTGAAATATGCGTGTGTGCCCCCCGCACACACGCATAGGAACACACACATCTATACTCACATACAAACATATACAAACTGACAGGAGGAAAGTTATCTCATAAGCCTTTCTTTCCTTCGGAAAGTAGGCTAAAACATATTAACATAGTATGCTATATCTACGAACGAATTATACAAATTTCAACCTATCTCTGTGTGTTGGTGGTATCTATTACTAATCTACACAAAGCCTCTGTTTTTTTTTTTTTCAATTTTGTATGATAGCACCACATGAAAATTATAAGTTTTCATGTCATATAACGTGAAAAAATCCACAAAGTCACAACAAATTTAGCAACCAAGTAGTACTACGTAAGGCATGAAAATGGTTATGTTTCAAGTGGGTAAGATAAATATTCTTATTTTCAAAATGGCTGCCACATAAACATTTTAGCAGAGTTTGCTATATCTATGAAACCATGTAACAAATTTAAAATTAACTTGGTATGCTGGCAGTATGTTTTTCAACCATCAAATATGCCCAAATATAATCTCTTTTCTCCGAAGTTTTTTATGAGTGTGTCAAATTAAACAAATAAAGATTATTTTCATATCTCGGAAATGAATTAACAGATTACTAAATAAGTTGTCAAATAATAGTACTACAGGAGACCATGTTATTGACATTTTTTAAGTGTGTGAGGCAAACTATATTCAAAATGGTGACCATAGAAAGATTTTGCTTGGTATACATTATTACGACATCATGTAGTCAATTTCTACTTAACTTCTCATACTGTCAGTTATTTTCACAATCATGAAATTATTCCAAAGATCCTCTTTTTTCCACCATTGTTTAGATAATTCAACATAAAATTTTTTTTTTATCATATCTCTAGAATAAGTGAGTCCATTTCTACCAAATTTGCCAAATAAGTAGAACTACAACAGACCATGTAAATTGGTATTTTTAAATAAGTCACACAATTATTTTCGAAATGATGGCCATACACACATTTTAGCTTAGTACGCTCTATATATGAAACTATGTAAAAGATATCAACTTAACTTTGTATGCCGACAGTATCTATTTTATTAATAATATACCTATACACAACATCCCTCGTCTGTCTGCCATTTTGTAAGTTTAGACCACATGAAAATGTAAAGTTTTTATGTCATAACAGAAACCATCCTCCGATTTCTACCAAATTTGGCAACCAAATAGTACTACCTTAGGCCATGTAAACTGATATTTTTAAGTGGCACAGACTTATTTTCAAAATTGCACCTATGTAAACATTTAAGTTTAGTATGCTTTATCTAAGAAACCATTTAACAAATTTCAACTTAACTTGGTATTCTGAAAGTAACAGTTACAACCATAAATTATATCTATACAGAAACACTTTGCTCCACCATTTTGTAAGCAAGTACCACACGAAACTAATAAAAATTTCATTGCATATATCGGGACACAATCAATCGATCTTCACCGTTCTCAGGTGACAAGCTATATATCTGTAGTCCATATAAATTATGTGACTTGTAGGGTTATTCACATATTTTCAACATAATATATAGGTTAATATACTAGTTATTATGTTAAAACTAACTTCAACGAAACTTAATATTCTGGCAGTATTTATGACAAACCTAGACAGTGCTAATATATAACATTTTTGTCCGCCATTTATAAAGATAGCACATGAGAAAATAGGGCTGTATTCCATATCTTGAGGACCAATCAACCGATTCACGCCAAAGTTTGCACACAAGTAGTGCTGTAGTGGGCCATTTAAACTTTCATGATTTAAGTAATTCGTGTATTTGATTTTCAAAATGATTGCCCTGTGAAAAGGTATTCCAAGTAACTAAAATATTTGTTCCAAAATTTAGATTGATTACAACAGAAGTTGATGCGACTTCTTGTTTTCTTGTTTAAATCATTATCGTTGAAACATGTTGATATGTGATTTTTATGATTGGATAGAAGAGAGTAGAGGGTTTTAACTTTTTACTGTCCAAGTGGAGGTAATTTTATGTGTGACCGCACTTTTTAAGGGAAAACAATTATTTTAATCTTACAGTTAAAGGACATATATGAATTTTTGTTAGTTTTGTTGAAATACACGGCATTACTATTTTTTGAAAGGAAATACTGCCTATCCTTTTGTCACGCATTTGAATTTGTGTTTTCATAGTGCATCCTCAGGAAAGAGGATGCCCACACTTATCGTTGAAGTACCTAAGGTTTAATAGATCTGTAAAAATTTTTGTGAAATGCATTTTTCACTGGAATATTTTGAGATACAACACATGACAAATTTACATAAATTTAAAAAATAATCCTCCTGGATTATACCTAATTTTTTTAATGAAAGTGTTTTTTTTACACCATAATGTTAAGTAATTAAGAATTTAACACATTTTCTGAGTTTGAGTAACGCGACTGATAAAACAAGTAGCCAGGTAAGGTATACTTGTTTTAAAAAGGTATTTTATGTGAATTATTGTTCTGATTGCTATTGATGTGATATTCAGAATATAATTCCGATTGTTAATCAGAAAGTAAGTCTCCTTTCTTTGTTGGTAAACGGGTAAAGACAGGTCAAAATTTCAAACACACTTTTATTTCAGCACTATTTCTCTATTTTTTTTTTTACAAAATTGCCCAATTTATTTCAGTGCTTGTTATAGACTAAATTGAGGTGTTTCGTTCTCTGACAATGGAAAGTGGTATCATGCTTATTAAGACATTTCACCAGTTTGTCTTTCATTTCGTCTTTCACTTCGTAGTTTCTGGAAAATCGTCTGCACCGTAGAAGCTTCTCCATCTTGCCAAACAAATGAAATAACGAATGTTTCAAGTCTGAGCTTTTCGGTGAACGAGGAACACATTGTCAATGTCAGCTGTGCAGTAAGACTGTCATGGTGCAGATGACATGAGGGCTGGAATAACAGTGTAGTAATTCTACTCGTCGTGCAAGATGACCAGTCCGTCAACGTCGAATAGCATCTGTACGACAACTTAATGTCTCCTAATACGCAGATACATTAACAGGCGCACCACGCTTCATAAAATCAACAATCCATTAATATATCCAAAGATGTTTACCATCACAATCTCTGCCTTTGGGACCATCTTAAATTTTTCGCGTATTTTTTATTTGGGATATATCCATTCCATGGTTAACATGTTAGACTCTTTATCAGAGTGGTGCACCAGTATCTCATCACCTATGACGACGCGCAACAAAAAGACGTCACTCTCAATGGCATAATTCTCTTTGGGAACCTACCTGTCGCACACTTTCCCGTTGTCCAAAAATGCCATGGAGAATAACCCACACAGTGCACATGTGAAACGTTAATAGTGCACCTCCAACTGTTTCAGCGTCAACACGTCTATCCTCCCGCACGATTTCATCGTCATTATTGACTGTCTCTCAAGTTTATGGTCGGCCACTTCGCTCTTCGTTTTTCACATTCTTTCTTCCTTCTGCAAATTCACAGCATCATTTCCGTACTTCTTGGACGGACATCACTTTTTCTCTGTATACAGACACAATCCCCATGTGAATGTTGACAGATTCGGTGTTTTCTACAACAGAAAACGTATAACCACGCGCACCTCCTCCCGTGACTACTCTTTCAGAACCTCCGCCATTTTACAACTGTCGCAGCCCCCAGGTTCGTTTTTACCAACTTGTGCACCAATGAACAATCTATAGGTCGAACTACAAACTAGCGGATACATAAGTTGCGGCAAGCTACGGATCTTTGTTTCTGAGTAATAAAATAAGGAAACTTACTTTTTGACTTACCCTCATGCATGTGAATCCCATATTTCTGAGTTCACATAATTTAAAATTTTATTTCAGGATGTATACTGCGGAGGTACTCTTGTGTCACCAAAATGGGTACTGACTGCAGCACATTGCATTCGAACGAAAATGTATGTCAGGTTTGGAGAGCATGATTTGAAATTCTATGAAGGTACTGAGACTGATGTGAAGGTAAGTTCCCTGAAACAGCTCATTTTTATATATTTCTCTTCTAGTTTTGTAAATAATGTACATTGACTTTCGCCTGGACTGCATATTGAGAACAACGAATGAAACAACTAAGAGATTTCTAAAATTTGTAAAATTAAATTCATTGGTGAAAGTAGTTAAATATGCTTAAAATGGAATATCGGTGCATAAATAAAAAAAAATTTATTCCAAAAAACGTTTTTATTGTATTTATCATCAAACATTGATAATGATAAAAACTAATGTATTTAACCATTTGAATGAACCAAATATTTTACTTAAGAAATGGATTCATTATAAAACTTGTAAAATCATAGAAAAAATGTTATTAATTTTTGTATACGTGTTTTAATGTAGCAATTTTATTAGAGAAGAGTTATGAAACTTTATATTTCAGTTTAGTAGAATAAAGCATCTAAGTTCGCTGTAAATAAATAATCTTCTTTTCCATAAATTTAATTCTTAAGTTTTTCCGGGTGATAATATAGGAAAATTATCAGAATAATTATTCATTGATAGATATCGGTTATTTTAAAATTCAAAGAATGTCAATGGAGCTTTTGTTGGTTTACATGGAATGTGTCCATTGTGAAATAAATATAAAAATTTAATGGAAGTAGGCCATCACAAACTAATAACCATCTAAAAAGAAAACAAAAACAAGCCTGCAGTAGGTATACTAGTAGTCATTAAATTATCAACAATATACATAACATATTTTACCAAAAACCTTATTTAATGAAACAACATAGTATATGTTCTACACTTTATAAATAGCAAGTTGAACAAAAAAGCGAGAAACAAGTTATTTGTTCATAAATATTATCGTAAACAAGAACTATTTTGTCATTTATATAGCATTGATGGAGTTCCCAAGTTTTCTGTTTATCAGCATCACAAAGAAGAAGAATTTATATATTCACATATATATTTCATTATTGACTTGTATGTGAATATATAGTACCGCTATAAATGTAATGTAGTCAAATAGTTTCGTTCAAAACACAAAATTACTTTCCTTGTAGGCCTGTAAGTAGATAGAATTAGTATGTTCGAAGACGAGAGCTAGTGGCTGTGGATTAAAGGATTGTAAATCATTTTGGATCAGCCATCTCTTTTGATGTTCTTGACCTTAACATTTATGTGTCAGTCATCTTTTTTTCAATCCGTTATTTCGTTTTCCATCCACCATATTTTTTTTCTCCCTTTCTCCTTTAATATCCCATTTTTCTTTAAAAATATTCCATTTTACTTTCAAAATGTACTGTTTTCCCATAGAATTAGCCATTTGCCCCATGAAAGGTCTGCAATTTTCCCTCTATAGTAGTAAAAGATCCTCGTAAATTAATTTTTCGTTTTCCCACCACTGTAACTGCATGTCCACCATACTGAAAGCTATTAAAAAATCCCTACATGTATATGGGTAGTACATGAATAGCCTTATTTGGCTTAACATAGGCCATTAGCAGAATGTGGCTGGAAGCATCTGGAACTGCGCAAAAGACCTGCCGCATTGTGGAAACAGCCACCAGCCACAAAATCGATCATCTTGGTTCCCTAGAGGTTAGGCCTTGTAGACCGGGTAGTCGACAGTCTTCTTGAATTCTCTCGCCGTAACCAATTTTGATGATGAATTCTACCTATTACTAACTTCATGTGACTTTGAATTTCGCATCAGTCCATAACCTTGTTTCTGCTTGGCATAATGTTTCTGGCCACTATTTTGGCTATCGTTTCTTTATGCCCCTGAACTTTTTCCGACATCTTGGATGATATCACTACTACCCTCTTTGATGTCACATCATGCTCTGTCATTCTAACATGACACCCATCATATTTTTCTAGACTTTTCTCTTTTACACTTGATGTGCTGTGATTCATTCTCGCCTCTGTTTCTCACATTCTCCATCTCACTCCACCTACCATCTTGGATGTTGACTTCTGTAGGCTATCATCTTGTGCTTTACACTGTCTGCAGGGTGGTGTTTTAGTCGGCTGCCATCATGAATTTATTTTGCTTTTTTCTCACCAGGGTCGCATTCTTTGTTCTCCTATCATCTGTTAAGAAGCACTGGTGTCAGCCACCATCTTGGAAGTTTCTCTTGTTGCCCTCCAGGTATGCCATCTTGGTTCCTCCAAGATTTGCCAGGAGCACTGCTATATATTGATATCTTTGTCTGCTAGAAGCGCTGGTGTCGACTAGATGCTATGGGCTGTATACCATTAGCTGCATGCAGACACTCGCCTTTAGAAATGTGATTTGATTTCATACAAGATAAAAATATGTGCAGGTTAGGAGCAGCGAACCACTGGACCTTGTACCAGTAGTCAGAACCTAGTCGACTGAGCCATCAGGACATGGATGCAAGCATATGTTTAAATGATTTCTAAATAGAAATACTCGCGGAATAGTTTTACTAAATATTATAGATAAGTTTATGTATATTCGAGAAGAAACAATACATGTCAGATATTCTTATTTATTGAAGTTCACGCAGGCACAATAACCTGGTGCCAGAACTGTCCACATCATGGATTTAATTTTGATATTAAAACTTTCGATGATGCCATTGCATAATTTTGGAAATAAAAGTAACATGCTTTTTTTATTTAAATTTTATAACACAAAGACAAAAGTTTACCGAGCGGCCTGTGAACGGATACTTATTTTCAAGAAGAAATAGACTATGACACAACAATAATTTTTGGGAAGTATAATAAAAAAAAAAATATATATTTAATTTATTTTATATATTATTAATCTTCTTAAACTTGCAGACATGGCATATCACATGACATGTATACATTCTTGTATTAACAATAATTCGTATATGGTGTCACAGCCTCCGATTATGCAAATCATATTATTTTTTAAATGCACTTATGAATTTATTTTTGGTTAAGATTAATTTATCTTTTAAAAATAATAGTATCCAGCGATGTGTCTACGAACTCGTATTTTCTAGGAGAATTCGATTATTGCATCACAACTGCAGGATATACAAAGAATAATTTCATTAAATAAAATATATACATCTAATTAAATATGTATATTTATTTAAATTTTACAAACGAGTGTATCAAGTGACATGACTACGGATTCGTATTTTTAAGGCAGATAACCACATGCCATCAGAAAATATGATTAAGTGACTTTTACCTTCGCTTCAATCTGCCATATTGTTTCTGCTTGTCATCATATTTCTGGTCCACCATCTTGGGTTTCAATTTGTTATGTCCTTTAATTCCTTCTTATCTTACGCCACCTTGAATTTTGTCTGACGCCAAATCGGATTAAATATCAAAACCTGTACATTAAGTGATTTTAATGTTACTATAGATCATGATATCTCTACAGTAAAGATTATTTTCAAGAAACTTCAATTAAAACGTTAAATTTATAAGTTTGTGTTTATAATTTTTATAGTAAAATTTTTATGTTTAATATAGTATTTTTTATATTTTAAACTTATAGTCATAAGTACATTGAGTTACGTGTTTGCAGACTCATAATGTTGAAAAGAATTATAATATAATGCAATCATTTTTAATTACCTACCTGACTATATCGCCACCATAATAAATTAAATAGGAATAAATTAGCATTAAGAGGTTTATAACATAATTATGGCACATTATGTATGTATGCTGGTGGTTGTTTTCAAGATATCGAATACAATGTTTAAATCCCATATGTTTATAAATATATGTTTGGTCTGTAATTTTTTATTTTGAAAACTTAAAATTACATTTTTGATGTATTATCAGTGAAGTATTTTTAAGACAAATTAGAATGCGATTTCAGAATCGTTGATTACCTGCCAGCCTATGTCACTTGCCATATTGGATTATATAGGAATACTTGTGCTTCTGCGATTTTTCAAACATAACTACATTGCATGATGCATCATCGATAATGAACATTTTCAATACTTGTTCGAATACGATGTTTAATACCAATATATACAGTTTTATATACTTAACTTTTAAGTATATTTAGAAGTTAAATATTTATATTCTCAACTTTAAATATTAAAAACCTAGAGACCTATGAATGATATATTGCATGTCTTCAGGCGTGTATTTCAAAGGCGAATTCAACTATGATATTAACAACAGCTATTGTGTTCATACGCCTCGAGGCCATATTGGATTTAATAGAATATCTATGGCTGAAGGATTTCAAAGTATGTTTGCAAGTAGTCGTGTCTCGCCAAAAATTATTTCGATGCAATTGTATAAAATTTAATTTAAGTCGTATAGCATATACTCACATGCATTTTTACCAACGCAGCAATAAATGTATCTGCGGGCACTAAACGACGCATTGTAAATACTTAACATAATAATACTAGCCCCGAACATGTTTGTTACAGGTGAATACTTATCTATTCAAATTCGGGTAGCCAGCATCTCGGTAGACCTTACGTGCACACGTATATTCACACACACACACAGCGATATATGAACCAAAATTCAATAAATATGTATACATCGATTCATGCATAATTCAGGGTGGACTGTGTGGTTTTAACTTAGAATGACGAGTACAATTTCAAAATTTACGCTGACATAAGTGACTAAAATAAAAATTTTAAAACATTTTAGAAGCATTTTTGACCTAGGAGCCATGGTTTCCTTATAATAGTAAAAGAAGAACTCGATAATATGAACAACGACATAAAAACCAAAATAAAAAAAAAATTTTATTCTTAAATATGTAGAACGAAATATTTATTGTAATGGGAACTTGTGGGGGAAGGGAAACACATTTCAAGCTTTTCGCGTTGGAGTTCTCGAGTTATTATCAAAATGAGAGTATCAACCACATTCACCACGATGTGTCATAATCATAAAAATCATTCATATCATTCAAACTACGAAGCTTTTTCTCTTTACATGAGAAATTAATCTATACCGGATACAACAATGAGTTATTTTATTTTTATAATTGTAAGTTTAAAAAATATAACAGAATTTTCTTATTTGTAGCGGTAAACACATAAATTCTCATATTAATATAATTATAACTTCATTCACATATCGATTGAGTTATTTTTATTTTCACATATATCCAGACTTGACATATTACATGCAACATATAAACGGATATTTCTTCGAGAATAATTCGCATATAGCATAAGAAAATATTTATACTCATTGTAATGCCCGGGGCTTCACTCATACAATTTCCATATTCGGTTTTATAGATGTAAATATGCATTTAGGATTTTTTTTAATGTAGCTATTGTAAATACTATTTTTACAGACTTGACCCTTCAAAAATTATTCGAACATAATGTCACAACCATTTATTAGGCACGTATTTACAAATGAAAGTTATGTATTTAATAAAACTTAATTTTTTTTTTTTTCGAATTTTGAATTTTAATTATATAGTATTATATTTGTACATACACTTATTTATAATGTAAACAAATACGATGTCACAACAGCCAATAACAAAAAAAATTTAAAATTAAATTTTGGTTCATTAGTTTTATTTATTGTTTTTAAAATTGGAAATGTAAGTATATCATTTGATGTATGTACGAACGTGCATTTCGAAGGCGAATACGAATATGTAGTTGCAATATGCGATTACGTGTGTAAGTTTAGATCAGGCCAGATAGTAGGGCTTAGAGACACAGAGCGGATAGCATGACATTATTAAGATGAAAACTTCACAGTCAGATTTTGGTACGGGCAGTGTGCACTGCTGGTAATTTCTAGATGATATGAACAGCCCACCAGTAGGGAAAACCATTTGATTGTAACAGGCATGAATAGAGCCATTCGCTTTTTTCTCTACTTTCCATCAATACACGGCAGCTTCACTGACATCAACACTCATTCTTCGACAAAGTTCGGCACCATATTGAATTTTCTAGAGACATAGGTGTGCTTTTATTTATTTAAAAGAAATGATGGCCACTATATATGCCCAGCTCTATTCGATGATACAGGACATTTGTCTTATAAGCATACAATTATTATGTCAGCCCCATTTACTAGGCAAATTTGGTCGTCTTTAAACAACCATTGGAATTAGATCAATGTTCATCATATACCATATCCGTTAAATACAAATCCTAAACAATGTGAGGTGGCCCATTTTGCATTAGGACCATTTATAAGCTTATTTACCCACCAGTAGAATTATTATGGGGACTCTGGAACAATGGGACCTGTCATTCCAGTCTCCCGGTAAGCATTTTCCCCCTAAAAATTTCATTATTTTCTTTAAAATTGACCATTTCCCCTCAAAATCTACTAAATATAACACAACATTTCCCCTTTTCCCTCAAAATTTCACTCTTTCACTCAAAAATTTATATTTTCCCTCATAAAAGCACCGATCATCCCAGTTGCAAAAACAATCCCTCGAAAGGGAACTTTTAGATCTATAGGAAGGATTTGGGGGATTGTTTTCGAGGGCAGAGCAGTGATGGTCATATTGGTTTTATAGGCATAGGGTATATAAAATTGATACACTGGATCCAGGATCGGAGCCAGAGCCTACTGTCAGCCATCTTGATTGTGTCAGCCACCTTAACTGCCATATTGGATCCAGGTGACCTTGACCCCACGACCTTAAAAGAACTTAAACCCAAAAAATTCCTAAAATCAGCAAAATATTTATTTCAAAAGTATATTAAAATTACTTTAATATTTTTGCAAAAAATTGTAAAAAAATTACTATAAAAATTATATTTAAAAAACTGACAATTTCCGGAGGTCTCCCAGCACGACATCCAGCAGACGACAAACCATCCTCCAATCAATCACATTGTCATAAAATTTCCCTCCCTTCCAATGTTTTCCATTGGTTTATTAGTCGACTGGCCTTCCTCCTCCACTTAACTCATTCTGCCATCTTGGATTTTTTCGTTTGTCCTTTTTTTATACATTGCTGGAGGCTGCCGTCTTGTAATTCGTGATTTAATTTTCAACACCTAGGTGGTGCTGTATTCTCTATTTACCCACCAGGTGTGCTAGCGATTTAGATTCCAGGTAGCAGCCATATATGTTAATGGTTTTTAACATTTAGTTTGTGCTGACGGCACCCTCCATACTGGATGTTATTTTCAATGTTTAGGTAGTGCTTATTTGTAAATTAGGCTTCTTGATATCTGCCTATACCGAATGGTGAAATTGACCATTTATGCAAAGTATGTATACTGTCATATTAATATTGTTGTTTTTTTTAAATAGGTATTTTTATTTAAACGTATTTTTTTATAAAGTGAAGGGGTTTTAAAATAAATAAAATATAAAATATTATTAAAAAGTAATTTAATTTTGATTGTATAATATGAGAAAACACATATACAACGGTACATTTATTTAAATCTTCTGTGTTCACCGCTCGATGTCCACATCGTCGACCCAGGCATGTCAGTGTACAATGATGAAAGCAGGAATTCATCATTCACATATTCTTGCTTCATGCATGTGGTAGAATGAACGGTAGAAGTATACTCGCGGACGAGTTTTGGAAATATATATAACCGTGTGTAGCTGCTATTCGCAGCGAAATGCCTGCACATTTTTTCCTTCAGAATCCTGTTGAACCTCTCGACGATAGAAGCTTTGAGATAGCTGTACATAGAATAATGATTTATGTAATGTTTCTTTAAAGGGCCTTGAACTTCGTATTGTAAAATTTCTTGCCCTAGATGGTTGGCAGATTAGTCGGTATGCGTCATTCGCACAATACGTCAGACATGGGCTCTGTGACATCATGAGAATTCTTCGACTTGACAGGTCTCGCCTAGGCGAATTTGCTATATGCATCGATTATTGTCAACATGGATTTGTAGACCTTGTTGACCCGACCATATGATATCATCCGGACGAGGTCGGCTTGAAAATAGACATTCAACCTGCAAATCATGACCTTGCGGAGGTGGTAGTTGCATATCGCTGATGTGTGCAGTTTATTGCCGATTCCCATTCGACTCATTCTATGTATCCTCCCTCCTTCAGTTCTTCAATGAATGAAATTAGCTCGTAAGTGGGGGAGTAATTTCCAACCCTTTGCGAAGCGAGAAGTAGCTGCAGCCTATCGAACAGCTCGTCCGGGTCTTCACAGAATACATAATCGGTGTTCTTGTCATTGTATATATTTTTTAAGCCTTAGCTTCTTTTCAGTGCTAGGCTGCTGAAGATGTCTGCGAGAATGTTGATTTTTCCATGATCTCCGTCCTTATAAACACCTGTCTCGGGATCAATATCATGGTAAAGTGTATGTGTGAGTTCAAGCAAAGTATTGTATACAAGCAGGTCGGATTCTGTAAAACTCCCTCGGATCCTTGCAAAATAAAAGTTTATATAGCTCGGGGGTTCCACGTGCCTTGTAATCGCCTATTCTGATCATCCCACCAGGTAGAAACTCTATTATACAGCACCAAGGAACCATTCATAAGTATTATACACCATATGTCGTATCATTATTGCGAGATGTGTACGATTGTATGTACTGGCGAATCAGAGCACTGGCTTTGAAGACCCTCTTCTGTACTTGTTCCTTGTGTAGCAAATCCGCATCCGATCTATCGTCCCGATCAGTTTGTACATCATCATGTTTTCGCTTCTTTATATGCTCAGCATAATGATCGATTTCGGTCTTCATGACTACAGGTGTTCCATTGCTCTTCCTGAGTACATCGAGACAACGAGTAATGGGCTTAAAAATGTCTTTATTTATAAAGTCACATGAAATTTGGGTTCTCTTGGTGAGCAAGTACATCCAGTAAACAGACTGTATCGTCCGATCTAGGTCTCTGACATTGTCCAACATCGCACTGAATAAAAATTGTTACTGTTGATCTGTTTTATTGGTTTAGTTTTGGGTCTCTTCAAAAATACTTTCGATCTTGTCAAGGAATTCGCTGCAGACATTCAGTATGTCCCTATTTTAATTTTGACTGTTTTCGTAGTGAGGTGGGACATCGAGGTAGTAAATGTATGTGTCATATATCCTTCCAGGTTTTTCAGATTATTTTAATTTTGTGCAGATGCCACATTAAATCAGACGATAATTTACCTCGTCCATGGCCACCAAATCACGGACGACTCCTTCTTCACATGCTCTATCTTCGCCCCGAGCTCGGACAGGTAGTTCTGAAAGAATGTGTTTTGTTCGGTCAACATACTGCGCAATTCTGAGATGATGCCATTACCAGTTTTGAGGACGAAATGTTTATTAGCATTATTCTCAGATCGTTCGGGTTCGCCAACATTTTGAATTATTCTTCCACCAGCATCACAAGTTTCCTTATTTATAGGTACGAAACAACCTCCTTCTCCTTTATCAAGATGCAACTTGAGGTTACTTTGCTGAAATTTCGATATGCTGTAACTCATTCTCGATGGTCGGGGATGAACTGATCTAATCCCCGTCGGTATCTCCCTTTATAAAGGCTTAACTATATTAAAAAATCCGTATTTCTGTTTCCAACACAAGTCACACAGACACTTGAAATTTGATAGCTTCATGACTGTATTTACGTGATCTTCGTGAAATTGCTGCAAATTTACTTTCCATGCGAAACAGCACCAACATGTTTGCAGTGTCGTGGAGCCGCTGTTTGGGTATGTGCGAATAAGTCTGGTTGAGGTACACACAATCTACCTTCGTGCACCATCCCATACTAAATAATCTTGAATATAAGTTTTTTTTGTAGACAATGTCATCGAAGACAAATACCGAGTTTGCGAATGCTTGATTAGGAGGCCCGATATCTTAATTATCACTGCAAGGGAAATAACCCATGCCATCCAGGTCCTGCAGTACTTGTGCCAGTTGTTGGTATTTCGGTTGCTGGAGTTATTTTCGATATACATACATGTTCTCGAACTAAATACCATTCTCTTCCTCAAGCAGGCTTAGTAGAATGCAATAACTCCCACAATTTGATGGTCCTACAATGATGAACGACGCTGTATTCGGAAATAGGCTTCCATGTCGTATTCGTAGAAGATATCTTCATCTTCAGCATGAATGCATATGGGTAGAGTAACATCTCGCTTGATAATATTTATTTTACCACTACTATTCTGCGGAGTCGATTGTGGAGCATGCAGAGCTGAATGCAGAGCACGAGGAGACAATTGCGGAGTGTGCGGAGCTGATTGCAAAGTGTGTGGAGCTGAATGCGGAGTTTGTGGAGCCGATTGCGGAATGTGGGGAGCTGAATGCGAAGTGTGCAGAGCCGATTGTGGAGAGTGTGGAGCAGATTGCAGAACATAAGTAGCTGATTGTGGAGCATGCACAGAATCAGTGCTGAAAATTTTAGAATGTCTATTAAAAATGTCACTCCATATAAACTGCCTATGTCAGAGTTTGCATTAAAATGCTTTACTAGAACTTTTCATCCTGCAGGTCGTTTTTTAATGTCGTTTTAAATTCCGCAAAGTTATAAATGCTTCACTGCAGAGACGACCAATAAGATGCATCGTTAGCATTTCACACCTTTACTGTTCCAAGTCTAAAATAATACTGAAACCAAAATGTGTAAAAGGAGTGTATATATACTATTCTTGCTCAGTCCACTGCAATGCCTCGAAGAGGTGAGACCATATTTGGAAGCGGAATCATCGGTACTATGATCAACAATTTACCATTCCAGCTGCATATTCCTGGATACAAGTTCTGCGGGCCAGGATCCTAGCTGACTAAAAGGCTGTTATGGGGTGACACAGGCATCAATGCACTGGACGAGGCGTGCAAGAAACACGATATCGCTTACTCCCTAAACAAGGATCTTGAAAACCGACACCGGGCAGACAAGATACTTGTACAGAAGGTCGACATGATAAGAAAATGATCAGACACCCGTCTCGGAGAAAAAATAGCCACCTGGGGCATATCCAACATGATAAAGGCCAAGATAAAGATGGGAATGGGAGATAAGAGCAAGAAAAAGGTAGATATTAAAATGAGAAAAGTTACATAGAGCAAGAGAAAAGCACAAGTAACATGAAAAGCAGTGACAAAGGGTAGAAAAGTATGTAATGCCAAGAAAACATCTAATGGCAGATTTTTTTCATTCTTTTTGCCTGCACTCGGGGCCCTCGGGGGTCTGATAGAAGCCACGAGTGGTATCGTCTGAGCCGTCAGCACATGATCGAACGAAAAGAAGCAGTTGTTGGAAGCCCAAAGGCACAATGCAAATATGGAAGCTATGGCCATGGGTAAAAAAAAATGGCCAAGCTCTCTACCTAAGGCCTTTCCCAGTAGGAGGTGGAAGTGTGTAAAAGCGACACAGCAGGAGGAGAATATAATTAAATCTCTACTGAAACGACTGCTCTCAAACAATGATTTTTAACTGCTTGCATACCAATTGGAATTACCACATTTCAAGGGAATGTTTATGAGAGATGCTCTGGGCCCTAAACCCAAGAGAGACGATTATGAAATACTTAATATTAATCTGGACATATCAGCCGGCCCTGGTACGCACTGGGTAGCTGATGTAAAATGGGGCAAAATGCAGACATTTGTGACAGTTTTGGGAATTTGCATCCTCCACCCGGACTGCGATGGTAGCTGAAAGGAACGAAGCTGACATACAACTATGAGATGAAGCAGATGCCTAACATGTGGTAGTGTAGACATTTGTGTCTTCGCTTCGTGGTTCGCTCATACAAGTAACTGTATAAAATGGTTATATATCGTCAGGAAACCTTCAGTCATGTCGATAACGTTTACTCTGATGGGTCGTAGCTCAGAGCTGCGTGTGGTACACTTTCCACCACTCGACCTGGAGGGAAAATGGTGCAAAGGCCTTGTCGTTTTTCAAACCATCAATGCTATGCCGAACATCGATGAAAGAAACTGTAAACTGTACCTCTTAAAAAGTGGCAATGTTTCCCATTATGTTTTGCTGCCAATAGGTTCTTATGAAATATACAACATTGCAAGGTACATTGAAGATTCGCTGTCCCCCGACACGGAATTCGAAAAACGTGGGAATACCAATACTCTGAAGAGTTTTAACAGATGCAGTGAAGATATCGATTTTACGAAACTGGATACTAAAGGACCGATGCTCGGGTTCGAGCCTCGCATCTACGAATCTGGCAAAAGACATGAGTTGTCGCAACCCGTAAACAACTTGCTGGTCAATGTGATAAGAATAAACTGCAATTTAGCAAGTGGCACATATCTTAATGGCAGGCTGAGCAATACACGCACGAATTTTCACCTATTGGTCTCAACAGGTTTTAAACTGATCGTAGCACCGGAAAGCATCATTTACATTCTGGTCGTTGCGAAGAGAGCACACGAGTTGGTCGTGACAGTCGTTGACCAGCACGGAAAGTTGGTTAACATTTGAAACGAATAAATTACCCTACAGTATCATTTGAGTAAATGGGAATAAGATTTACAGCGACCAGAAGCAATAAATTAAAGTGCCGTGCAAAACCTGCAATCAGTTTGCTGCAGGTCTCCAAGGAGTTTAAACATGCTAGCGAGATTTTCCACAGAAGTCTCGGCTTCAAAGTCAAACGTCATGCATGATTACTTAAATATCGAAGCTGTCGTCGTTTTTGAAGACAGCTTAACGAAGGTGGAACCTCATGCATACTAGTCTTTCCTGATTGGACCATACACACTACCAATGGAAGTTCAGATAGCAGTGCAACGCTAATGTATCTGATATCTTCCTTGTCAGTCTTTTTTGCGTATTAAGGGAAATCCGACTGAACGATATGGAACCAAATCGGTATAGACGAAAATAACGAGCGATGGAATTCTTCACCTGATAGATCACATCACGAATTTTCTCAATGGTGTTGAGGTGGACCAGTGGCGAGATGTGGGCATAACCTCGATTGTCAAAAATAACTTTCACTCATGCCGAATGAGCTGTCTGCGGCCAAGATGACAGGGTGGGGAATCGATGATGACGTCAGTGTTCCTATATACCCTGGAGACAAGTTCGAAGTTTCCATCCCACTCTCCATGCTATTGGGATTTGCCAAAGACTACAAACGAATTACCTTCAGTTAGAAGCAGTAACTGGTACTGCTCCTAGCCAATATGCATGTGGACACCATCGTGGGCATGTGAGCTAACCTGGAGACAGTGGAACAGAAACTACGCTCTATCGAATGCATGCTGCATTTTGTAGAGTTAAGCATTGCTGAATATACAAAAATGCTATAGAATCTGGAAGATAGCAAAAACATAGATGTAGATTTCAGGTCGTGGAGTTTGGAGACATACCCTTGATGGCCAGCAAGCCAGTTCATCAACTGGATGGTGAAGTCCAGCTTTGCTTCTAAGAAACCGAGGTACATCATTGTTGGACTACAGACCAGAAGACAGCACAGTGTGAGAGTGAGCCCTTCGCAGTTCGACACTTGTCAAATAGAAACCATGAAAATATTTTTATATAGCATAAGCTCTATGTACATTGGCATGAACATTTTGATAATGGTCCGTGCCTGCTGGCATTTCATATGTATGCTCAATTCAAAAATGCATATTATGGACGCCCCAATCCCCGATATTGAGCCCTGATTCTTTCAATAGTTTAGCACCGCTCATGGTTTTCAATTTAAGTAAACAGGACAAGCGTATTACCTCCACTGTAAACGACTACAGAATCGAATTCACGACAAATAGAAATATACCTTCAAACATGTATGCTTTCAATCTGATAGTTGGCGATCGGCTAGTATCGTACAATTTTTGAGATGAGAACGTCAAAATACTATCGTGAGCACAGCTGAGAATATACAAGTTTACCTGATCACATACTAGAATGGTTTATTCGTCTTTGAGCTTCGCTAGCTTCAAGTTTTGAGGAGGTGCTGAAATGGCATAATGGATAATCATAAGTAGCAGGAAATGGGGCATTCGAAAACAGGATGGCTGGAGGGAGCTGGGAGCCATGGAATGCAAGAGTAGGAGGAATGCATTTGCAGAAGGTCGGCCATGTTGGCGGCCATGTAGATGGCCATGTTGGCGGCCATGTTTGCAGTCAGTATATTATAGAACATACCATCCCATGGTGGCCATTTTGTCAGCCAGTAAATTAAAAAAGTAATGTAAAAATTTATGTAAAATTTTATAAATTTGTTTAAATTATCGGCGGCCATATTGGATGAGGCATGCAATGGCATGGTGGCCATTTTGCGAGCCAGTAAATAAAAATGTATGTAAAACTTAAGGAAAATAAGTATACCATTTTTTTTTATTATCTGCAGCCATATTGGATGGTGCACCCCTATCTCTTCGTCGTGACCCCCCTCCATAGTGGCAGGCATGTTGGCACCACCGCCTCAGCACCAGCAGCAGCGGCCATGTTGGCAGCCATGTTTGCAGTCAGTACATTCAGTTGCTGGTAGCTATGTTTGTAGTCAGTACAAGTTGTTTTAAATGGCGGTCATTTTGCAAGCCAGTAAATAAAAAAAGTTATGTAAAAATTTTTTAATTTTTTTTAAATTATCGGAAGCAATTTTGGATGCTGTGTCACCCCTGTATCTTCGTCGTGACCTCTCCTCCTCCATAGTGGCAGCCATGTTGGCACCACCACCCCTCTAGCCTTTAAATCGTGCGAGACTGTGCACATTGAAGTATTTTTTAAAAAGTACTTGATTAGCAGCATAATTATTGGCATAGAAAATTAATTGAAGGTATCAAAACATCCAGAAAATAATATGTGTATATGTTTTTGTTGTTGTTGTGTTAGTTTCTTAGGCGTTGAAGATGATGATGAATATTCCAAATTAAACACTTGCAATTATCTCAGCCAAGGTACTCAATTGAACTCAACACACACACACAGTAAATAAGTATTTAAGAAAAAAAAGGATTTTTTAATAAAAAAGGAAATAAAAAGCATGACACACGCTTATTTGCGCCTTTTATTAAACACAATACGTACACACACATTGTATTTCGCAGTAAGCAATCTGATTTTAATGTCAAGAGTAAAAAAAATTTATCTAATGAATCTCATCACAGGTTACATTTAAAGTAAAAAAATTGTGACGTAGAATGAATATGCACAATTTTCTAACGAACTTTGTCACACATCACACCAACCTTTCACCACTGCTCTGTAAAGAAATGAACGAAGCGTAATCTGTAATATTGCCAGAAGTTCTGCTTGTTTCATTGAGTGAGTTTGGAAATGCCTGGTTGAAATCATACGTCGAGCAACTCACATGATCGATGGCCAATGAGGGCTCCATTCGCAGTAGTGGAATTCTTGGCGTCAGCGCACGAGACGAAGTATTTTAGCAACCTCTCTATGGAAACGGCTGCAGCTGTGTGTGCTACATCGTCGCTGAGGGCGACAGTAGACGCTTCATCCAGTTCAACGAAGTTGACTTTGACACATTCATTGAAGTAGCCGACCATCCACGAAAAAAAAGCTTCAATTGTTGAACGTTTCAATAGAACTCTGAAAAATCATATGTCGCGCGAATTTTCAGCACGAGGAAGTTATTATATGCATTTCACGTATTAAAAATGTTTTCTCTAATAGTTACTATCCGAATTGGACTCTGGAAATATTCCGTGTTGCAAAGATCCAGCATTACAAGCCGCGAACATATGTACTCGAAGATTTAAATGGTGAGCAGATAAAATATTCTTTTTACGAGCAGGAAATCATGCATACTAAATATTCACACACTTATTTATTCGAGAAAGTACTTTGTTCTAAGAATAAAATGGTTTATGTGAAATGGCTAGGTTTTGATAGATGCTTCAACTCCTGGATACCTATAGGTGATCTCTGATAAAAAAAAGTCCCTGCAGACAAGGCCTTAATTTGGTTGGCATAGGTCGGACAAAAGAGCTATCTCTCGGAGTGTTGCGAATGGCGCTCGCAACCGCCACTCACCACGAGGGGCGAATCGAAGGCCTCTCATAGTGGGGGGGTGCTGCGAGCACGATGGCTGATGCCATTGGTAGTGACCCGAGGGGAGAGAGAACTCGCTGGCTAGCCTTCCCTATCGCAGCGAAAGTTCCCCTTTGGTACACAGGATGTTCACATGCCATTAAATAAAACAGGTACACTAAAGAAAGCAACAGCCAGTGTCACATTATGCGCCATAGAAAGAGGATCGGCAAGAAAGGGACTGGTATTGTGAATAAAATAAAAATAAATCAACTCCCATTCGAAGCCCACATTCCTGCTACAAGTTTTGCGGTCGTGGAAAGTGATTAGCGAGCAGACTCCAACATGGGGACGTGCCTATAAATACACTAGACGCGGCCTGTAAGGCTCACAAAATTTAGTACGCTGAGAGTGATAATTTGGCTGATAGACACGCAGATGACACAATCCTTGCGAATAAGGCCAAGACTATAGTTAAAACACCAAACACGAAATTCGGCAAGCGATTGGTTGAGTGGACATTTAGCAAAATAATGAAGGCTAATGTCAAGCGTGGAATGGGTATCAGATTTAGACATACGGTTAAGGAGAAGAAGAACAGGCGTCGAAAAGTTAAGCGCGGATATATACTTCCGTTTTTGCTGCCTGCATAGGACTTTTGGGATCGCTAATAGGCGGAACTGGCGGAATAGCGTGAGCTGTGAAAAGTGCTAAAGATGGAAATAAACGATTAGCAGAACAATTCCGGCATAATAAGCAGATGCAATTTCTAGCTGGCGCAAAAAAAAACACGGGAAAAGGTCTATTCTTGAGGCCGTATCGCGGCGGCGGTGGCAGGCGCTTACATCGGCAGCGGCGAAAGTCGTAAGGGAGCTGCCCGACCGACCGCTGACAAACATTGATGTGCGTAAATTTTCGCGAAAATTAAAAATACATAATTTTCGTGGAATGTTTATGCGAGATACACTTCCACAGCGGCGAAAAAATCAGAATATGGCATAGTGAATTTAGATACGAGTTCAAGGTCAGGCACACACTGGACTGCTTATAGAAAAGACGGGAAGAGAGTTGAATAGAGTTGAATATTACGACAGCTTTGGCAACTAAAGGGCTCCACCAGAACTGAAAAAATATTTTAAAGGCAGTAGAATTTATTATAACCACGAGAGAGAACAGCGACCGCAGGACTGGAATTGCGGCCATTTATGCCTACGTTATTTAACGTCTACACAATACTACTAAAGCGTCAGTCATGTCTATCACCTTGATTGTGACAGGCTATTCGTCGGAATTACGGTCAGTGCATTTTCCGCCACCAAGCCTGGCAGGAGAGTGGTCTATTGCCATGACAGATTTTGAAACATATTTTCCAGTACCTAACATTGATGGTTATAGTTGCATGTTTCGATATGTTAAGGCAGATGGTAAAAGGGGTGAAGTACGAATTCCTATTGGATCGTACGAGATTGATGTTATATCTGATTATCTTAAATGGGAGATGGAACCAGACGTGACTTTAGTACCACGTGGAAATTCTAAAACTCTACACAGCGAGATGAAGTGTAGTGTTCAGGTAGACTTCTCGAAAAGTGATACTCTAGCTGCCATGCTGGGATTTGAAAATGTGAAATACTTGGCAAATAAAAACCATGTATCTACCTTGCCTGTAAAATTGTTTCCCATTAAGGTTATCAGATTAAACTGTAATTTAGTTAGCGGTTTGTATCTCAATGGTAAACCAAGCCAGACATTACATGAATTCTCTGCAAATGTGCCGCCGGGATTTAAACTCGTGAGTGTGCCAACAACACCCATATATGTCCCGGTCGCGATAGAGAACGTACAGGAAATAATCGTTTCCGTAGTTGACAAAGAAAGTCGTTTGATTAATTTTCGAGGCGAGGAAATAACAGTGTGTTTACATTTGCGGAAAGATGAGGCTGAAAATTAAGTATATTAATGTGAATAAAGGGGCGTATCGCACCACACCTAAAGTCAGTACGAGGCAGGCACGCAGTCCACTAACATCTGAAAACTTTCGTTTCTTTACACAATTAGGTTTAATGGTCAAGAGTAAGTATGGACGTGGAAATATTAAACGTAAGCGAGCCGGTAGGATACGAAGATGCAATTACCAAGGCGGAAATAAATGCTTTTTCGCCCTACCCGCCAGGGCCGTACGTGACATCGTGCGAGGTGGGAATTCCCATACAAAACAAAGATATATACACGGCGCCATGTAATTCTTATTTGCGCTTTAGAGGGACGCTGAGAAGGGCGGGTAATGAGCTTCCAGCAACAACTAAAATCATTAGAAACGGTATACTTTACATGACTAATATAATCTCCTATGAATTGAACGGGTGTGAAATAGATGCCACTCACGATGTTGCAATCACGGAAACGATAAAGAAATACATTTCATTAATGCGTAACCAACTACCGGCATCCAAATGGCTGGCTGGGGAATAGAGGAAGATTTTAAGGTTCCTGTCTATGCTAATGGGAAATTTGAAGTGTGTGTTCCCCTCGCTTTGATGTAAGGCTTCGCTGAAGGTTATAGGCACATAATCATTAATTTTAAGCAGGAGATAGTTATGCAAATGGCCAATGCTCAAACGAATGCACTCCAGGACACTGGCGCAGAAGCGGCTACACTTGCAATACTTTTAATTTACTGTTTACTGCCGCATGTACAAGTGAACATGACAGAACACGTAAAATTGTGTAATTATGCAGAAAAAGGCAGGAATGAGGATATCGCATTTCGTACTTGGAGTTTAGAAACTTATTCTAACGTACTGAGCTCTGTAAGTGTAAATTGGAACGTGAAAACGAGTTTGACAAGTGAGAAACCGAGGTATATAATTGTGGCGTTTCAGGCCAGTAAACAAAACGTAATTAATAAGGTCTGTTCGACATTCGACCACGTAAATATTAAAAACGTTAAGGTTTTCCTAAATTCTGAAGTGTACCCCTATGGGGATTTAAATATTGATTTCGCGAATGGCTCGTATATGGTGCCCTACCAAATGTACGCAGATTTCCAGCTCTTGTACTATGGCCAAACACAAGCTCCCATTATTGAGCCGAAAAAGTACATACACACGGCCCTGCTCCCCTGCTCCTTGTGTTTGACGTTAACAAGCAAGATGACCATTTAAAATCCAGTATTGTAGACTGCAGAATTGAATTAACTGTCGCTGAAAATTTCCCCGCATTCACCCAGGCCTATGCTTTAATACTGCACAATCGACTGGTCACATATAATGTGCGCGACAGAGTAGTGTAAATACTGAAGTAGATTACAACTATAGTACATGCTCTCCCATGCACTACAGCGCAAACATCATAATGTATGCAAACATTCAGGGATGCGTCTCGCAGCAGGGTTTTATTATTAAATGTATTTGCGTGGCATACGATGATGATGACCGCATATAGACGTATACATTCAGGCCGCCGTGTCCATGGCATGAGCTGGATGTGAAAAGCAAAGTTACGAACATGCGCCTGGAAAAACGTTACCATGGCATCAATTGCGGTGAGGGCGATTTGAAATACGAGGAAGCACACAATAATGTACTTGTCGCCACGCTAAGTAACAATGGCACAATCTTTGTGGCCTGGCCAGATCAGAAACGTCATTTAAGCAATTATTGAAACACCGCCACTAAAATCTGCGATCTACAAACCGAGTGTGGATGTCCGTCGTTTAGACGATTGAGAGAAAAATATACAGGCCTGTTAGAACATGCATGTGAAACATGTATGCGTAACATTGTATGCTCTTGTCTTAATGTGTTGATTAAGTCATGGCATTAGTTGGACTATACCGAAGGTAAAAAAAACGCCACCATCACCACCACCAGCCATTATAAATTGCCCATCTATCGGGGCAAAGAACTATAATGCTGATCCACAGCTCATAATGGAAGGTCTAATCGCAAAGCTGAATGGGCCCGTTCGATATATACCGCTGTCAGCGCTCGTCACCGGCAAGGTATATATGGCATCAGATTTTCACAGCACAGAGTCGGTATACAGTAAATGTGTAACATGTATGTTAGACAATAATATGCATGTTCGGCTTCCTACATGCTATGCCCAACTCATGTTAGATGACGACATGGTCATGCTTAATGCTGCAACATTATGATTTAGCTATGGTGGCATCAAGTCTAGTAACAATGGGAGATCATTGCACATCGTAGAATTTTCGTAAATGGCTAATTTAGTGTGTCATTTCAACCCACTAGTCACGTATAAGGGCGAAGTTACTGTAGGATACAGGCGTGTACATTTCAAACCACTCAGTCAACCGTCACAGGTATAATCGTGTAATGGACTTGAACACTGGGCATGTCATATCAATGAGGGTAGTTTTCGCTCGGTACCGTGTGATGCAATGTCGTGTGCTGTAGATCACCTAAAACCTGGAATTAAGCTGCCTTGTTCACTCAGTACTATGAAATCATGCTATGACTACATATGCCATGTACGGTTTACTCACGCAATTGCGTATTAACTTTGCAATGTCAACACTGATAGTTTAATTACCTGCTGGACTGAGTGCTGCACCGGCGACCATCATACAACCTACATGAAGAGAGGCACAGTTACGTGGACTACAATGTGTTCGCCGTCATAATGCGAGGTGTACGATGCTCCAATATAAGAAGAGCTATGTGCAGAGCAGCAGTAGTGTTTCGTTGAGAAGATAACTAACATCATTATCATGTTTAACCTTCGTGAGTGTGTGACATTTCTGCCAGAAGCCGTGAACATGTACGATAACTACTTTATCGGATACAGAACAGTTGTGTTTAAACCAATAATTGAACACGAGCAAGTACAAATATATGACTCTGAACATCATTTTTGTGGTTATCAGGATGCTTGCGATAACTTTTATTATGAAATTCGCCCCTGCTACAAGTTCGATCAGTGCCCCGTCTACAATCTCCGACCCCAGAGTGAGCTACCTGTAAATGGATGTATTCTCGCAGTACGTGCAGAACGTGAAGACATTACAGAACTTCACACTGAGAACAAGAAGGTGAAATTTACCTTGCGCGAAGTTGATACTGGAGCAAATTAACGCTGGACCGAAGAATGTACAGTCCACATACATACGGTCATGCGGGAAGAATGCGGTACCACATACATTCTACCCTGTGCTGCTAAGGTATGTTGCGTCTTCAATTGAAAACTATAAGTGAAGGTTAGTAAAACCAGTTACAACAAGAACGTGGGCGACGACGGAGCAAATATCGCCAGCAGCACGAATGCAGAGGGCGAAATAATATGTCATAGCAAGTGTAAATTTTATAAGATAATGTACGACATTTATGCCCGTATACGACTATTATTATTCAAGAACCACTGACGTCATGTCGGAGGCGTATGGCTGCTATATAAGCCATTTCTCCCCCTCCAGTCAACACCATTGAGCTTAAGATGAATGTGCCATTTCGCCCAGAGACCGTCTACAGCAGTGTGACACCTGGCAACAACTGTATAACCTATGTCTGTGATGGTGAGTCAAGAACATACAGCGAGCAGTGCGACGGTATAGCACATTGGTTGCTTGTGCACAACCCAACGTCGACATACGAGCAATGTCAGCAGATGGTCGAATGCAATATTCTGGGAAGATGTGTCGTTAACTATATGCGAACAGGGACTCCCCTGCCATGTGGGCCGGATGAAGTTATAACTCACGCTTTATTGCAAGATGCAATAAGAGTTTGCCTTCCGCAAGAACCTTTGGTGCTGCCTGCCAACTCTGCTGGGATTGACATTACTAAGGAGGACATCCAGCTGCCTGTCAATGTCAAACGCAAGAAGTCTACAGCCGACGCCATACGCGAGAAGCCTGCTGCCGCCGCCGGCAAATCCTCGACTTTGCGTCGCAGCACACCGTCTCATCGCAGAACGTCTCGTACGAAGAAGATATTGCCAGTCACAACATGTCTGAATTGTGGCAATACATCGCTTCAGGACGTGAGCAAATTATCTGTTGCTTATAGAAAGACATTACTGCCGCATCTATTCACTACTCTGCTTGCAAATGTATAGTGTGTGTAAATGTTTTAATTGGCATCTTATTGTATGCTACAAGTACTGAGCTTGCAAAGTATAGTGACAAAAAAAATGTTTTAATTGTATATATATTTAATTGGTATAGTGTAAAAAATGTTTTAATTGTTTATAGGTCATTGGTATATTGAAAAAAAAAAATGTTTTAATTGCTGCAACTATTCAGCTTGCAAAAAGTATAGTGAAAAAAAACTGTTATAATTTTATTTTACTATCTTGATGTATGCAGGAACTACTACTCTGCTTTAAAAAATAAGTTTTTAATTGTATATATATTTAACTGCTATCTTGATGTGTGTACATTATCTTGTGTGTAATTACCATGATTGACGAGTGTGTACTGTATGTGTTGGTCATGATTATCGAGTAAATAAATATGTTAATGTAAAAAAATTTATATAATATATATGTCATGCAATTCTTAGTGTTATTATTTCTGTTGGTTATCACACCCACTCACACAGCCCATACTAAAACGTGCTAGTATATTAAAAGCACAAAAAAACAGTACACTACTGTTATGATATATCTTTGTAAAGACATTACATGATGGAGCACATACACTTGTATCGCACTTGGGGGAAGGGAAGGGGGCGCCCTGGACGCCGCCGCAGCTGCTCTAAGACGCTCGCCCTTGTTTGAGAAAGGGTATAAATACCCCCTCCAACTACAACCACACTCAATCGTGCCTGGGCGTCTGTGCGAAACGGATCTCGCTGCTGCTGCTCAACTAGAGTCCACACGATTGCCCATGTACTACCTGCAGAGTGCAGTGTATCATGTCTGTACACCTGCAGAAGAGAGTATTGAGGACAATACTCTATGCAACTTCTCGCCTCTTTAGAGATACGTGTGTGTGTGTTTCGGCTGCTGGTGATTATTAACATTTGTGAAGGTGTCACCACGACTAGCACTTTGTTTAATTACCTCTAGGGATTTTCTAGGACTGCGAATATAACTTTATAGTACTTAATTCCGTGTGTGTGTCGAACCTAGGGTTTAGTTTCATGTAGGGTTTTTTTCAGGGGCTTGGAAATCACTACATAATTCTGGTAATTGAGAGGCTTGTCTTTACTTGTGTGCTGCATACATAACTTTGAATTGTTTTTTACACACACTCAATTAATATTCTCTCGCAGTCCCTTGTAGATCTGTTTACATTCAGTTCGAGCCTTGCTGAACGTAATGTTAGAGCATTAGATGTTGTTATTAAAGCAACACCTATATTTTTGCGAACCAGCCCCCTTTTTTTTTCTCTGTTTCGCATAGGATATCACCTGGGTTTGGGCTGCCTGCCACTTACCAAATATATATATATATATATATATATATATATATATATATATATATATATA